>JAQQAC010019064.1:20979492-21217498 GCA_029783875.1 Phataginus tricuspis
GCTAAATGACCAGAATGGGCAGGTGACCTAATCATTTGGCCTCAGTATGAACACACAATAAATATTATCTACTATCATTATTTGAAAGGTGCCCAGCAGGACAATATATGTCATCTGGAGACTTTTAGATATGCTTGTACCAGTTTTTTTGGTACATGAAAGATCACTTACGGCTAAATTCTCAAGTATTATAAACAATAGGCAAACTTATCATTTTCCACTACATTCTCTTTCCCTTTGAGATTTTGTCCTTTATTTTTTGGTTTGGTGCACTCTGATGTGTGGCTCCTCTAGTTTATGGAAATTTTCTCCAAATAGGAAAGATCAAAGTTAAAATCTTTTTACTCTGTTGATATTTTTTAAATATACAAATTTAAAAAGTTTTTTTTATTTTCATCAAGTCCAATTTGTCTATTTTATTATTTGTACTTTTGATGTCATATTCAAGAAATCACTTGGCAAATCCAATGTCATAAAACTTCAGCCTGTTTTTGTTCTAGTTTTATAGTTTTAGGTCTTTGAATCAATTTGAGTTAATTTTTATATATAGTGTCAGGGAAGACCCCAACTTCATTCTTCTGCATGTGGATATCTAGTTTTCCCAGCACTATTTGTTAAAAAACTATCTTTTTTCCATTGAGCAAAAATCATTTGACCATTTAGATGAAGTCTCTCTCTCTCTTTAACTTAAAGACAAAACCATATAAAAAAGTCTCCTTACTGATGGCTTCTTTTGATGTAAGAATTCTGTCCATTCCATAATATGTATACTTCTATTCCCAACATTTAGTGTAGTACACTCTTTTTACATGTTTCCTTTTCCTTTTTTTAAACAAGTTTTGTTCTTTGTTCATATGGAATTCTCTGGTATTTTCTGCTTTCTTGTAATGCAGTATAGCATCTACGAATCTCTGACTCTCCTATCTCCTCTTTCACTATAAAGACCCTTGTGATTACATCAAGACCACCCAGATAATCCAAGATAGTCCTTTTATCACAGGATCTTTTGTTCAATCACATCCACAGAGTCCCTGTTGCCACTGTAAAATAACATAGTCACAGGTTCCAGGGATTAGGGTGTGGACATTTTTCTGCCTACCACACAGAGTAAACCTAAACCAAGTTCTTACTGAACACTTGGAAGTTTTCCTCCTAAGTTATCAAAATTTTTGTTCTGGGAACATCTGTCACCTATAAATTTTTTTATTTTCCAGGCTCTGTTGCCTTTTCCTTAGAGTCAACCAGGGGCACACACACCATGCCTAAAAGGGTTTTCCCTGGGGCAATAAACCGTACTGACAGAAAGCTAGTCTCTCAGATGTGTGTATGTTGCATCAAACAGTATTCCAAGCTTTCCAGTATTCCTGCCTTTTGTCAACCTTATCTGAAATGGGACCCACCCTGAGCATGGCAATGAGGTAGTACAGGCTAGCCATCAGGTTTGCATTAAAATTTTCAGTCGTTAATTTTATCGCTTAAGTCAAGTGACCTGAAAATAGTCCTGAAGGATGCTATTAATCAACCATGTAACCATTAGAAAGTCTCTTTATTTTGCCCAACCTTTGGAGGGAACATGTTCTTTGTGACATGAACTTTAGTCCAACGAAACTGATTTCAGACCTCTGACTTCCAGCTCTTTAAGAGAATAAATGTGTACTGTTTTAAGTCACCAAGTTTGTGGGTAATTTATTAGAACAGCCATAGGAAACGAATACATCCACTTTGCCAGGTTTACCTGCTTTTAAAAGCCTAGGCTTCACCCTCAATTCAAATGGTCATTTCCTACTGTCACCAGCATTTATGCGGCACTAAAAAACATCGTTAATTTAAGCCAGCCGTATTAATACATTCGTACCTTTTACTACTGTGTGCTATAAATGGAAGAAAATGATTATTTTGGCAACGTTAACCAGAGAAAACTAACTACCTGGCTCACATTTCAAACGAAATGGAAAGGCAAGGTTGGCGGTGCTGTGGTGAACGTTTTGTTGTATCATCATAAAATAATCACCGTCTACCTCTGGATTGTATTTAATAAAGAGCAAAGCGCACATTTACAAGAGTTTTAAAGACAAACAGAGGTCCAATTCGTGTGGTTCTAACAAGAAATAGGTGCTGGCATGAACTGTTTATAAATTTTAGGTACAGTTGTTCTGAAAGCAGAGCTCACTTGCCGTCTTCAAAACAATTCCGGCTACTCCTCAGTGTGCCTTCAGTTAAATGTGGCCTGGAATGAGTTAGTGTCAATGCGCAAGCTCTCTGCCATTTGTTGTAAGGGACTTTAACACTCCGCTTCTTCCACTTCCACCCTTTCTTGGCCATTCTCAACAATTATCTTGGTGGTGATCTTTTTGCCATTAATGATTTTGGTGGAAGTCGACACGGATTTGAAACTGCCCATCCCACCACTGCCACATGACATGGAGAAGGAAGACAGGCCCCCGTTCCCCAGAGAACCAAAGGAGGCAAACCCTGTAACAAAAGGTGGAAAACCAACGCCAAACGCCGGAAATTCACTGAAGGTGGAGAAAAGGGGTGTAGCCCCTCTGCTTCTGCTTCGGCGGTGGGAGCTTACCCGACCCCTTGAAATATTAGCAAGTGGTTCTCCAAAGAAGCCAAACGAAAATGGGTCTCGGCCCCCAAAGCACTCCCTGAAGACCTCTGCTGGGTCGTGGAAGCTGAAGGTGTAGGCGTATGGGTCCTCGAAGGCCCCGCAGCCCCAGCCACCTCTGCAGCCCTCCACCCCCGCCTCGCCGTGGTGGTCGTAGACGTTCCTTTTCTTGGCATCCGACAGCACCTCGTAGGCCTGGGCCACTTGTTTGAACCTCCTCTCCGCCTCTTCCTTGCTCTCCGGGTTTCTGTCGGGGTGCCACTTGAGCGCCAGTCTGCAGTATGCCTTCTTGATGTCCTCCACCGAGGCCTGGCGGGGCACGCCCAGCACCTCGTAGTAGTCCACCATGTTGGCCGGCGAGGAACAGCCCAAGAGCCACGTGCTCAGCCACCTGCGGCTTTGGTGTGGGCGGGAGTGCTCAGTGCGGCCAGGCTGCCGGGTATGGGCGCCCCTTGCGACGCAGCACACGCCTCATTGGCCAGGTCACCTTCCAAATGCAGTGGTTGGTGATTGGTGCCCCACTCCCTACGAGGCGCTCTGTGACGTTTACAGGCAGGCGCAGAGGCCCCGCCCACCCAGGGCTCTTCCCACCCAGCGTGGCGTGATCTCCAAATAGGGCTGAGAAAAGAGGGATTTAGAACATAGAGTGAGAGCTGCCTTAGAAAATTATTTTCTCAAAGTAGGCTTTATGTCAGCCTTACCCTGAGCCCTGCAGTAGGGAAGAGTGAGGGGAGTGAGTTTAATCTGATCTACAGTTCAAGGACGTCCTACCATTTGTCAAGGACAGGTTTCCAACTCTTTGGCCCTGGGGACCCTTTTGCTTTTGTTTATATGGGTTGTACCTGTCAGTACTTATTTCCATTAGAAATTAGAACAATCAAAAACATTCACTAGGCAATTCCCTAACAATAAAGCCATTACACACTAACTTCAGTTATACTTTTATGGGAAAATACTTTTCAGAACCAAAAAATTCAGTGAAGAGGGACTTCATTTTGCATTTTTTCTGGCTTAATAGAACAGAGCTGTATTCTTATACCTGTGTCTGCTTTCAATCTGTTGCTATATCCCATGTCATGTCGCAAACTGGGATACTTGTCTGTCCACTTAGGAGAGAATGAGAGTGAAAATGTCAAATAGCACTATTACTGAAATAGTTTTGACCTTGAAAAATTCCCAGGAAAAATTCTTGGGTATCCCAGGGTGCCCTGGCTGATAGTTTGGGAACTGTTGGTTTCATATATCAAAATGATTAAAATTTGCAGGCCATGTTCATAGTGCCATGGGTCAATGGGGTACAGTGGTTATTTCCACTAAAACCGCTTTATCATGACCATTATTTTTTTTCGCATTTGTTAATATCTGACATATATATATGGTGACAGAGACACTATATTCTGTATATATATATTATACATATATGACACTATATTCTTTGCTTTGATAAATGGTAAGGCAACACCAGTAAAGGTCACTTAGTTCTAAGAGGAAGAAAGGGAAAGTGGACCCAAAAGAGTGCTGTAAACCCCCAGAACAAGCTGCTGACTTTACCCTGAGAGACTATCAGTCCTCGACTTGGCACTTTGTAAGCACACAAGAAGCAGCAGTAGGGAGCTGACTGGGAGCAGAGTCGACTGTGCGCAAAGCAAAGTGGGAAAGTACAAAACCTATTTGGGGAAGGTTAAGTCACCCAAAATGACTGGAGGCAAAGGGGCAGAGGGAAGGGCCAAGCAAGTGGAAGGGCTGGAGAGGGGGAATGGCCTTGGACGGGAGCGCCGGAGTCCAGTCCAGGGAGTTTGGACAGTCAGGTCCAGCAGCCTGAATTTCACTCTGGGCCCTAGGAAGCTGTTGACCAAGGTTTCAGGGGTGGTGGAGGGGTGGGTCCACACAGGGTCAGCTGATGCAGGGAATCAGAAGGATAGGGGTTGGGGCATTAAAGGCTGAGATCTTGAAACAAGACCATGGCAGCTGGGCCTGAGACAGTGGTAGAATCACCCAGATTCAGCACTTGGTTGCTTGGACGTGGGGCCTAGAGCAAGGGGAGAAGGGAAGTAACAAAACATACAAAAACGTTTACTGAGTGCTTACTGTCTGCAAATCCATGGACTGGCACCTCGGTGCCCTCCTTCTAAGGCAGAGGTGTGACCCCCAAACTATCCAGGCGCACAGAGGCCTCGCAAAGTTTTGAAGCTCTGCGTGAGGCGGGAAAGTCATAAACTCATTACCGTGGTGACTGTGTGTTTACAGCCCTTTCACTCTGTGTAATCTGCAGAGGAACTCTCATGACACTGAGACTTCAGAAGAGTCATTACCCTTGATGTTTAACTGAACCGTGAATCTCAGGACTGCAGATAAGGGCACACCAGTGAGAATAAGTGCTGCTTCCTCTTTTCTGCTCACCCAGCATCTTGGTCCTGGAGAATGGACAGCTCGTGGGGTGGGGCAGAGGAGCTTCAGAATGCAGGTGTGGGGGCACATGCAAGACAGGAGGACTAAGGAGGAAGGATGGTGGCACAGGGAAAAGGGACTCTACCTACATATTCTAAGTACCAGACTGTTTCAGAATGAGAGAGGCCCTGTGACCATGCCCCACAGGACATCAAAGCTTTAAAGTTAGCAGTTTCTCTACAGCCCTCCTAACAGATCTCCAATCACTGGGTGGCCAGTAATGTCCACGGTCAAAATATTGGGATCTGTGCTTTCATTCTGGGATTGTAGAGAATGGCAATGAATCCCAAAAGGAAAGTGAGATGTTCCATTTATTTCAACTGGGTAATGATGGTGGGGATCACAGTTTTGCTTCTGACTTCTAGCTGATTGTAAATTTTGACCCTGACCTCACTGCTATTGTCTGGGCATTGCTGGAGGCCATGGGGAGTTACAGTTAAGAGCCAGGTCTCTAGGCTCTGATACCCGGGCAGGGATCTCAGCTCCACCACCTAGTACGTGCAGGTCTCTCGCAAATCGCTTTGTCTCTCAGTGTCTTCATTTGTAAAATGGGAATAATAGCATTTGCCTTTATAGGGCGGTTTGAGGGGGTTACAGAAGATATGTTGTGAAGGGCTTAGCACCATGCCTGACATAGAGTACATGCTTAGTAAATATATTTCCTCTTGTTTTTGCCCATTTTTTCCCTTTGCTTCAGCCTGTTTGGGAAATTCAGTCATCAAAATTTCCGTAAGTGTTTTTTTCTTTCCCTGGGTCTGTGTGACGAGTATAATTTAATTTACTTTTGCTGGCTCATCTATTTCACTTTCTTATTTACCGAGAGTTCTCTCCCTGCCTCTCTGAATGAACACTGCTCTGTCCCGAGAAAGGCCTTCTGTGCCGGCGCACTCAAGCGGGCTTCCCTCCCATCCTTCTCTTCCCAGCAGCATTCATTTCCTTCTTAGTATATCTCACAGCTTCTAATGTGTTCATTTGTTTAAGTTGTCAATCTGACCCTCCTGATGGAGCGTGAATTCCGAGAACGCAAGGGACTCATCTGTGATGGCCTCTGGTGGGGCCTCCAGGCCCAGGGCTCTGCTGGACTCAATAAATATTTGTTAGCTGAATGAATGGAAAAAAAAAATGGTGCTCCGGTTGGGCAGAGCCCTGAGTGCATTGCAGAGAAGGATATTCTTAAAGGTTGCCATCGGCCAAAGGTGGACTTGCAATGGCATGTTCTTTCTAAAAGGCATATTCAGCTTTCAATTTCATTTCTAGAGAGGAAGTCTAATTGGTCACTACATAGCCTTTTTTCTGCTTGGGCAACATTCTCTTGGTCGCTGGAAATAACTAAGTTAATGGATTCAAAGATGCTGGAGATGCTTGGTCTTCTGTTCATTTAAGAATGGGAGCTGAGTTTTTTCCATCTGAAAAATTTTTCCATCTGAATTATTCTTTTTGCCTGTTAAGAAACCCAGTGAAGCCCTGCCCTCCTTATCTCTAAAAAAAAAACTTCCCATCATCTTTAGCTGACAGCTACAGTCATGTGACCTAGTCAAACAGTAACTTAGTGTATCGATTAGTGCTTGCGCCATGGAAGTAGAAGAGGGCACACCTCTGGGAGGCGAAAGGCTTGGTAAGCAGAGGCAGGGCACCATGGCGGCAGGATCCCAGGGTCCACGGCCGCTGGTCCTGGGCCTGCTGCTGTGTGCACTTGGGCCCGCTGTGTCCCAGGGCGGGAAGCTGCTGTTGGTTCCCATGGACGGCAGCCACTGGCTGAGCTTGCTTGGGGTCATTCAACTGCTGCAGGAGAGGGGACATGACATAGTCGTCATAGCGCCTGAGGCCTCCTTGCACATTAAAGAAGGAGCTTTTTACACCTTGAGGACGTACCCTGTGCCATACCAAAGGGGGGACGTGGAAGAGACTTTGGTCAGTCTTGGTCATAACGTTTTTGAGAATGAGGCTTTCCTGTGGCGTGTGGTCAAAACATACAAGAAAATCAAAAAGGACTCTGCTCTACTTCTGTCCGCCTGCTCCCATTTACTGCACAACAAGAAACTGATGGCCTCCCTGGTGGAAAGCAGCTTCGATGCTGTGATTACGGACCCTTTCCTTCCTTGTGGGCCCATTGTAGCCCAGTACCTGGCTCTGCCTGCTGTGTTCTTCTCAAATGCACTGCCGTGCAGCCTGGACTTTCAGGGTACCCAGTGTCCCAACCCTCCATCCTATGTGCCCAGGACTCTGTCCCTGAACTCGGATCGCATGATCTTCCTGCAGAGGGTGAAGAACATGCTCATTGCCTTCTCAGAGAACTTTCTGTGCAATGTGGTTTATTCCCCATATGCACTGCTTGCCTCAGAAGTCCTTCAGCGAGATGTGACTGTCCAGGACCTTATGAGCTCTTCATCTATCTGGATTCTCAGAGGTGACTTTGTGAAGGATTACCCCAGGCCCATTATGCCCAATATGATCTTTGTCGGTGGGATCAACTGCAATAGCCAAAATCCACTCCCTGAGGTGTGTATTCAAGTAGGAACTTTACAAGTCTATATTCTTGCAAATATTTTGGAAACATGAACTTGCCACAGAAAAATGCTGAATGAGCCTGCTGAGACAGTCTCAAGTGTCCTCTTTTGTTAATTTCTATCTTGCAAGTCTCCTGGGTCTGATTTGTAATTTATATCTGTCTTTGGCATCATCCTCTGGGTTATTTCTTTGTATGGGACACACTGGGAAAGTACCGTTTGGGCATTTTATTTTGTGTGCTCCACTAGGTAGTAATCAGTTAAATGCAACAAGGGTTAAATGCTATAAGCACAGAGTGTTGGGTCCAGGGTTCCTTGCAGAGAACAAATACGTGCAGCTTGCACCTTGCCCTGGGTTGGGTCAGGCATGTGAGATTTCCAGATTGCTGAAATAATTCTTTATTTATAGACATTTATAGATCCTGGCAGGGAAATTTGCCTTTATGTTCCAGGTTTAAGCTCCAGTTTTTAGATATTCTGATAGGAAGTTTGATCCTGCAGTATCTTCTGTCCTAATAACTAAATAACCAGACAGTCAAGTACTGACACTGGGCATGAGTCACACTCAATACAATGGTTATATGTTAATTTATTCCCCTACAGAATTTAAAGTATGCAAAAAGTAGCATTCACCTCCTCTTCCAAATCTCAACACAGGTGTCAGAGAATGGCAGAAGAGGCTCCTTCAGATGGGGGGTTGGGAAAGATTCTCTGTAGAAGTGACGTTTCAGTGAGCTTTCATTTGTTTATTCTTCAACTATTGGTTGAGGATCTGCTGGTAGCCCCTGTACTTTCCAGATGTCAGTTTGATTCCTAGTAAGGAACTATCATCACCTTGGGAGAACGCTGAATCTTCTTCCCAGGGTGTTTCCAGTGTGATTCATATTTTAAGTGATCATGAAAATGATCAAGGAGAAACTTTGGAGGACAGGAAGTATATACCAAGTGAGAAATCAGGTGCTGGATGGTTGCCTCCACTAGACTGCTGCATGACCAGATCCTGTCTGTGGGGCTCTGAGTCCTCCCCTGTTACGTAGAGATCTGGTGGCCCCTGCAGATTCCCCAGCACTAAGATTCTGACCCCAGTGGCCCATTGGACGAGTTATGTGGTTGGGGTGGTCTGGTTAAGAAAGAAGGAGGTGGTGTTGATTTTCTGAAGGCAAAATGAGAAAAGGTAATGTTGTAGAAAACTACTAATGATTCTTGTTAAGGTAGAGGAAAAGGAAGAGGTGAAAGATCACCAAACCAATGGGCACATCTCAGATCAAAGGAAAAAAAGCTAGTTGGCATGTCCAAGCTGGAGAGGTGTTAAAGAGAAATATTTCTGGCATCGTTATGGAGGACCCAAAAGAAAACAATTCTGTTTCACTTCCACTTTGAAATTTAAAACTTTGGAGATGGGCGTGCCTACTAGAAATTCTATTCAAAATAGAAGAGCCTGTCTATAAGTGGGCATGAAAGTCTCCAATTACACTGGCCTTCTTTCTATTCCCAGGACATTCCCGAATCTTTCCCAGTTCAGGACCCTTGAGCACGTTGTTCCCTCTTTCTGGGATGCTCTTGCCTGAATTTGTTAGGTGTCTGTCTTCTTATTTTTCAGGTCATCTGTAATGTCACTTCTTCAGGGAGTACTTCCCTCTGAGACTGCATCCTGTGCTATTTCCTTTGTAACACATCGAATACGGCCATCATTTCATTGAGATAATTGCTTATTGACTATGTCCTCCATAAATGCAGGGGCAGGGACCACTTCTGCTGGAAATTGAATCCTTATGGGTCTCCATGTGATTGGTGCCCCATAAATGTCAGCATCTAAGGCATAAATTCACGAAATATTTGTTAAATGAATAAATGAAAATAGTAGTCATTGGGTAGGTAGCAATCCTCAAGAGTTCTTTATACTCCTACAGTTATAGACAAATATATGCATATGCACAGAATTTTGGCTGCTTGTTTTACAAAAGCGCTAATCATGTAGCCTCAGTGCTCACATATCAGTAAGTCACAGATATTGCTCCAATTCTAAAAAAAAATTAATTTTTTTAACTGCTCCATACTATTTCTTGATATTTGTGTTCCACAGGTTATTCTGTCAGCCATCAACTCTAGTTCCCTAGGAGGAACATTGAAATTTGCAACCCAGGGTTTTCTGTTGTTACTTCAAACATTACCCTAACAATATAAAATATTCTATAATTTTCTTCAGGTTCTATCCTTTTCTTATTAATTTTTCTCAAGTGTTTTATTGTTTTTTGGGGGTCACTCTTATGAATGTGATATTTTTTCCATTTCTCTCTCCAGTGGGCTATCCACTCATGATCCAGCCATCTGTCCAAAATATTGATTTTCATCATTTTAAAAAGCTAGCATTGCCATCTTTGGTTCATAAACAAAATTTGTTTTATTTCTCTTCTAAAGTCCATACCAAGTATTGGTTTTAGTGAATTCATTCGAATCTCTAAAAACAGTTGAATAATGTTGGCATCAGCGAGAATTCCTGTCTTGCTCCTAATTTTAATGGAAATTGATTTTCATTTTATCCTTCTGCATTACGTTTGCCATTGATTTTTTGGCAAATAATCTATTTATTTAAATTATTTCCTTCACTTTAATGGGAGTGGCTGCAGAACTTTATCAACTATCTTTCTTGATAATCACATTTTTTTTGGTATCATTTATCGATACGTTTTTTTTCCCCTAGATTTGTCTAAGTAGTGAAGTGTGTGGACCCCATGCTGGCTGATGATGTGACAGTGTCTTTGTAAATTGTACCTGACAGTAGCCCTCTTTGTTCTACTTAATGGTTAGTGTGAAATTCCATAGTAATACCATGATTTCTGTGGGGGGTTTTTTGTTTACATTTTTCTCTAGTACCCCTTCAGTCCTCCTCTCTCTTCAAGCTTTTTTCCTTCTTTTTAAATATCACCAAGCTAATATTTTTAACCTGGCCAGGCAAATCCTTTTAACAGGTGATTTTTTTCCTGTTTGCACTTTATCATTTTCCCTTTTCCTGATTTTTGCTGGTTTGCCAAATTGCTATTTATTTTCTTTTTTCCTTTTTTGTTAATGAAAGAATGCTAGTCTATGCTTCCATGCCTCGAGTGGAGATTGTCCCATTCTTGACATTCTTGGTAAAAGTCTTTATTTGATAAAATCTTTAAAGAGAGTCCATAGTGAGAGCAGAGCCTGGCATTGGGCATGTCTTCTGGATGCCTGAAAGACAAAAGTTGGCCGAACAGCTTTGAGAGCAAAGGAACAAGATTTGGAATTCCCAGATGGCATTCCCTGCTCAGGGTGAGACCATCTTTGCGGACAAGTAGAGATTCAGAGATGATATCCGTGCACCCATGTGGGGTCTGAGGAAAAGAGTCAAGCAGATCAGTGGCAACAGAGACTTGATGACGAGGAGAAAGACTATGACCACAAGCTTGCAATCTTGCAGGGGGCTCTGAGTGCATTATATGATAAGGCAACATGCTCCCAACATGCTAAGGGCCTACGAGAGGGATTCTTGAAAGACAAAAGACTTTTAGGAAGGGAAAATGTAATCAAAGTCTGGAACTAAAAATACTAAGCTCTCAGCAAAAGTCAGGACCCACGTGAAAAGCCTCATTGGAGAGGGTGAATGCGTTCATGCCCAGAGGTGGCCTTTTAATTTTGGATGGAGATAAGAGGTGGGGATCAAGGGTTATTTTCAGTTGGCAGGTTGCTTCACTCTTTGGCCATTCCAGAGTCTGTGAAGTCAGGGCAAGGTTCAGGGGACGTTTTACCAAGTACGGGGTGGACCTCGCCGTTACTGAGCCCCGAAGATCTGGTGCAGGATAGGCTTAGGCCATGATAAGCCATGGTAACACAGTCTCTGCGGTTTGCCCTTTGGTGATCTGTAGGTGAACTTTCTGTGGTGTCACTTAAACTTTAGCCAAGTCTTGCTGTTTAACTTTAGCTGCTTATGAGTTCCATTTTGTGCTAATCACAGCCTTGTGGTGGCTGAGTGCATGTGGGAGGGTGTACAAGGAGGGTAATTAATAGTTGACCCTTTCAAGGCAAGATTAAAGTATGAGCGGGTTTCATGGAGCGAAGGTCCCAGGAAATTAGGTAAGCTGTTTATCTTCCTCAGGAGAAAGAGCTTAAAAGATGCTTGGATAGGGGCTGTCTCTCCCCAAGAAAGAAGGATGCGGTACAGATCCTAGGAAAGACCTCGGGAAAACCACCCTCAGGATATTCTTGCTGCAGAGCAGAAAGGCAGCATAGTCGGGGTGGGGGTGACGCCGGCCTCCCTGACCTTTCAGATGAGCCCAGTGGGAAAGGCCAAGACACAGCCTCTAGGAGCCAGAGGCCTCAAGGACAGCCTTGTGCTGGTGGGGACGGGTAGACAGTGGGCTCACCCCTGAGGAAGGCTGGCCAGCATTTGGGCTTTACTGGTTATGCTCAGGATCAAGCTTGTCAGAAATCTCTTAAGACCGTGTGTGCTGAGCCCTGTCGAAAGACTCCCACAGCTCCCGTCCAGGGCTCCAGGTGTTCTGATTTGCTCAGGACTCTTCAGATTTTAACACCAAGAGTCCCATATCACAGGAAACCCCTCAGTTCTGGGCAAAGCCTAGCACGTTATGTCATCTCTAATGCCCTTGGCATTCTTTGGAAGCACGTAAAACCATTTGGGAGACTCCTGGGGAGTTAATTAGATCACCACAAACCCACGGTCGGGGGAACGTTGCCATACTTAATACTTTGCTCTAGTTCCTCTACGTGGAATTGCTGCTGTGAGCCTGCAGGTATGTGTCTGGGCAGGTGTGTGCTTCCTGAAGACCAAAGTACTCTGGAGTTGTCTTTGAGGGTTGGGTGCAGATTAGGCTGAGCTAAGTCCACAACAAGCCCAGGGTTGAATCAAGGTGCTTCTTTGCTCTCTTCCTGGGGACACACTCAGCACTCTTATCTGCAGGTTCCCCGGTTTCAGCACTGTAGCTAATGCTGCTGAACTTCTGATTGAATCATCTTTTTGTTGCATCCTTTCAGAGCTTTTGACGTCTGCCTTTAAAGTGGATTCCTTATTATTTTAGGGATGAGCCCTTGTTGGTCGTCATCTGTAATCTGTATTTACTAGCTGGGATTCCTGCCGCCTCTGTTTCTCACCAGGATGCAGACGTGTCCAGAATCCCATCCTCTTGCTTCATCCAAGGGAACCACAGATTGTTCATTTTCTAGTAGCTGTATGATTCATTATTAACTGGAAAATCGCTCAATTTACAGTTAAATACACCCAAACTCATTTGATTAAAAAAAATTCCTCCTTGATAAGAAAGATGAGGCTTCACCAGCAATGGGAAGGACTTGGAATCGACCCAGCCCCCAGTGTTCTACGAGGCTGGCTTGCATGCAGTAAGGCAACAAGCTGGTGTGCTCTGTGGAGGGCTTGTTGTGCAGCCCCCTCTCTGTTCTTCATTCCTTATTCCCTGGGCCATCTGGCCCAGAAGTTTCCTTAGAAACAAGTCCCATTGCTTTGTCTTGAGCTTCCTCCTTAAGTAGCCAAGGATATAATGCCCATTGGCGCTCGGCCTTAGAGCTCAGTCTTCCTTGGAGGGCAGTGGTGGACATATTGCTAGAAGGAATTTGCTTCTGGGGCAGGACACGAGCACTCTGTGGGTCCATACAGTGGGTGGGTTGAGACTCAGTGCCTGTCTAGCCTTCCCGCCAGGGGCTTTGGAAGTCAGGGTTTACTATGTACTTGACTGTCTCTGAACTCCACAGAAGGGGCTTGGATGGTTGACACACATTTGGCAAGAGTTTCCGTCCCCCATTTCATATCTTTCATACCTAGGAAGGAATAATCTGCTTTTTACAGTACATTATGGAACCAGCAAAGAAAGATTCAAATATATTCCTGTATTTTCTTCTTGCTAAGGCAAGAAAGCTGACTTACATTCTTTAGAGGGCTCTTCTCCAGGAAAGGTGGAAAAATGCAACGCTGACTGGTTAAATTTCAGCCCTGGGTTGATGTGAATATGCTCTTTAATCATCCAAGTAGACTGGCTGTCCAAGAAGACTCTACTACCTGCTGCAAGGAAGCAGTTGTCAAAGGTCATCCTTACTACTTGAGGTTTTCCCCTGATCATGAGCCTAAGCCATAACACTGTTTGTAACTTGGTGCTTTGACTGCATTCATTCTGTCAGCACAAAAGGAATATTCCAGAAGCTTTGAAAAGTAATACAGATCTTTGCTGTAGATTTTCTTAAGGGTCAGTGCAGGAGGTTTAGAGTTCATAGAAAAGTGTTCTGAAATCCTCTTTGGACTGCTTTCCTCTGCCCCAATGGCTCCTTTCGCAGGAGCTGCTGACAGGTGCTCTCTCTGCATGCTGCTCTTACTTCTCCTCCCTCCTTCCTCAGGGCCTTCTGCTTTCTCTTTTATATTTCATCCCCAAAGCTGCTTTTTCCTTTCCCAGCCACCTCAGGCCCTGGGGGAGCAGACGTGGTCTTATCTCTGATTGCTTTCCTTTTGGAGAATCAGCACATTACCTGGGTTCTGTGTTTCAAAGACCTCAAGAGACGATCCTGTGAGCGAGAAGCCTTGCTCCTTTGGAAGGGAGGGAGGGAAGGAGGGAGAAACGGTGGCACACACCAGTACTTTGTGTCTCTATCACATACACACACTTAACCCTATGATCATACTCTTAAGAGGAAGATATCTGATTCAGAGCTTAGTGTATGCAGTCACCAAAGAATACGAGAAAAATTAACTGGAAATTTATCTTTTGGCTCTAGGAATTTGAAGCCTATGTTAATGCTTCTGGAGAACATGGGATTGTGATTTTCTCTTTGGGCTCAATGATCTCAGAGATTCCGGAGAAGAAAGCCATGGAAATTGCTGATGGTTTGGGCAAAATACCTCAGACAGTAAGGAGATTCCCTTATATCTCTCTTCACAAGAGTTCTAAGCACAGACTCCCAGTTTCTAATTAATTCTATTAATTAGACTTTTGATTTGGTTTCCCTGCCATTCCCAGTTATTAATCCAAAGTTCTTCTTTTTGATATTTCACTCTCAAATGCACTGTTAAACCATGGTCCACTTCACTCAGAGGAGATTTAAGAGCCCACGGAAAGTGTTCTGAAATCCTCCTTGGACAGCTCTCCTTTCCCCAAGCGTCCCCTATTTTCTCTAAGAGACTCAGGTGTACCAAGGAGAACTTATTTTAAAAATACTATGAATGGGATAGTGTTTCCTCATATTGTGTAGGAGGGTTTCTCTCAAGGGCTGTGTGTCAGGAGACTGAATTCATTTCCTATAGCTCTGCTTTTATAGTTCTATACCCACCCATTTTATTAAGTAACCTTCCCCTTGAAGTGCAGAAAAGCGCAACATCATAAATGTACAGCTTGAGGAATTTTCACAAATTTACAGAACGTTACCAGCCCCAGAAGCCTTAGTCACTACACTTCCCACCCCTTCCAAGGTTATATTCATTCGGAGGACTCCACTTTCTAGATAGTATAGCAGATTTTTTTAAATGATACTATGTTCTTTAAGCTCTGTTCTTGTCTCTGCAAGGTCTTGTGGCGGTATACTGGACCTCGGCCATCGAATCTTGCAAATAATACAATTCTTGTCAAGTGGCTGCCCCAAAATGATCTACTTGGTAAGTGGAGAGGGTATGAGGTGTAGGTCAAATCAAGGTTAAATAAAGAAAGCAGTATAGGCATGGCTGTTCTAAAGGATTGGTTGGCTAGAAGATATTATGCCAGCATATCCCACATTGCTTTTTACCTAGTGGGCAACTCAACCCACATTTTCTTCTGCAAACTTCTGCAAGGGCCACATTTGGACAGCATTGACTCCTTAGAGATCTTTCAGGACCTAGATGATGTCAGATTGTGAAACTCAGCGACCTGACCACGGACACTCTGCCCTGTTTGTTTCTCAGGTCACTCGAAGACACGGGCCTTTATCACACACGCTGGCTCCCATGGCATATATGAAGGACTATGCAATGGCGTCCCCATGGTGATGCTGCCCTTATTTGCTGACCAGATGGACAATGCAAAGCGCATGGAGACCCGGGGAGCTGGGGTGATCTTGAACGTCCTGGAAATGACTTCTGAAGATTTAACAAATGCCCTAAAAACTGTCATCAACGACAAAAGGTAAGAGAGAATATATAGAGGAATACTCCCTATATTTTTGGCCATGGCATTCACAATAAATATTCAACTGCAAAAGCAAATGTGTAAAAATCTAATTTACAAGTAAAATTATTTGGGGTTGTTATTATTCATTTTATAAAAGGACGCTTTCATGCCTACCGCATTTATCACAAATGATTTTAAATATTAAACCCCTTGGTAGATTTAAAAGTTCTATTTATAACAAAATAGTGTCACCATGCAGATATCTGATTAAGTTCCTGCAAAGAGGAAACTATCCCATTACCAGAAGCATGGTGTCTGTGAGATAAACACAAACCAGGCGCTAAGAAGTACAGCTTTTCCCAGCGCTGAAACCTGTAAGAAACTTTGTCCATGGGGATTTATAAATGAGGGGGTGGGTCATGTGGTATTACAAAGATTTATAATAAAAGCAAAGACAAGTTTGTTCAAATGGGGCTCTGAAAATGATTCAAAAGGCAAAGCCATCAGATCAAAGGATCTCCGTGAAGTGTGTTGTATTACTGTCGGACTCACTAGTAATAGGCTGATCAAAATCTTCTGGGAAGAAGTGATGGCTGGGGTAGACTTCATCCAGCAGTAATGTGTGTGTGTGTGTGTGTGTGTGTGTGTTGAGGAGAGTGTCAGCAGCCTTCACCTGTAGTTGCTTCATTTTGAAAGACACAGAAAGACACATCAGGACAGATGTGAAGACACTGGAGTGTGTTCAGATGTGAGGAGACACTACCTGGGGGGTTACACCGAGCCTGGACAAGGGAAGATGGGGAAGAAAGGGTGGTGCTCATATGCGTGTAGTGCCAATGCATAAACAAGAAAAGTCCACGTAAGTCAGGGTAAAGGGCTGGGTAACCATCTGCCCAGTGCTGAATGTGAGGTTCTCATCCCCTCAGTCCAGCTGGCCTCTTCTGGCAGCGCGGCTTGTAAGCGTCAGGCTCCATGGCTCACACGTCAGTGCAGTTCAACTTGTCTTCTCTCCACGTGCTGATGAAACTTGAGGTTTCTTGAGGTTTACCTTAGTAATAAAATTTTGATCTTTTGATCATTGGTATAGACAACTGCTTGTAACCCAAAAATGACTTGGTAGAAGTTCTCTACCGCATTATTATATTTTAAAGACATGAATCAACCAGTTATTAACTAATAACTAACTTCACCTATTCATTTGTGAGCCAGCCCTATCTAATTGTGAGTCTCCATGTTCCCAACACTCTAAGCTGGGACTATACCTACAGAAAATAAAGACAAATAATGGAAAAATTTCAACATCAGATTATGCAAGCAGGCCATAACAGGTGCTCAAGAAATATTGAATGAATGAGTGAAAGTTCCAAGAAAATCTTGCTTAAGAGAAGATTTATATAAAAGGAAGATGTTTAACAGGATTTATGGCCAAGTATTAATATTTCATTATAATAACATATCCAAATAAGATGATGGACATGTTTAAGGGCAGCAATGATCAAAATTATTCCTGTATAAAAATGTCTTATTTTCTCTTTCTTCTCTGTTTTCTTTTAGTTTTCCTTCTCCTCTTTCTTCTCTTGCATCCATACTAACAGGTTGAAGCATCTAAGCCATTTTGGATTTGGAGATTCTGATTTAGCTATCAGCCCCGTCCAAAAAAGAAACAACCCAGAAATCATTTTGCTTAACAGGCTGGATAGGCACAACTTCATGCTAAATTTAACACTTGGATAGTTTGATGTTCCAACAACTGAATTGAAAGTGTACACTATCTTGGAGATGGCACTCAGAAATGGCTTTTACTTTGAGTAGATGTGATTGTTTCCAACTAACAGCGGGAAACCATTCATAATTTCTGCCAAGCTTCTTCCTTTATTTCTTTATCTTATTATAAAGAATGCATAATCTAATTTACTACAAAAATATCACTAAAAAGAAAAGAAGAAAGTAGGAGGCAAGTTTCAAATAATTTAATATTATAATTTTGGATTCCAGTTTTCTACTTTTTTTTTTTGGTTTTGTTTTTAGCAAGAAAGAATATTGTGTGCGTGTGTGCGTGTGCGTGTGTGTGTGTGTGTGTGTGTGTGTGTGTGTGTGTGTGTTTGAGGGGTTGGGTGTTCTTTCCTGACTGTAACAAAAATACATCTCCTCTACCAAGTTTGTAAAATCTGGTTGCATTCCTAACTGGAAGCAAGCATAAAGGGTGGATAGTTCACTACCGTGGGTGTTCGCACATTGACATACTGTCTTGCTGTTTAGCTATAAGAAGAACATCATGAACCTCTCCAACCTTCACAAGGACCGCCCGGTGGAGCCGCTGGACCTGGCTGTGTTCTGGGTGGAGTTTGTGATGAGGCACAAGGGAGCGCCGCACCTGCGCCCCGCAGCGCACGACCTCACCTGGTACCAGTACCACTCTTTGGATGTGATCGGCTTCCTTCTGGCCGTTGTGCTGGCCTTTGTCTACATCACATACAAATGCTGTGCTTTTGGCTGCCGGAAGTGCTTTGGGAAGAAAGCGCAGGTTAAGAAACCTCACAAATCTAAGGCACACTGAGAAGTGGGTGGGAAATGACGTGACCCAAACTTGCACAAGGAGCCAATGTTCAACTCATGTGATTATGAAAGAAATACTTAGCCATAAACTAGGTACCCCAGAATGTATTTAAAAATAAAAACCATTGAACTGGCAGCCACACCTAAAGGTAGAGATATTTGAATATGATTTCAGCCCCATTGAGTATCTCTGATCTGGACTACACCCGTCATCTTCCAAATGACTTGCTGAGAGAAAGGGTTGGACAGGCCCCCTTCACTCTCTACTACTTTTCTTTCTCAGAAATGGGGACTGGTTTGGGAGCCCAGGTTTCAGAGATGGCCCCCGAGCGGCTGCTCAAATGACAGTTCCAATATCGTCATCTGACTTCTGTAGATGGTAGTGATCAATTCCTCCACCAATAATGGCAGCCTAATTGATGTTCATGTTTCACAGTGTACTTAAAAAAGGAAATGTTTATTCCTGTAGGGCATAGTGCTTGAAATAAAGGAATGACATAATTCCTTTATTTCAATAAATGAAATAAATGAAAGCGTCTTTCAAGAACAGTATGTAATGTCTGACTTTTGGGGGTGAATGGTGCACAGAATTGATGGGTGGCGTCCTCGAAAGGATAATCATTGCTTGTGCCAAATGGATCCAAATTTTCTAAAATAGTGTCTGGCAAGTGTATTTTCTCGATATTTTCCACAATGAAAAACAAATAAATTCTTAAAAATTATATTTCTAAGGTGTTCTTGTCTTCATTGTTGTTGAATTTATTTGTTGTTGAATTATGTGTTCTAATTATAAAAGTAGTGCAGGATTATGACAAAAAATTTGAAAAATATAGAGGTGCACCCATACACACACCAGAAAATAAAACCCTCTGGTAATCACATTCCCCCGAAATACTTACAGTTACTACTTTGGCAAATCCATATACTTATAAAATATTGCAACTGTACCAAACACATCCAGTACCTTTTTTTTTTCCTTCTAACATTCTTTTTTCACTTTATCAGGGGTGTTCTTGCTAGGTTTTTGTATAACGTGTTTTTAGTGGCCAAGAACTATCTGGCTACTGCATGGATACACTAGGATTTATTTAATTACAACCTCTGGGTGGATTCACTTTTATTTTCCTTTATATAAAAGGCCTCCCTGAATAGCTTAGCTAGGTCTTAGCACATATTCATAAGGACGTCCATGGGAAAGGGCTTTATAACACAATCAAATAGCTGATGGTCTCAGTTTCAGTTCCCTGGAGGTGAGGATTCAAGGCCAAGTTTATTTAGGACGTGAAGGAGATCCTGATGTGGGAGCGGGACTGGCCAAGAAGCCAGCTCTCCTGTGGGCGACTGGAGCTGAATCCTTTGACCGGCACTGGCAGCCGGAGCCATTCACCAGACTTATCCCACCAGAGAAGCAAAGCCCTTGGGAATCTGAGCACTCCCCCTGTCAGTGACTGGCTGCTCCCAGGTGGAATTAATTTCCCTGCAACCTGCAGGCAGCCAAAAGGGCAGGTAAGGAGGGGCTCTAGAAGCCAGAGCCCGTGGGAGAGAAACGCAGGTGCAGTGGTGGAGATAGGCCCTTGGGTGTGAAGGGGATCTGGGTGCGGCACCGCGGCCCTGCTTTCCTGGGCAAATGGTTTGAGATAATTCCCAGACTGCGTCCGGAGAGGATCTACCAGTGTGTGAGAGCCAGGTCCCTACACCCTCTTCCATATAAATATCTTGAAAAAACAGTATCAGTTTGATAGGTGGAAAGTGGGATCTTCTCTTAAATTTTCTTTTATTATTATTATTATTATTAATATTGGAGATGGAACTTTTCTTTCAAACTGATGAGCTGCTTGTATTTTTGTTTGGAGAGTCTCCTTTGCCTGCTTTCCTGAGGGGCAGCACGCTGAGGCCTTGTTAAGAGTGTTCACTGCATTCCTAAGAATGTACTTCTGGCAGGTACTGTATCTTCTCTACTTGTTCTTTGCCTTCCATTTCGTTCACGCCTTGGTTTGTTTGCTGCTTTGTGTTACATACAGACATTTTAAACGTGTAGGCTTCAAATTGGAGCTGGGGTCACATGGAGAGCTAGGTTTTCCTGACCCAGCCCGTTATTCCTTTCCTAGGCTTCCTTTGGAACAGACGCTGTTCACCCCAGGTCCCTCCCCACTTGAGCCCTGCAATGACTCGTGGACTCTGTCCGCCTCCTTCAGAGCCCTTCCCCGTCCACCCAGGGGCCGTCTCCTGGCCTCTCTGCCCATGGCTCCTTGCCGCCCCTACCTCTCAAGGGTCCTGTGCTGCTCTGACCCCAGCTCATGCTCCTCTGCACCTTTGTGTTTCTAGCCCCTACGCCCTCTTGTTTAAAAGCAAGAAAACCAACTCAGGATATACTAAGCAAAAAAGGATCTGTAAGGTGACCAAGGCTTCCTAAGGACGTGAGGCTCACCACCAAGCCTCCGTGGTGCTGACTGGAACCTCTCTTGCCTCTTCCTGCCTCTGCATGTTCTCCATCTGGCGTCCTCTACCCTCTTCTCTTGGCCTTCCCTGCTCCTCACTCCCCTGACCACTCGGCCCTAAGGTCCCACAGGACCCACGGAATATTGACTAGATTCTCGCCTACCCAGAGGTCTGAATTCCTGGGAGGAAGACACCGATTGGTCCAGCTGGACCAGGTGTCCACCCATTGTCCAATCAGGAGTGTTGTGGGAGGGACTACAAGGAACACGTTTACCCCAGGAGCCTTAACTGTGACCCCAGGGGTCAGGGAAGAACTCGGGAGAAGCCCCCAAATGTGTCCCCCACATACATACATTATTTCCATTTTGTCCACTTTCTGCCTTGGTTCATTCATGCATTTAAGCTCTCAGGTTTCTACAAACAGTGTTTTCTCATTTTCAAGTTAGTTCCCATAGAAGCAGAGGTGGGGAGCTAAGCAGAGTAACAGCACATAAAGGTGGCTGATTCCATGAATGGATTGTATGTAAGTCAAATATTATTGTCATAATCTGAAAAACACAGGAAAGTACTTTCATTTTGGAAAACCAAGCAGAGCCTACTTCGTTCTCCTTGACCTCATCGTCTTAGTGTCCTCGCCACATAATGTACTCAGGGACATCTCGCCTTTTGCCACGGCTTGCACGCTCGCTGTGTGTAGGTGGCCCCTTTCCCCACCCCTCCTGAGAGCCGTGCCATCCACAGGGTGACTTTGCAGCTCTTCTCAACAAAAGGAAGGCTCTATTTCCCCACCTGCTGAGTCCCAGATGGCCTGTGACCTCAGGTGATGAAAGGTGGCAGGGGGGACTGGTGCCATTCCATGTCTTGGCCTCAGGAGGCCTTCGTGTTCCCGCTTGCTCTCTCGGAAGCCCACTCGGCTGCTATGGGAACAGCCTGGGTCAGCCCTGCTGCACATGGGAGGCGTGTGTCCCTGTCACCTTAGTCCCTGCAGCTAATATCCTGCCAAGTGCCAGACACTTGTGGGAAGCCAGCCTTCACCCAGCCCACCAGCTGACTACAGACGCATGAGTGACCCCAGTTGTGCTTGGCTGAACGTGGCCTGGATCAACAGTGTCAGCTAAGTGAGCCAGAGATTCATGAACAATAATTAATGGTTATTTTAGTTCATTAAGCTTTGAGGTGGCTTGTTACTCAACAATGGTTAACTGCTATATTCACTCCTGGGCCTAAATCCGTGCCATTTCATGTGTTGGGTCTTTAACCCTTCGGAGGAACACCAGGGTCTACTCACCCTTATGTTCACCACAACATGGAGAGCCACTCCTAGCTGAACACAGCAGGCACACAGCCAGCGGCTGGGGAATTGCAAATATGTCACTTGAATCATCTTTGAGAGAGAAAAGCAGGCCCAGAGGGGAGTGAGAGCAGGTAGGGCAGAGGCGTCCTGAGAGCAGGGCATGTAATAACTGTCTTCTTGTGTCTGCTCCATTTGGGTCAGTATGCCTCCAAAGGGCAGAGTGGGAGTGAATCCTGACGTGTGGGGAAGCGTGAAGATGGTAGCCACCCAGAGTCCGTGATGTCAGCGATGGGCCAGCCAGAGTATCAGAGGTGTCCAAGCAGAGGCCAAGGAACTCCCTCTTGGCAGGGTGGGCAAACTTCGAGCGGGAATTTTAACTAAGCCGTCTTGGAGCAGGTGGCCCTGAGCCTTGTTCTGGGGCCCTGAGGTGCATAGACAGCTTTCCAAAGGCCAGTACTTCATTGCTCGAACTGCTGATCCGGACCGTGTCTCAAAGCCACAGCGACCGGGAAGTCCTTTGGGTCCCACTCGTGGTTCGGCGAATCGGGGTCCCTGCCTTCTTGTCCGTCCTTGAGGTTCTTTACCTCCCAAGTACTCTGCTGGTGGGAACCCCCTTCCCCATTCTGCAAGCCGTCCAGTCCTCAGGGAGGAGGAGTCCTGTTCCCAGGACCCCTCTGTCACCCCCACCTCCAGCTGCACTGACACCCCCCCCACCGTGGGCGCCTATGAGTGCATCCCCAGGGGAATTGGATGTGACTCATCCCTGACTCCCAGCATTTCCCTTTCCCAGACAGGCCACCCTACTTCACCACACATGTAACAGACATGTTTAAGGACAACAAAATGTGGGGTGTTTACGCAGGGCCCTGTGCCCTCCTCAAGGCCCTCAGCTGATAGAGACGCAGGGAGGCAACTGGATCTCAAAGTTCCAAGGGTCTGGGACTTAACGGTGATGATTCTAATGAAACCCCTCCATCCTGCCAGGAGACCCGTTCCTCATCCAAGTTACGAGTGAGGAACCCACTGTCACTTTGACAGCCCATCCCGCTACTGTCACATTCCTACTGAAGTGTATTCAGCAAAGAACAGGGCTTTTTCTTGTGGTGTATTTTTGTTCCATCCAGGAAAGGACTCTGAGAAAAGGTCAGTATTTAGGTCCCAGAGTAGATATTTTAAGGGTTTCCATAAGGGGAAAGCATAGGATGGTGAAGGGCCCTGGAATTGGGGAATTTGGAACAGGAGGAGAAAGGATCTGGGGGCTTTTAATCCTCCATCCTGACAGCTGGGCTGTTGTTTGTCAACCTTTAAGAAGCTGCTGATACTGTGAGACGCCCTGGAGAGGAGGGGTGGGAGCCGCTGAGGCAGCTTTCTCATCGATCGTTAGTTTCCAGTGTGTGGAAAAGGAGCGAGGGGGTCTTTCTTAACCAAGTGCATTAGTTAGCTATGGCTGTGCGACAAATTACCATCAACACAGTGGCTTACAACAATACCCACCTATTATCTCACAGTCTCCCTGAGACCGGAGTCTGGGGCCTCACAGGCTGCACTCCAGGTGTCAGCTGGGCCACCTCCTTTCTGGAGCTCGGTTCCCTTCTGAGCTCCTGTGGTTGTTGGCAGGATCCAGTTCTCCCTGCGGTTGTAGGACTGACACCCTCTGCTCCTTGCCACATGGCTCCTGCCCTAGGTAGCAGACTCAATAGCAGTAGACTCAAATGAGGACCTGGCAGAGGCAGCAGAGGACCTGGGACCCCTGTCACCCCAGATGACAGAGGTGAGTCACCCCTTCCCTATATTCCTGCCCCATCTGGGCTAGCAACTCCTTCAGGGCAAGTCCTAGCCATCAGCTGAGGTCTCAGTTTCTCCATCTGTACAGTGGGCAGGAAGGTCCATGACCAATCCCACCACAGGCAGAGCGAGAGCTGCACAGGGGCCGGGGAGGCCCGGGCGCAGGAGCAGCTCCTGTAATGCTCATCTCAGCACCGCAACTGCGCCACCTTTGCCTCAGGTACTTTCCAACGAGTCACAAACCTCCTCGATATCATGGACAGCGAGTCAACGAAGACAGACACAGCTGGGGCTGGTTCTGACACGTGGAAGACACTGGCCTCTGGGATAATCACCGAGAAGGCCACTACCAAGCCTTCTGTGGTGATGAATGCTCTCACCTGCCGCCTGCAGGTGCCGAAGGTAGGGCCTCCTCGCCCTCAGCCATGCCTCTGACGCTAGCCACGGGGCTCTTTGCGCATCCACCCCGTCAGCACACAGGAGTGACTGTCGCAGGCACCAGGCTTGGTGCTGGGGTACAGAGATGGGCAAGACCATGAGTTTCTTACTTTTTGAGGACCAACCGGGGCCTGGGGCTTTCTCAATTTTTCAAAGCTCCCCTATATTCTGACCCAGTGGGCTTGGGAGCCATCGTCCCAGGGCACGTGAGCTGAGTTACAAAGATGTTGAGCAGGAGCGAAGCAGGTGGACACGGAGCCGCCCAGACACCCCAGACCCGGAGTGCAGGGGTGTGTGGCCGGTGGGGAGACTTCTTAGCTGAGGAAGGGGGCTGGGCTGGAGGATGGTGAAGGGGGGGATTGGATGTGTCATGGGACTGGGGTGGGCCTTGCATGACTGGGCAGAGTTTGGACCAGAGCATCAAGATGCCCTGGAGGACTTGTTAAAATGCAGACTGCTGTTGGGCTCCACCCCAAGAGTTTCTGACTCAGCAGGTCTGTGGTGGGGCCTGAGAACAAACATTTCTAACAAGTTTCCGGGTGATGCTCTGGCTGCTGGTCTGGAGACAACACTATGAGAACCACTGGATGTTAGCCTTTGTTGGGGGCTGATAGCACAGGAGTTCTTTATAGAAAGCTTTATTTTGTATTATTTATGAGACAAAATTCACTTGCATTGCCATGAACAGGAATCATTTTCATTGTTATGGAGGAAATACTCACATGGTTATCAGTTTCCCACAACCGAGAGTCTATCCCCGCGGAGCAGCAACATGGCCAGGAGGTCAAAGGCACACAGTCCCGTAGGCCTGTTAGTTCCAGAGCGGTGACCAGACAATGCCAGGCACCCCTCTGGAAGGCCACCAGTGCCTGTTTTATGACAGGTTCCAAGTTTTTGGCAACTTTTCTCATGTGACCATAAGTATTCTCTAAACATTAATCTGATCACAGATAAAGCTGGTCTTATAATCTGCCTGACTGTTTACATAGGTGTTAATTGAGCATGTAGGCCTCCTTGGGTTCGTTCGAAAATCTAGAACATGCATTTCCAGTGGGGGTGATACTGCCCCAAAGTGGGTAAAATTGGAAGGCTGAAGCAAAGCTTACTTTTTTACATATAAAGCACAAAGATGCACACAGCGCATAAGCAGATGCCTCCTGTATCATGGCATCACTGGCTGGGGGTGGGGGTGATTAGGAAAGAATATCTAAGGAGGCTCCTTAGGGAACACTGCAGAAAGCGAAAGGTTGAGAAATACTGGTCTAGGGCCGTGCCGGCTGAACAGCTAAGGCCACAGGACTCTCTTCCTCCCAGGGGTTTTCGTGGGGAGTGCTGACTGCAGCCCCACAAGCCCCTGTGACTTGCTGTGTCGAGGCCAGGAAAGCAGGCCAACACACTCCGTACCCACTTTCACCAGCAGAGAATGTATAAATTTGGGTGAATCTCTCTCTGCTTGAAGTCTCCCAATTTGTTAAGGTATTTAGACTGTTGGGAAATGACCTCCGTACACCTCTGGGAAGAGGCCATTCTCCCAGAGGGCTTTGCAGCCAACAGCCTGCGTGTAATTTCCTGAAGAGCGGCTCATCACGCCTGGTGGAATGAGAGTCATTCTCAAATAAAGCTCTCTGAGCGAGGCCTGGGTTGTAAAATCAACTTGTCCAATCCTATCCTAAAAAGGTGATTAGAAATGGTGGTAAGTGCTATTTAGCAATAAAAAGAGAGTGAGAAGCATATTTCCTGGTCTTAAGTGCTCCCTCACTAGGACAAAGGGCAGGGGAAAACCCGCTTTCTTGGACACCCAAGAGGGTCAGTGCCACACTGTAAGCAGAAGAGAGAACAGATTTGCAGCCCACCCTGACGGGGCCAGCTGGATAACACAGATGGGAGAAAGGGAGGGGTGGGTGTTGGGACGGAGGAGTCAGGGTCTGAGCCTTGGGTGGCTTGAGGACACTGGGTACACCTGCGAGGTTCTCTGACAGATTCCAATGTGTGCAGGGTTTTCGCCACACCACCAAGCAATTCTCTGCCAGGTGTCCTGCAATTCAGCTGTTCTGACATCACCTGGGGGCGGTGTCAGGCCCGTCAGGGTGAGGGCTCACCCCACAAGGCGCCCCCACACCCACACCCTACCATCACCTTCCGATGCCATTTGCAAGCCCAGGTTGCCACCTGGGCTTCTGACTAACCGGCTACAGAGGTTCCCATGACCCCTCCTTGGGTTCAATTAAATTGCTCCAGTGGCACTCAGAACGCAAAGAAACATTTTACTTATTAAGTTACTAGTTCATCATGAAGGGCTGTGACTCAGGCCCCAGCAGACGAAGTCATGCTGAGGGCTCGGTGTGGGGCTCCCAGGCTGTTGGAGATCCACACCCGTCCCCGAGTCTCTGCTGTTCACCCACCTGAAAGCTTCCAAACCCCTTCTTTTTGGGGTTTTACGGGGGCTTCATTACGTAGGCATGACTGATGAAATCAGGGGCCATTGGCAACTGATTCAAGTTCCAGCCCACTCCTCTCCCAGGAGGCGGTGGTGGGAGGAATCAGGCCAGCCCTCCCGGCAGCCACCCCCCATGCTCAGGCGCCCAGGGTCTCCTCGTCAACGTAAGGTGTCGACAAAAGACACCTTCACTGCTCTCCTTACTCAGGAAATGCAAGACTTTTAGGAGCTCTGTGCCAGAAACAGGGACAAAAACCAAATACATATTCTTATAAATCACAAAATGCCAGGTACAAAGCAGGAGGACCCATGGGAGGGAGAAGGTGGTGGACGGTCCCCTGGCCCTGCCTGCCAGATTTTCCCACCCACCATCCTTGCTTCTCAGATTTCCACCCACCGCAAAGTCAACATTTACAACATCCTCCAGGAGATCATCCAGCAGGAGGGGGAGCTGGGGGAGCCGGGCGCCCAGAGGCTGGTGGCCATCGCCTCCAAGGAGATGAGGGACATCCTGGAGGTAGTAGAGCCCTGGGCTCCCCCGGGGTGCTGTCCGTGCCAACCCAGGGGCTGGGCCGCCGGTGGCATGGCCTGGGATGCCCAAGGCCCTTGCCCAAGAACAGGCTGAGCCCCGTGGAGACCAGTGGGGTGGAGTAGCCATGGCCAAGAGGTTCTCATGTGGCCCAGCTGATGGGAGTGCCACACATCCCTCTCTGTCCCCTACAGAAGGAAGGCTACTTGAAGGCAGAGGTGGCCAGTGACACCCTGGTGGCTCTGCCCCGAAACCACTTGAGCTTGGTCATGTATGAGTTTCAGCACCACCTCAAGCCCCTGAACCTCACCGACGAATTCATCCTCACCGCCCCGGCGAAGCTGGCCACTGACAACGGTGGGAGGCCCGGAGGCCGGAGGTGCCCCCTCCTGGTCGCTACCTCTTTCTGTCTCTGTCCTTGTCTTCGACCCCCCAAGCCCCACTTCTTACCATGTCCCTCTTTTCTTATCTTCCCCTGGCATCCTTTCTTTTCATCTCTGGGTGTCTCCCTCAGCTCTTACAGTTCTCTCTCTGCTCCTGCCTCCCATCTCTGCATGGCTGTTTGGGATCAGCGTGAGGGGAGGGAACCTCATCTCTGCAGGGACCTCACTGGAGGAGCGATAGTCCAACTCTGGCCTGAAGGATGAGATGATGGTGTCTGTGTGAAGAACTGAACTAGGGAGGACATTCCACACTGAATGTGCAAAGGCCCTGAGGCAGGAGAAATCTTGGCTTCTCTGAAGAACTGAGGGGTCACTGTAGTTGGAGTTAGGCAGCGAGGCAAGTGAGGTTGATGAGTTAGGTAGGGCCTAGGGGGCATGGCAGAGTGTAGCCTTTTGTTTGGGAGCAGAAGAAAGCTATAGAGGGTTTCAAGCTGCAGAGTTGCGTGATAAAATAGGTTCCAGGAGGCCATTCCAGCTGTTGTGAAGGAACCGGAGATGTGTGCCTGCAAGGTGGTACCCTGGGCCAGTTGCATTTGGTGAGCAGTGGACAGATGTGAGGCATCGAGGGGCTTGCTGATGAACTGTGTAGAGGAGGTGGAAGGAACCACAAGTGACTCCCAGGTTCTGGGTCTGAGCGGCTCGGTGCCGGGTGGGTTCATTTCCTGAGATGGGGAATGCTGGGCGAGAAGGAGCTAGGGGCTCAGATCAGAATTGCTTGTGTGTGTACTGAGTTCACATTCCATGTGGGATGTCCCGATGAAGAAGTCAGGTGGGCAGCCGATGTGTGGATGCAGGTGCAGAGGGCAGGTCTGGCCTGGCCTATGCGGGTGCTGTTGAAAGACATTAACACCCAGCGATGAAGGCAGACAGAGGAGAGGAGACGGCCAGCACCCAGCCGGGGCCACCCCCACACTGGGAACTGGGAGGGAGGTGGGGACAGGGTGGTGTCGTGGGACCTGAGAGAAGACAATGACTCAGGAAGGGCCCAGGCGTGCCCCATCCCGCTGAATCTGACAAGGTGGGGCCGGAGAGGGAGCTTGGCCCAGCAGCAGCTCCAGGGAGCTGGGGAGGAGCCTGGCTGGGCCAGAGTGCTGGGAGGAGGCCTCGGACAGAGGCAGCCACTAAGGAAGTGACATGGCAGCAGAGGGACTGCCGGCGTGGAGGCCCAGGCCTGTGTGGGCTGCAGCCAGAGGCCGCAGGGCTGGAGTCTGTGCTGGGCGAGGGTGCGTGTTTCTCACCGTTTCTCCCCAGACGTCTCTCTCCTGCCCCTTCCCACCTCCTGTTCCACGCTTTCCCTGCTTGCTTCTCCTGTGCTCATCACCTGTTGGAGTCTCTCAGTCTCTGATTCTTCATCCAAGAACACCCCGCCTAAGGAAGCTAGGGGTCTGTTCTCGGTCGTGAGTCCCCTCTGCCCCTGCCCACTCTCCCCTGGGGCCCTGTCCCCTGCTGTCCCTCTCCCCTCCCCAGCCCCCAGCCGGCTCTTTCGACCGCACACTGGCTTCTTTACCATCACCTGGGCCCCAGCAGGCCACAGGGTTCTCTGTACTGTGGGGGCTGGGGGTGGTGGACGGCGGGTCATCCTCTCTGCCTTCTCCCTGCTGACCCTGCTCAACCCCTGGCCCCGCAACCTCTCCCCCAACCCCACGGTGTGGGAGTTCATGCCGTACATGGGCATCACCTTGGCTGCCATATTCACCATGCTGAGACTTGCCAACGAAGCCAGGATGCGCCAGGTGATCTGTGGGGGTATGTGTCCCACTTGGGCCTACAGGTCTGGCCCAGTCAGGGCGCTGGGGGGGATGTGGGCTGCAGGTGGAGGGGGTGTTGGACAGGAGGTGGGCTGTTCGCTTATTCCCAAGCATTTGCTCCGTTTCCTACTGTGTGTGGCCTCTGATTGGCTACAGGGGGCTGAACTGTGCTGGGTACTTTCAGGAGACCATGGCTTCAGGAAGCCGTCACCACGACGCGGTTTCACTCGCTCTGTAGTTAAGCATTGCAGGAGGAGACAGGACAAGGGCCATGGGGTGCCTGGGAGAGGGAGACGAGGGAAAGTGTGTCCATGTGGAGCCTGACCTGGGCAGCTCTTCCATGCTGCTGTTTCCATGAGCTGCTTGCCCTGGGTTTTGATTAGCTAATGTTTTTGTAGCCCCAAATCCCTGATACCTGGGAAAAAGAAAGCAAAATGTGTTTGGCACCCTCTGCATCAGACTCCCCAGGAGGTGAGTGAAGGACCATATTCTAGACCCCACCCTTGACCTGTGCGCGCGAACCTCGATGGGTGGGGCCTGGACACATCTATGTGCTCAGCACCCCCTGGGGGGAGTCTTTTACACACAGATGTACAGGATAAAAAATTAGGGAGCTGATAAAAAATTGGAAGGACAGAGAGGGAGGGACAAAGAAGGGAATTTTTCTAGGCTGTGTTTGGCCACCTGTCAACTCCTAGCACTGAAGGGCGTGAGTGCCCCCTCCCGAGAAGGCTTTGCCCTGCTTCCTGCCCCTCGGGGCTCACTGTCTCTCCCCACGGCAGCCATGGAGACCTTCTCCGAGATGGGGCGATATTACCTGCGGCATCTGGAGGACCGTGTGTACCCCGTGATGACAGGGGATCCGTTTGCTATGAAACTGTTCCCAGTGTACCGCTATTTTGTGACTGTGTGGTTGAGAAGCCACCAGCCCGAGGTGAGATGTGCCCTTTGCAGGGGGGCCCCGTGGCCCCCCCAGGTCACTATTCCCCAGCCTGTGGCTTTGGAAAGGCTGGGAGACCATCAGGTGCAGCCTCATTCCCTAAGCTCCAGAGAGACGGGGACCGATTAATGAGCCAGGAGCTTGTGATGCCGAATGGCAAGGGCCCTGGGGACCCAGGAAGCTGGCGTGTCCCCGGCCGCAGGAGCTGCTAGCGGAGGGTCCCCGGCAGGTGCATGCAGGCACTCCCGGAGCATTCTCCTGGGGGAGCCATGTCCACGCCACTGCTGGGCTGTAGGGCTGTTTCACAAATGTGGCCACCAATGCACAGAGAGGTTAAAATACCTGCCTGGGGACCTCCCAGTGACAACCAGGACTCGAGGGGACAGTCTGGCCTTCCTGCCCACCTGTGGACCTTGGGTAAGGCCTTAACTCCTCCCAAACTCCCCTCTGTCACATGTGCTTGATTCTGTGGATGGGGCTGCCATCACGGGGCCTTGCTGGGGCTCCTGGTCCAAGCAGTCCAAAGACCCTGCTCCTGTGGTAGGTGAAGCCGGGGGTCATCAAGTCCCTGAAGCCCATGCTGAGCCTCCTTCTGCCTAACGATGACCTGCGGGAGCAGGTGCATGACAGTACCCCCCACTGCTGGCAGAGTGCCAGGATAGCCCAGACGCGTTCTCCGTCACACAGGTGAGGGCCATGGCCTGGGCTGGAGGCTTGGTGCTCACGAGTCCCAGGGGGTGCTCTCTGGGTGGGGGGTGGGACCATTTGCAGGGTTTTCAGGGAATGAATTCTGCTGTTCCAGGTGGAAGGGACAAGATCCCAAAGGGTCTTGGAGACCACAGTGAGGTTGTGCACTAGTTCTCTGGGGTTGCCGTAACAGAGAACCACAAAGTGAGTGGCTTAAAACAGAAATTTGTTCTCTTACATTCCTGGAGGTCTGCACTTTTTCTGAAATGTCTAGGGAAGAATTCTTTCTTGCTTCTTCCAGATTCCGGTGGCCCCAGGCATTGTGTGGCTCGTGGTAGCGCCGCTTCACTCTCCCCTCCATCTTCACGTGGCTGTCTTCACTGTGTGTGTCTCTCTCTGTCCTCTCCTCTTCTTATAAGGACACCAGTCATTGGATTTAAGGCCCATCTAAATCTAAGATGAGCTCATCTAAGACCTTAATTAATTGTACCTGCAAAGTCCTTATTCCCAAATAAGGCCACATTCTGAGGTTCCAGGTAGACATGAATTTTGGGAAGACACCGTTTAACCCGTGACAGCCTTTAACCCGCTTGAGGTGGAGCCATTGCAAGGTTGTGAGTGGAGGTATGACCTCGGCTAACGTATATTGTAAAGGGGTCACTCATGTACGGATGAGACGTGGTGATTACCTGTAAAAGCCTGGAGTAGAAATGAGGGTGACAGGTTTAAGGCGCCATCTGCAGATCATTCCTCTCCTGGTGAATAGCAGAGAAAGGGGAGGTGGGCCTGGAATGCCAGGCTCAGTGGCCTTGAGCAGCACTTCCCAAGCTTTACTGCGCCTAGGAACTGCCTGGGAGCTGGCTGAAATGTAGGGTCAGATTCAGCAGCTCTGGGGCGGGGCCTCAGCAGCTCTGGGGCGGGGCCTGAGGGTGTGTTTCTGACTAGCTCCCTGGGACGCTGATACCCATGGCTGAAGAAACACGCAGAGTAGCAAAGGTGTAGAGTTTGACCCTGAGTTGGTAGAAAGTCATCTGCCACCATTCGTCCGTCTGTTGCAGGTCTTGAGGCAGAGCCTTGAAATCTCAGTCACCACTAACACCCCCATCCCCCAAATGCAGCTACACCCCATTTTTAAAGAACTGCATGTCCAGGTGAGGGGGCAAGCATGGCTGGGCACTGGGGTTCTCAGGGTGGGTCTGCAGCAGGTGGCGCGGCCCAGCAGGGCAAACAGGGAGATGGTGGTGCAGCCCCCTGCCTTGCCCGTGTGCCTCCCGCAGCCCACTGGCTGCAAGGCCACGGCGCCCGCATGGCCGGGGCAGACAGGCTGGGCTTTCCCTGAGCCTTCAGCTGTGAGCTCACCCACCCTCCCGGCCGGCCCCTCCCCAGGTGTGCTCCAAGCCCCGCGCCCAGCAGCCGTGCAGCAGTGGGAACCTGGCGGAGATCATCCACTGCTTCATAGCCCTTGGTGAGGCTCCCCCAGGTCTGCTGTGAGCCCGCGGGAGTCGCGGCCTCTCTGAGCCCCAGGCCCGGGGCTGACTTCTCTGGCTCGCTCTAGCTCAGCGGGCATGACGAAGTGGTCCTTTCCCCTGCAGCCCGCTCCTACCCCAAGGAGCTGATGAGGTTCTTCCGCAGCCAGATGGAGATAAGAGGGAGGCTGTCCGCGTGGGGACTCTGACCCTTATCAGGGCGGCGGTGAGCGCAAAGCACAAGGAGGCGGGGAAAGGGGCGGGGCGGGCGGGTCTCACCCACATCTGGACCTCCGTCATTTCCTCTTCAGAGACGCTCACGTGGACCAAGGAGTCCTGGCTCTCGGTTGCTTCATATTTTCTGTCCTTGAACCTCACCAGCACTGTGACTACCGCCCTCCTCAGGCCCAAATCTCTCCTTAAACGCTGAATCCCAGCTTCCAGCTGGGTCTGAATTTCAAACTGCTAACTTGAATCCTAGTACTGACCCCAAAGCTAAAGCAAACACTATGAAGGTATGTATACTCCTAAAGCCCCATTGGCCCAGTGCCCGACCTAGTCTAGATCCCTGATTGTAAATCCCTAAACCCAAACTCTGCACCAGGCCTTGATATCAGCAGGGAAATACTGTCCCCAACCGACACACTAGCCCAAAGAATACCTTGGCACGAATTTGAATAAGGCACCCCCTGCTGACAGCACGCAGCTCTCTGCATGTACGTGACTTGGTGAGAAGCCCATGGGCCACTCCTGTTCAGTCCTTGAACTGGGTATACTTATGCAGTGCACAAACTGGGCAACTGTGTATGAAGGACCTTTGGGGGGCAGTAATCCCCTCTTTTAAAGAAATGCAGATTTAAGCAACAGTGAGATACCTTTTACCTAGCCGAGGGGCAGAGATGATAAGGACTAGAGTTTCAAGTTGGCCTAGCCATTGCTCTGTAAAAGGCCAAATAGTAAAAATATTTTTGGTTTTACAGACCACATGGTCTCTGTGACAATTATTCAAGTCTGCCATTGTAGAGCAAAAGCTGCCATAGACTGCAGAGCATGACTGTGTTCCAATAAAACTTTATTTACAAAAACAGGCTTTGGGCTGGATTTAGCCTGCAGGCTATATACTTTGCTAATTCCTGGTCTGGAATAACAAGAAACCAGCTTCTTATGCTTAATTGACAGAGGGGTAAATTGATAAAGCATTCTAGGAGCTACACTGGACCGGGACCCAGTAGGGCTCAACAATCCAACTTGACAAGATTGTCTGAAGGAAATAATTGCCTAAAGATAACTGGACAAAGGTGTTCATGATAACATTGTGCATAAAAGCAAAATGTTAGAAACAACCTGAGTGTTTTCCTATAAGGAATTTGTGGAACAAATGATAGTTTATAGCCACGTATTGGCATATTGTTTAATCATTAAGGGTAGTCAGTCTACACTTGCTCATGGAAAACTTGCCTTCTATATATTAAGTATAATAAAATAGTACAGGACAGTATATATAGCGTGACCTCAGTTATAGGGAAGAAATCTCTGTTTATTTTTGCGTACATGGGTTTACAAGGACACGTCTATACTGTTGAGTGGTTATCTTTTAATTTTCCCATGAAAATACATTATTTTTGTAAGTAGAAAGAACTTTCCACTTTGAAGATCGAAACCTCTAAATTGTTATATCCACCCTTGATGCCCGATTACCGGCCACCTTCCTCCTGTTCGTGTTGTCTCTTCTCCCCTCACCAGTGCTGACTTGCAGAGCATCTAGCCTTGAGCAGAGCACCGAACTCGAATTCTTTTCCTACTGGACCTCTCCAGAACCTGCTCACGGCTCTTTCTTACCTCCCTTGATCTTCCTCCTCCCTTAGTCGAGTATCATCAGCTCTATGACTAACAAACCCTTACTTAACCCTTCTTGTGTTAACTCCTTACTGACCACTGCAGCTCTGTGAGGGAGGTACTATTATGATCCACATTTTACGAGAAGGAAAACTAAACGGAGGCACCGAGGGGCTAGGCAATGCCCCTGAGGTTACACAGCTAGGGTGTGGCAGAACCAGGATCTGAACCCGGGCAGCCTGGCACCAGAGCCCAGGCTCTCCACAGCGGGGTTCTGCGGCTTCTACGTGCCCAGCTCTGTGTGCTCAGCTGAGGGGACTCACGAAATCTTGGGCGGAGACCCCACTCTCAAGAAGAGTCCAACTGGGTTCAAAAGAGGCGCCCACAGAGCAGATGCCAAGGGAGTGAGGCATACAGACAATGCCCCCCTGGGCTGGAGGTGGGGACGGGAGTGGCCCGGGGCACTGGGAGGACAGGGAGGCGGCTCGGTAGGCTTTTGAGGAAGGCACCCCAGAGCTTGTGTGGCGAGTCAAAGGCTCTCAGGAGACATGACGTGAATGAGCCACCTGGCCCCTGGCTCCTTGGGGAGGGCGGCAGGGAGGCCACCTGGGACGTGCGCTCCTTGCTTCTCTGGGGGCCTCCCTGCTCCGGGGCATCTCGGAGCCCAGCCCTGCGGCCGCTGGTCCTCCAGGCTGGGTTCCCTCTTTCAGAACCCAGAATGCATAGCAGGACCATCTACCTGGCCATCTGGGTGGTCAAGAACACCCTCTCCGACACCCATTCTAAGGTAACAGGGCAGAGACCAGGACAGGGATGTGCTTGGGGGTCTGCGGGGAAGCCAAGGGACACCTGGCAGGAGGCCTTCACCCCTCAGCATTGGCCTTGCTCCTCTGCAGCTGGGTGGCAGGAGGCTCTGGCTGGCCTCCTCGGGTTGTGCCTTTCGATGGGACACACGGCTTCCCGACCAGTACCTAAGTAGGGCTGCAGGGGAGGGAGGCCCATCGACGTTCCCGAGACCGTAACTCTCACCAAGGACCTGGGTTTCCCAGGGAAGGGTCTCAGACACCAGCCCGGAGGGAGGAGAGGCTGTACAAATCCAGCTTTGGCCAGAGCCGTACAGCTGCTTATGGATTCTGTAAGGTCTTTACTGCATTTGAAAAAAAGCAGCTGAGGAATACAGCCCTCTGCCGAAATAAAGGCTAAAAACCACAATCCAGGCTCCCCTGCAGCTGCGGCCGTATGGAGCGTAGCCTGTTTTCTGGCTGTGGGCCCTGGGGGCTGCTGCATGGCCCCTGGGTGGGGGCAGGCCCAGGACCGTGAGGGTCTGCATAAATGCAGGAAGGAACAGGGAGGATGTGGGCTGGAGATTTAGGGGGAGCTGTTCTCAATACCTGGAGGCTGTCAAAGGAAGAGAGGGTAGGCTTGTTTTGTGCCAGGCCATGTAGTGAGTCCTGGGGAGCTCAGGATAAGAGTCGGCCAGACCCGCCAGAGCTGCCTGGGGATGGAGCAGCCTACATAGAAGGGTGTATGCTCGACGTCTCCAAAGGGTTTGGGTGAGGCTCCTGATGGGCTGGCCACAGAGCAAGACTCCTAGATGAGGCTGGGAGCAGTGGACAGTGGAAAGTAGCCAGGCGGGCCCTGAGCCCCCTTCAGGCCCAAAGCATCCTCAGTTCCTACCTGTCTCATATCCTAGGACTGGGTGTTAGATGCCAAGCCTCCTGCCTGGAGCCCATCCCAACCCCTAGCATGTCTGTCACCCCGTCCCCTCAGGTGAGGATAGCTATTCTCTGCATCATTGGCCAGTTGGCTCTGTCTGGCTACCAGGACAAGATCAAAGGCTGGGGCCTGAAGTACGTGTCCATGCAGCTGACTCTATCCACCTACAAACTGGTGAGTGGCTCTGACATGCAGACCATGGAGCAGCTGGACTTTGGAAATAGTTTCCAAAGTGTTGAGGAAAGAATGCTGCTCATTGTACCTGTGCTTGAACCTGTATGAATATACATTAATGTCACATGTGCAGAGACACACAGTAAGCTGCAGGTAACGATGAGTGCACTCACACGGGCAGGAATCTAGAGAACACAGAGACACCTGCATGGCTCTGAGCATCCTAGAGACCCAGTACTGGGGCATCGAGCCACAGCTGGGGTGAGGAGACCACAGCAAGCCCCTGCCAGCCTCATGTAGGAGCCCTTTGGTTCTGTCTTCCAGACACATCACCAGGAGAACTTTTATCAGAAGGACCTGGAGGAGGAGATGGTCCACCAAGTCACAATGGACACTGTGAAGATCATAACCTCTTCTGCCACTGGGATGACCAGCGTGAGTGAGCTACACCTACCCATTCTCTGGGCCAGCAGCTGATGGCTCCTGTCTGCACTGTGCCAGGTTTGGGAGGAATGGTGCACACCCATAATTCTGCACCATTTCTTCTCTCATTCCACTGCCTGGGGTGCCTGGGGGACCTTGATCTTCCAATTGCCTGAGCTTTTATTCTTCAAGATACGGTTCCAGAGCTGGGTCTTTGATGGGAACTTAGTACCCCCAGATGCTAGGGCAATGCCTAGTACATAGTAGGACTCAATATGTATCGGTTGACTTATTGCCTGAAATTATGTGTCCACTACCTTAAAGTCCCTTCAGTCTAGGGGAGTGTGTGTGTGTGTGTGTGTGTGTGTGTGTGTGTGTGTAAATAAATGATTTCAGTGGTTTAATTCCACAAACATTCCTACTGTGTGGGAAGGCATGAGGGTATACACTGGAAGGGTTTAGTATGACTGCAAAGAGTTCACAGGCTTAAGAGGAAACTAATGTATCAGCTTTTAATTGCAATACAATGTGACATAGCAATAAGATAGGAAAAATTTACCATCACAGAACAAGGAGGGAATCACTGTCCATTCAGTGAAGCTATGGGGTAGATGCTCCCTGTCCAGTGGCAGCTTATCTTAATCACAGAAATAACAAAAATAATAATGATTTGTACAATCCACTGAACACCTATTTACAGCAGGTACTATACTAGGTGTGTAACATCTAGAACAGCATTTAATTATCCCAACAACCCTATGAAGTAGGGTCTCTTGTTATTATCCTACTATTGTAGATGAGGAAAATAAGACTCAGAGAGACTCATCAATTTTCTCCCAGCTGCCATAGACATAGTGGATTACTGGATAAACAAAATATGGTATGTCCCTACAATGGAATATTATTAAGCCATGAAAAGGAATGAAGTACTAATATATGGTACACAGAGGATGATTCTTGAAAACGTGAAAGAAACCAGATGCAAAGGAACACAAAGGACCACATATTATATGATTCTATTAATTTGAAATGTCCAGAATGGGCATCTCCACAGAGACAGAGAGTAGGTGCTTGCCAGAGGCTAACATAGTGGCTGTCAGTGCGTATAAGGTTTCTTTTTGGGGTGAAGAAAATGTTCTAAATTTAGAAGGTGATGATAGTTGCACAACTCTGTAAATGTACCATTGAATTGGTAAACCTTAGAAGGGTTAACTTTATGGTATTTGCATTATACCTCAATAAAGATGTTTTAAGAAAAGGTTTTTATATTTGTCAGCCGAAAATTATGTTTGTTTAAATATATACCCTTTATAGGTGGGTATGTGAAATAACAAATAGCCAAGTATATCTTACAGATATCTTCTATAGCTAAATGCTATAGATTTGCAGGTGTAGCATCTTCTCAGATGTCAATTTAAGGCCATATGTCCATTTCCATTTGATAGAAAGTTGTAGATAGTATTTAACAAGCACATACTTACAATTCAAGCACATTACAATAAATTGCCTTGCTTAGGGGAAGTAAATAAATAAATAGGATTTTATTGGGTCAGACAACTTGAAAAGGCGCAATTGAGTATAGTGGCTCAAGCAGCTCTCACAGGACCTCCCAATCCCTTCCTCGCTCAGACCGGCATCCTCCAGGTAGGGGCAAGGTGGCTACCGGTAGCCTCCAGACTTATAGCCCCAGTGGATAGAGCAGGTCTTCTCCCACAATCAATATGCAGAAATCATTATCTTTCCTGTTTACAAATCAAAATCAATACAAAACACGAAAAAAGATCCTATTCAAATTAGCAACACAATGTAAAATATATAATCAGAAGTTATTGAATAAATGAAACATATGAAACCAACTTGAAGAATACAAAATTACAGGGAAAAGCAGGGAAACTAAAAGAAGCTGATGAAATAGACACCATCTCTTATTCTTGGACCGGAAGTCTCAATGTTGGAAAGGTGTCCACTTTTCTCAAATTAATCTGCAATATAATGTACTCCCAGTCAAATTCCCAAAAGGAGTTTTTGCAGAAATTCAACAAGTTTGTGGAATTTGACTACTGGATGATTTCCAAGTTCCCTTGAATGAGAAAATGTAAGAGAACAGCTAAGAACATAGTGAAAATGAAACACAGAATCTACTTTCCCAGAACATATCAAAAATTTAAGTGCACAAAGTAAAATAAAACTGTATAACAACTAGAAGGATATATTGAATGTTTTTAGGATCTTAACATGGAATGGGCCTTTACATGCATGGAAAGAAACCAAGAAAGACAAAGGAAAAGAAAAGACACTTGAAAATGAAAATGAAAATTTTCTGAGGGACAAAGCAAAATCACCATGAATAAAAGCAGAGGGGAAATGGAAACACTGGGGAAATACACCACTAGTGTGTTTTACTACGATCAGAGATTGAGGCTTCCGATACACAATAATTAAGAAATGAGCCCCAGACTGTGCTTGACTTTAAATCCTGGTTCTACCACTTCCTGCTTGCTTCCTCATCTCTAAATACAATCATCATATTTACCTTCTAGATTTGTGTGGATTAAATGAGTGAATATATGTGTTCTTGTTATTTTTCCAAATACACATAGAGTTCTTACGCATGAAAAATAAAGTAGGAGAAAAACCCAACAGGAAATGAGGGAAGAATATAGGCAGAAATTCAAAGAATGAATCATGAGAATTTACATAAGATCATCAACATGGCTCAGAATCAAAGCAGCAAATGAAAATGCAAGTGTTGGGTCTCCCATTGATGATATCCTGTGTGCGAGAGTTTGTGGGAAAACAGGCACTCTTAGATTTGTTGGTGGGAGTATATCAATTGGTTCACCTTATATAGGAGGGAAGTTTGGCACTATTTAATAGGCACCCAGAATTACCTGAACATTTATTTTAAAGAATATACAAAATGTGTAGATATTTGCATGTTAAAAGCAAAACAAAAAAAGACTAGAGGACTTGGTAGCAGACTCCCCAGGGCAGCAACTGCAGGAGGGCAGGGCAGGGCAGAGAGGCCCTCAGCTCCTTGCATCGCTCTGCTTCTCCAGGGCTTCCCATACCGGGCCTTGGGCTTCATGCTGGCGACAGGCCTGGAGGCCCACAGGGTGGAGTTACTGCTGCTTGAGCTGCTGTACTAGACAGACTATAGCAACGACTTCGACCGGGAGGTGAGGCCACCCCCTGGACCTTCTGGGGAGACGGGCATATGCCCGCGTGCATGTGTGTGTGCCCCATGTATGTGCCTGTGTGTGTGTGTGCCTGTGCATGCATGCGTGTGTGTGAATGCACCTGTGCATGCTTGTGCATGTGTGTGCACTTGTTCGTGTGAATGTGCGTGCATGCACATGTGTGTGTGTATGCCTGGAGGGTGCTTCTGTGGCTCTCGCCTTTTGCCCTCACCCCAGTTGGCTGCATCCCCCCACAGGGCATGATTCTCTGCTTTGGCCTGTGTGCCCATGGCCAGGTGAAGACGGTGCTGAACGTGCTCCATGACTCTGAGGAGAGGATCCAGGAGTCGGAGCAGTCCTGGCAGATTGGTGCTTGGCGGGTAAGGCACCTTTACTCCCCACTCAAGTCTCTGGGGGCCTTCTAGAGCTGTGCTCTCAGCACCCAACCAAGGTTCTTACTAGATCTCAGTAAGATACTCCCCTCCATGTCTCCCGTTGCCCAAATGACTGAGATGCGGAGGCCTCCAGCACAGCGTTTGCTGTTGGAGCTGGAAGAACGCAGGGTGGGCCTTTCTGGGATCCAGGTATTATTGCAGATGAGTCCTAGCTCCTTGCCGCTCACATTGGGCGATTCAGAACAGAAGCAGGGGAGTCCCTGGGGACTGCATGGGAATGCAGAGTCCCCGGCCTCGCTCAGCCCCACTGGATTTGAAGTAGTTACGCAGATGCTGCCCATGTGTTGGGAGTTCTGCGGCAGTGCATCAGTGGTGCTGGAAGAAAGGAACTAGATCAGAACAGGCCGAGGCTGCCTGTTCTCACTCAATCCCACCAGCACAAGAACCCCTGGTCCAGAGCAGGTGCCTGGCAGGAATAGGCATGAAAGAATGCACGGGCATCCTCTTTATAGGGGTGTCCACAGAGCCGCCTGCTCAGTTAATGGCATCTGTCACTGGACTGGAGCCTCCACTGGGGTGGGCCCTGGTCTGCTGGCTCACCACTATACACCCAGTGCCCGGCGTGTTGTAGGTGCTCAAAAAGGTGGGCTGAATGAATGAATAAATAAAGGAGCATTTCAGGCACCCAGGGAACAGTCAGCTGAAGCACCATCTGCTGACTCAATGATTCCTTTGGTCGTGTGACCTCAGACCGTCCACATGCAGTTGGGGTGGCCTCTGCTTCCTCCAGAGGGGCCAGCTGGCAGACCTCCCAACCCAGGGTTCTTCCTTTCTCGTTGGCCCTGCAGAAGGACCATCCCTGGAGGCGGGAGACAGTGAAGAGTGTCCTCATGGTGATGTACAGCAGTGTGGCCTCCTACTGCCACCCCCAGATGCTCCGCACCTACATGGACAACCCCATCACTGCTCAGATCATTCACCACTACTCCAGCAGCCGTCAGGTAACCCACATCCTTGAGCCAGGCTGGTGGAAAGTCACCCTGCATCATTAGCTGGACACCCCTATGATGATGCATACCCAGCAGGCATCAGGGGTCCTATCTGACACCCAGCATTTGGGAAACCCATTGTCCCCTCCCGTGCTGTACTCTGCTGCAGGGGATGGTGGGGGACAGCCTTTCCCCTGAGCACTGGGTGGGTGTATGTGGGTCCCCAGAAATCACAGGAGAGCACCCCCTCTTCCCAGCCTCTCACTCTCTGCCTTCCCCTCTGCCCCACTCCAACACCAGACTCCAGCTTTTTCAGAAGGGATAAGAAATGGGCTTGTCTTCAGAGATGCTAAAATTCTTGCTAATTTCTCAGAATGTCAAGGAGGAGAAAACAGAGTAAAGCAAAAATTATTTTATTATTACTGTTTTAAAAATTGTGGCAGAATACACTAACATAAAATTTGCCATTGTCACCACTTTTAAGGGCACAGTTGAGTGGCATTGGCACAGTCCCGTTGTGCAGTCACCACCACCCTCCGTCTCGGGAACCTTCATCCTGGAAAACTGACGTCTGCGCTGCCCCTCCCTCGGCCTCTGGCACCCCCCATCTGTTCTGTCCCTGCGAATCTCATGACTCCAGGTGTCCCGTGGAACTGGAGTCACACAGTCTTTGTCCTTTGGAGACTGGCTCATTTCATTTAGCATAACGTCCTCAGGGTCCCCCATGTTGGAAAAGCAAAAATGATTTTATCTCAGTAACTTACTCTGCTTCTTTGGCGACCCCCAGGGCTTCGTGCCCTTGGTCATCGAGGTGCCCTTGGACTGGCACGTCTGTTCTTGGGCACAGGTGTGGGGGGCTTGGAGCACAGCGCCTTCTCCAGGGCCCCACCAGTGTCCCCACCATGTGGCGCGCACCGCGGTTGAGGGACAGAATGAGGCGGCCGCCTCTCCGTGCTCCTGACATTCACTCTTCCTCCGTGTGAAGGACGGCGCGCCCTTGGGCAGGGCTGCGGCCCAGGACCTCGGGGCTCACTCGCAACATGCTCTTTCTCTCCCTTTTCATGGTCTGGGCACAGGACATCGGCCTCCAAATGGCCTTCGTGAAGAGCATGGTGAGCGTCGCCAGTGCCATCAAAAACACCAAGGACCCAGAGGACTTCCGGTTTGCCCAGAAGATGGCCCTTCCTGGCATTACGTGGTAAGCCTGGTGGGGCCCTTCCTTGCTCCTGGGGCGTTTGGGGGTCTAACTGCTGACCAGCTTCCCCCCAGTCAGAGGTTTGCAGAGTTCCTGAGGGCATCTTAGGGCTGGGGGGCTGGCAGGGGTCTCTAAGGCCACTCTCTGTCTAGTTCTGCTTCCATCCAACCACGGGAGTTCTGAGTACAATACTTTTCTACCTGACAAAGGCTTTCATGGCCAGAAAACCTGTGGTGCCGCTGAGGCGGCTGGTTTGGGGCCAGGAGAGGAGCCCCTGGGGTCCTCCGTGCTGCAGCCCCAGAGCCCCTCCACAGGACGACGGGGGGGTAGGATCTGCTGTGGGCAGCACGTAAAGCTGCCTTTGCACAGAACTTTGGAAAGATCGAGATGTCGGCTGTCCACAGGCAAGAGGGAGTGGCAGGTTGATGGAGTCTGTGGGACAGCTGTGTCCTTCACCCCCAGACCTCCCCACCCGCTTATGATGTCATGGCCCCTGGAAGCAGTCCTCGAGGGAAGACGGCTGTGGGTGGAACAGGAGGCCCCGAGAAGGAAACAGCCCTCCCTGCAGCCCCGGGACGTGTAGCTCTCATGCACGGGCAAAACAGGCCACCCGGTCCCTGTTTGGCACATAAGGCCTCAGCAGGGCGGGCGGTTGGCCCAAGGACACACAGCAGTAAGTGGCAGAGCATGTGTCCCGGGCCCACACCAGGTGCTGCTGCCTCCCTGCGATGTTAAAGGCCAAGTGAACCTAAGAAAGGACCGTCAGAGCACTTCCTACAACCTCAGGTCTTCCTGCACTAATCCGGCCAGGGCTGCCGCCATCAGGATCGCTGGCGGCCAAAGCCCCTGTCCTGCCCGGCTCAGACTCCGGTGGCCTGGCAGTTCACTGCCCTGCTGTGTCCGCAGGCGATCCTCCAGGCGGACCCTGCCAACAACCTGGCTTCTCCTGTGTGCGATGGACGCCCTCTTGCACCTGCGGCGAGCTGGCCCCTGCCGGCCCAGGCGCTGCCCCAGGGTAGAGGTGAGGTCTGAGACCAGCCCTGGGTGCTCCCTGGGGGGCTGACCTCCTTTGCCCTTCCCGCCTCGGGAGCAGGTCTCGGGCCGCGGCTCCCAGGGCCATCCTGGGTCTGCTTCCACCAGCTGTTTCCTCATTCTCAGCCATGTTTGAAGCTGGGCCCGTCTTGGATTGGCAGGTGAACGGCAGGTGGAGGGGCTATTCTTTGGTCCGTTAGGGGATGTTCTGAGCAAGAAGTCGCATAGTGGCACTGAACAGCCCAGCAGGGAGACGGCGTCCTGTCAGCTGGGTTGGGCTCCATCAAGGAATTTATTTACTGACATGGTATTGATACGGTTAATACGGAACACTGATACCTGAGGTTTGCCTTCCTGGGGTTGTCCTTTCCCCAGTGGGGAGGGGAGAGGGGAAGAAGTCATGTATTTGTAAAAGCGGTATTGTATTTGGAGTGGTTGGGTCATGTCTCGGAGCCTCGGCCTTCTGGGACGGGCTCACTGTGTGGCTCTCTGAGGTGGTGCAGAGGCAGACCTTAAATGAATGTCCCAAGCCTCCCTTCAGGGGCTTGGAGATAAGATGAATACGGATACAAGGAATGACAGGCCGGAGGCAGGTGTTTGTAGGTGCCCAGCAACAAAAAATGTAAGACCAGAAAAAGGAGGCTGCTGCCAAGATGCAGGTGAGCAGCTGCAACAGAGGCACCTAAGGGAGCTGGCCCTTGGCTTCCGGCCTGGGCTGAAACAAAACAACAGTATGCGTGCGCCACCTGCAGGCTCCTGGCAGCGTGACGTGCTGGACCCTGTTGGTGGGCACAGGCGTTTTAAGTTAAAGTGGGATGGTGGCTCCCAATTTTAGAGGCAGAATAAGGCCAACGGGGGAACTTTTAACAATGTGAATACACTGGCTCCACCTTTAACTAAGGATTCCTGGCCCCCGGACCTGGCTGTGGAGTCCTGGAAATGCTCTCCCGGTGATTCTAATATGCACCTAGGCCTCAAAACTTCTGAGGAAGAGGAAAGGAAGAGACTGAGTTAGCATGCCTCAAGGGTATATTCAAACACGCCTGGCTGGGTTCCCCAGAGTTTTTGATTCAGTAGCTCCAAGGTGGGGCCAGAGAATTTGCATTTCTAATAAGCCCCAAGGTGATACCACTGTCGCCAGTCTAGGTATTACACCTGGAAGCCCCTGGGCCAAGAGCGGACTGGGAGGCAGAGTCCATGCCTGTGGTCAGGGAGGAGCAGCAGAATGTTTCTGAGCAGGAGAGGGGCGGGTTCAGAGCAGGCAACAAATAGGAGAGGTGGCCTTGAACCCGAGTCTCCTTCTCAGTCACAGACAGTCACCCGACACTAGGGTCTGGGTAGAGCCAAGCCCCTGGGAAGGGATGCAAGCCTGAACCCCCAAACAGAGAAACTGGCCACTCCCTCATTCTCTGACATGTCTCCACACCTCAGACTGGGCAGGTGGATGGCAACTCCCTGCCGACCACTCCTCTCGTCACTTCTCCCTAGCAAACTGAGGCCTTTCTGCTCCCCAGAGGAAAACAGTGAGCTCATGGATATCAGTATACATTCTGTAATTTCTCTGCAACCCCCAGAGGAGGACAATGAGTCCATTAAGGTAGGTCCCTCACAGCCACCTCATTTTGGAAGTTTATATTACCATGGGCAGTAAGCTGAGAGCCCACCATCTGAACTGCCAGTGAGTGGTTGGAGGCAGCAAAGTGCAGCAAGCTCTATTAGTCAGTGTTAGGCAATGCTAGTTGCTATAACACACAAATCCTGGAATCTTTTTGGTTTAGCAAGATGAAAGTTCATTTCTCACTCAAGTAAAGTCCACTTGACAGTGGGGATGAGGATGGAGCTGCTTCATGCAGTTATTCAGGAAGCCTGGATGACAAGAGGCCCCAACATCTTCAATGCATGTTTCCTAAGGTCCCCATGGATATGGATATCCAGCCTAGGGAGAAAGAGAAAGAGTGTGGAGGATATATGAGCCACCTTGCCCACCTTCCATTGGCCAGAATTCCTGGCTCTACCTAGATGCAAGTGATGCTGGGAAATGTAGTTCCCGAGTGGATTTGGAAAATCTTTTGTGGACAGACAGCTCTATGTAAGGAATCAGGAGAACTGGGTTCTAGGAGTTTGGTTTCCTCCTTTGTAAAATGGGTTTCTCTTAAGAGGATGTCTTATATATCACATGAGAAGATAAGTGTAAAGACTCAGTGTGGGGAGAAGTAAAAGGGTGATTATCAGACCGTCTCATACTTCCCAACTCTGGACTGGACTGTGCAGTCATAGTGGGTGGCTGTGCTCACCCCTCACTGTTACCTAGATCTCCCCTTTCTTGGCCATAGACCCTGTACACCAATGCCCTTTGTGCCCTGGAGCAGCTGATGGAGGGCATCATGCAGAGGCATCTGGACCCCAAGGGCCTGCAAGAGATGGTGCATATGAGTTGTCCAGCAGAGGGCCAGGAGCTAGGGATGGTTATCCCACCCAGAAAGCTGGCCTAAGGGCCAAGCTTTCTGTGGGAAAGAGAGGTGTGTGTTAGAATTGATTTGGTAATTTTATTTTGATAAAATCTCAAATTTGCTGAAAATTTGCAAGAGTCGTGCAAAGAACTCTTATATACACTCTTCATCCAGATTCACAATTCTTAATATCTTGCCACATTTTCTTTTTCTTTCTCTCTCTCTCATTAAACACACACACAATTTTTGAACGATGAAAAGTTAGTTGCAGACATCAACGACAAGAACACTCTTTTATATGACAACAGTACAATGATCAAAATCAGGAAATTTAACCATGACATATTACAATATTCTAATCTACAGCCCATATTCAAACTTCATTAACTGTTCTAATAATGTCTTTTGTAGCTATTACTCCCTGACCCAGTAAAGAATCCGGATCATACAGCGCCTTCAGTCGTCGTGTCTCCTTGGTCTCTGTAATCTGGAACAGTTCCCCAGTCTTTGTCTTTTGTAATCTTGGCATTTTTAAAGGGTGTTTAAAAAAATTTTTGTTGTTTACTTTCTTATTATTGAGTTTTCAGAGATTTTTATATACTCTGAATACAGGTCCTTTATCAGATATGTGATTTGCAAATTTCTTCTCTTAGTCTGCAATTTATCTTTTCATTAATCTCACAGTGTCTTTTGAAGAACAGAAACTGAAATTTTAATGAAGTCTAATTTACCATTTTTTTCTCTTATGGATCATGCTTTTGGTATCATATCTGAGAAAACTGTGCCTAGTCCAAGGTCACAAAGATTCTCTTCTAGACATTTGTAATTTCAGGTGTTACACTTAGGTCTATAATATATTTTGAGTTAAGTTTTATGTAGGGTATGAGGTATGGATTGAAGTTTATTGAAAAAAAATTTTTTTTGCACATGGATAACCAATTGTTTCAGTGCCATTTGTTTGAAAGACTATCTTTTCTCCATTGAATTTCCTTGTATTTTTGTCAAACATGAACTGGCCATTTATGTGTGGGTCTATTTCTGGACGTCTATTCTGCTTCATTGACTCAGTGGTCTATCATTACATGAATATCATCCTGTCTTGAAAACTGTAACATTCTGATGAGTCTTAAAATCCAGAGCTGATAGTATGAATCCACCAACTTTGTTCTTTGCTGTTGTGTCCCACAAATATTGATGTGTTGTGTTCTGATTTTATTTCTGTCAAAATGCATTCTAATTTCTTCTCTGATTTCTTCTTTAATCCATGGGCTATTTTTGGAAATTTCCAAATAGCTGAAGATTTCCCAGAGACTTTTTCTAGTTTTGATTCCTAATTTAACACCACTGTAGCCTGTGGACATACTTCATGTAATTTGAATCCCTTTGAATCAATTGAGACTTATTTTGTTCCCCGGTTATGGTCCAACTTGGAGAATGTTCTGTGTGTATTTTGGAAAGTATTCTGCTGTGAAGGGTGGAGGGTTCCTAAATATCAGTCAGACCAACGTGGTTGAAGGTGTGGACCAAGTTTTCCATGTCCTTTCTGATTTTCCATCTTGTTCTATCAGTTGCCGAGAAAGAGGTTCTAAGGTCTGTGTCCTCGTGGATATATTTATTTCTCCTTTTTGTTCTAACAGTTTTTGCTCCATGTGTCATTAAACGCTGTTACTAAGTGCATGAACACGTAGGGCCTGGAGTGTAGGGTGGGCTGTGCCCCTGGCCCTTTCGCCTGCAGACAAATATTTGGAGCAAGGCCAGACACATCAGCCAAGCACCGTCTCAGTGAGGATGCTGGGGACACTCTCTTTGTGCCCACAGCCTCATTTGCGAGTGATGGGGCCTGGAAGGAAAACCAGAAGCATCTAGAACCATCCAGAAGAACTGAAAGTCAAACTCTGAGTGGAAGAGACGATAGCTGGCCAAGAAAGGGCAGGTCTCAGGATTTTATTGTCTCCCTCTGTGTTCGGGGCTCTACCCATAGCTCCTGGAAAAGTGGATCTTGTCAGAGAAACAGTGGGAGCAGGAGAAGGCCGTGAACCTCCATCTGCACCTCAGGCAGATCTACGTCCAGAACACTGATGTCTGCGTGAGTCCAGCAGCACCCAATCCCCCAGCCTGCTGCTCTGAGTACCGCAGAGAAATTCCTGCCTCTATCCAAGAGAAGAAATGAAGTTCTGCCCCCAGAAGAGTCCCTTGGGAAGAGGCTGCCTCATTTGGGAACGGCGAGGAGCTAGGCCCAGGGGCTCCGGGGCAGCGAGGGAGGCACTGGGGTGGCAAGGCGAGGCTGAGGGCCCTCTTCACAGAGGATAGGCAATCGTGAATCCCACATCGGTTGGGAAAGTGATATTTACTTAGAATGAGAAAATAAATCGCTACAAAATGACAAATTTTACAAAGCTTGACAAATACCACAAACATCACAAAATTCAGATTACCTGTCTGAGGCTCAGTGAACCTCTCTTCCTCCATATGCCAGCCTCGACTCTCCGATGACCCAGTCTTCAGGGACAGCAGGAGGACAATGGTGTCCGGGGGCTGGGGTGTGGGATGGGACTCAGGCCAGGGCTGGTACAGGACCTCAGTCCAGGAGTCCCTTCAGGAGGGGGTGCGGGCCCAGCAAAATGAGGCTGGGCCAGGCCTAATGCCAGGAGACATCTGAGGCTGGACGCTGGCATCGCTTGGATTCTCTGATGGGAGTCTCAGGGTATTGTCTGAAAGAGGAGGAACCACTGTTATCCCCGCGTTGCAGATGAGGAACCCCAGGACCCAAGGCTAAGTACCCCGCCCCCGCCCAAGCCATATAGTCAGCGTATTAGAGCCCAGGGCTGAGTTACATGAATGAGGCAGGCGCTGGACATAGAGCCCCGGCCTGGGGGCAGAGGGCTGAGTCCTGCGCAGCCTCCGCGGGTCCCGGCTGCCCGGCCTCCAGGACCCAGCTGTGGGGCTCCGGAGGCCGAGGCTCAGTTCTTGGGCAGACCGTGGCATCCCCCCGCTTCCTGGACAGCGGTGCTGTCAGAGCAGGGCGCACGGTCTCTGAGGCTGGTGATGCACAGAGCGGGTGAGCCTTGAGGTCTCCTGTCTCTCAGATCCCCCTGAAGCTGGGGCAGCTTGGCACCCTGGCCGGACCCACCGTCCCATGCACCTGTGACACCCACAGAAGAACCCGCATGGCCTCGACGGATGTCCTGTCCAGCCTGCTAGATCTTCACCGTACGGGGAAGGTGGACATTAGGACCAGCCTCTCCAGGCGGGGGGGTGGGGGAGGGCTGACACCAGGGGTGTCTGCTGTGGGCTGTCCTTGGGGGGAGCATGGCCTCTCTGTAGACAAACAGGTGACCAGGAGAGACGGAGAGATGGTGGAGGAGCAGAGTTCAGAGAGGCCATGGAAGCTTCCAGAAGGAGAGGCTCGTTGGCTCAGTGTGACTCACCGAGGGCATGTGCGGGCACTGAGGGACCCACTGGTACAGATACCTCGGACCCAGCAGAACTGGCTAGAGATGCGCTCAGGGGAGACGCAGGGTGCCCTTCAGAGGGAGAGTTTGCCTCTGGCTTGGCGACTGGTGGCTGGCACAGTGCCCATCACAGGAGGTGCTCCCGGGGAGGAGGTGCAGAGGTGTGTAGGGAAAGGGAGCATGGAGAGCAAAGGCCAGAAGGGGTTGGGTATGCAGATGCTGGAACCTGGTCTGGGCCCATGGAACTGGGGCACCCCAAGTGCCAGGGCAGGAGGCCACCATGACGTGGCTGGTGGCCAGGCCCTTTGTCCTTGCCGATCGTGTCTGAAATTGTATCCCCAACAGTAAGCCAGACCTGCTCCGCTTGGGGCACTGCCACGGAGTTGGAACTTGCAAAATGTAAGGAGGAACTCGGGGGCTCAGACATGGAGAAGGTTTTCAGTGCATCCTTCAGAGTCTCCCAGTGATGAGAGGGAAGCTTGTGTGGGCTGCTGGGGCTGGTGTCCGTGTGCCTGCATCATCCCAGGGGGACAGGACCTTGTGCAGCCGGGCCATGCAGCCCCCATCCTTTTCTGGAGTTCACGACTCCCATGGCCTTGGGTCCAACTTGTGCCATCTGTATCTAAATGGTCTGCATTATGTAAGGTCCCCACTGTGGTGCCCGGCACAAAGTAGGTGCTTAACATCTATCTTCTCTCTGTCCCTACAATGTGCTACCCTGAGGGTGGGGGGCCCAGGAAGAGGCTCTGCACATGGGCGTGGCCGGCGGGTATGCAGACAGCACACTGATGGCTGGAAGTGCCCAGAGCTGCCCAAACTCTCGGGGCTGCGGGGGGCCAAGGTCACTCTGCCTCAGGGACAGAGGTGGCTTTCCAGAATAGGGGGGCATGTGGGAGGATAGGATGAGGCTGGAGGGGTCAGAACTCAGGGCACAACCTGGGGGAAGGCTGCAGGGCAGTAGAGACAGGACAGGGAGGTTTGGGGTAAGTTTCCTGTGTGGGATTCAGGCAGGGTAGGGGGCAGGTGATGAGGTGTGAGAGGTATTTGGGCCCATCCTGGAGGTCTTGGAAAGCCAGGCTGAGCCTGGGAGGCTTTGAACCGCCTGAGCAGGCCTGTGATGGGTGAGGAAGTGGGAGGGGCCGTGCCAATGGTTTGAGAGAGGATGGGAGCCTGGGCTGGGGCCGCGATGTCAGGCAGAAGAGGAGCGGATATCAGCGGGGATAGCTGGGGGCAGGGGAGCGGGCCTGGGACTGGGCTGTTGGACCCCAGGAGTGGCCTGCTCTGGTCCTGGGTGACTTGCATGCAGTTTAACTGTGATGAGGTGGTGTCGCTCATCCAGAAGCTCTGCGAGAACTTCGGGGCCATGGGCCTCCAGCATGACAAGGCCTCGGTCGCCTGGATAGTCACCTTCCTCCAGATGCGGATCAAGGAGCTGGAGGACAAGGTGGCAGAGCTGTGTCCCGGGTCCCGGGACGGGCCAGGGCTCAGCTGTGCTTGCAGAGAATGCCTCCCCCACTCTGCTTGTAAGAGGAGGAAGAAGTAGAGTTCTAGAATGAGAAAGAAATGTGTTGAAAGTAGCCTGGTCAGTAAGTGGACAGTGGACTGGAGCCCAAAGCTCCCTCCCAGAGTCTTCTGACTCCCACACTGCAAGCTCAGTAGATCCAGGAGTGGTTAGAGAGCCTGCGGGTGGTTTAACCTTCCCATCGTCCAGTTGTGTCCCTGGAGGAGGGGTGTGCAGTGGTGAAAACTAGAGGCCCATGGGGGCCAGGCTGACCGGCCGAGACCCTGGGCGCCATCCTGGTCCACCTGCCTTTGGTGGACCACCTGGACGTGCGGCACCTCCTCATCGAGGGCATCCTCCGGCTGGCACACTGCCACCAGGAGATAGTCCTCACGTCGCTCCTGAGGCAGCCCCTGCCCATGCAGAGGTGGGTGCCTCCCATGCAACCCCGCCCCTGCCTGACCCACCACCACTGGTGCCCAGGACCTTGAAGAGCGTCTTGTCTGACCCTTGGGTGGGTCAGACCCTCTCCCTGCATCTCTTGTGGGAGGTACAGTCTCAGGGAAACTGTGGACCAGGAGCCTCGGTGTTACAGCTCTGTCCTGTTGAGCTGGAATCTGGCCCTGCAGCTCCTCCCGCATCCAGGTGACCCCTCTGTGCTCTGCCCACGGCAGCTCATTGCTTCTCCATGGAGGACAGAGCTCGGGGCCCCCTGAGCTCGGGCTTCTCCAGGGTAAACTATAGAGTGTGGCTGCCAAGGTCCAGGAGGCTTCTGGAGAAGCTCTACTCAGTCCCTTTCATTCTAAGTGTGGCCCTGAGAAGGGAAGCAACTGGCCTGGGTGCCCAAGGGATGAAATAGTGGAACCCGAAGCCCCTGCTGTGGCTCACGTTAAAGTGGTGCCTCTCCCTCCTTGGCTTTAACCTCACAAACTACCAAGCCCCATGTCTCTGTCACAGTGTCACACAGGCAGTGGCAGGACCTCACCCAGTTTGGGGAGTGTGTTTGGGATGGTACCAGAATTCACTGGAGAGGGCCCGGAAAGAGGTGGGCAGCTGTCCCAGAGCAGCTGAGACCGAGTTACAGAGGGGACCCTTGAGGCTGTCAGTGCAGGGAGGCGTGGCAGCTGTCATGTGTTACGTGTCACAGCACGGAAGGTGCTGTGAACAGAGAAAAGTAAGTCTCAAGCACAGGCCTCAGATTAAGAGCCTCGAGAGCTGCAGGCCTGGCTTGCCCGTGGAACAGCTCCGGGAGCGGTGCTGGGGAGGGGCCGTGTGTAGTTCAGCCTTCTCTGGGCGGCCTCTTCCAGGCTGGGGATTTGGAGGCCACGTCACACCGGCTTTCACTGTATTGGTTAGCTACTGCTGTGTAACACATTGTCACCAACTTAGAGGTTTAGAATAGCACCCCCGTATTACCTCACAGTGTCCGTGGTTGGGGGCCTAGGCACAGCTGAGTCGGGTCCTGCCTCAGAGCCTTACAGGTCACATCCCTGGGTCGGCAGGCTGCACTCCTCTCTGGAGCCCAGCTCTCCTTCAAACCCCCTGGCCTTTCCCGGATGCTGTTGGGCTGAGGCCCTGCTCTCTTGTCTCCTTGCCGCCCTGTGGCTTCTCTATGAGAAGCTGTTGCCGACGAGCAGCATGCCTACTCCTCCGTTGGATTGCCAACGAGGCCGCCTGTGGCGTCGCCCCATAACTCACCCCTCTGCCCTTGTGCACTTGGTTTTGTGGATCCAAACAGGCAGTTTACACTGTCGTTCCATTTCATCTTGGGGGCTTGGGGCTGAGCCCTTTGGAGCTCATCATTTCCCTACCTCCCCGGCCCATTAAGTCACCATCCTGGGGCCCGTCCCTTCTCAGCAGGGCTATGGCCTTGGACTTGGGGATCAGGGAGGCCTGATTGTAGCCTGGCAGGTTACCTAATCTCGGCAAGCCTCCCTCCCTCTTCTGGGGACTATGGAGACGAAAACATCGCCCTTGGGGACGGGAGAAGAAAGTGGTATAATATCGGCTTGGTGCCTGCCTGACACAGATTGAGCCCCTAGAAGCCGTTCCGGACATGTCCACAGTCATCAAGCAGTAGGCCAGTTGGGGGGGGGGGGGTCTCCTGGGGTCGCCCAGCAGGGTGGCTGTAGCTTCAGAGGGAGCTGTGGCCAAGGGGGTGGATGAGTGTGGAGTCAAGGGCCTGGGGTCTAGTTACGCAGTCTGTGGTGGTTCACTCCACCTCCCTGAGATTCAATCTCCAGAGTCCACCCCCTGCACAGGTGGCCAACAGGGGCTCAAAGGGGCTCTTACCTGCCAGGGCACAAGGCAGGAAACCCACAGTCCTTTTCCCCTGTCTTTGGCTCAGCCATCTGATGGAGGTGTGGCTAGCTGTGGCTGAGAATGTGCCTTTTGCCCAGACGATGCTCCACGGTCTGATGGGTCGGCTGCAGTAAAGGTTCACCTCCAGGACCAATGCCACCTTCAGGGCTGACATCTGGCACCTGGCCACGGTGGACCCTCTGATGGTGAATTACCAGCGCAGCCCCAGGGCTCCTCCAGCAGCTCAGAGAAGAGGGCCTGACTGCTTGGCCCTTGTCTCTGCAGATGCTGTGCACCCTCCACCTTCTCATTGAGAAGGTGGACAAGCATGACGAACTCCTGGACCTTTTCCAGGACCTCATCTACACCCTCTTGCTGCAGCTCGGCAGCAGCCAGGGGCCTGAGGCCGTGTCACCCGTCCTGAAGCCATGGAGACTCGTTCACACAGGGACCCTGCCTGAGGAGATCAACTTGCAAAGGTACAACCGAGGGCGGGAGCCCAGGGTACAAGGCCACAGTCTCGGGCCAGATGCTGCCTCTTAGAAGTCACAGACACTGAGTCACCTGCACTGAGAGATCCTCATTGTCCTCTCCTGGTGGGGAGAAGTTTCTGGAAGCAGATCTTATGACCTTGCCTCACATGTGTCCCGAACGACTCCCCCACATGGCTGCCCCTTGGCCCCTTGAGCCAGGCCCAGCAGGCATGCAGACTCCCGCTTCACAGACCTGCGTGCGTGCCCCTCACTCCGAGTCACGGTCAGGACTCCCAGCAGGGCAGCTGTGTGATGGTACGGTCCCACCTTCTTCCAGGATTACAATCAAATCCATGCAGCTTTTGTTCAAGAGACTCAACAGCAAGCAGCTGGCCCACAGCCTAGAGGAGCAGGACGTGTGGACCCTGCTGGAGAGCAGCTCGAGCTTTCTGCAGGGAGAGGGCCTGCTCACCAGGTAGGCACTCTGGCCCCCAAGGGCCGGGCAGTGGGGCTTCCCAGACATCGCGTCCTGGAAGGTCTGGGCTGTGGCTGCATGCCTCCCTGGTGGGGGACTGCCAGGCTGACCCCTCTCCCAGACTCTAGGGCGGCAGTCGTGTGCAGGGAGAGGGGGATCTTTATTCCACGTCCTCCTGCTCCAAGGCAGGAAATGAGAGGTCAGGGGTGGGGCAGGGCTTGGCTGAGGCCACAAAGGAATTCCGAGCTGGGCCAGGACTGACGCTTACTTGCCGGGTCCTGGTTACTCCTGAGCGGTCACTCCTGAGCGGTCGCCTTTTAGAAAAAGCAAATGGAAAGTAAGTACTTGAGTGACACTCTGACCAAACCCCTCCACCACAGGAGGCGGGAGAGCCCGGGGTTAAGACCTGCCCACAGCGCCCTGCTCTGCCGGGTGGAAGCTGAGAAGCCCGCGTCCTCTGCAGGCTGTGCGCAAGGACTGTGGAGGGCCGCAGACAGAGGCTGTCCGGCTGGGGCTCAGCGGCATGGACTCGGAGGTCCTGAGCCGCCGCATCGGCAGCACGGCCGTCTGCGTGGAGGTGAGGAGTGGGAGTGGGGCTGGGGTGAGGGCGGTGGGCAACCCCCAGGCTCACCTCTGGCGCGCTGTGCTCTGAGGGGCATCTGAGCGCAAGGGCAGGCAAGCATCCCACCCCCAGGGCAAGTCTTCACTTACCCATTTTCATCCTACAAGTACCTCGGGGCCCTGGGAGGAGGAGGAGGGCGCACCCAGCCTGGGCCCCAGAGCAGCCGAGTGGGTGAGGTGGTGAGTGCCAACGCCAGGGCCCCAGAGAAGGGCGCCTCGGACTCTTGCAGGAATTGGGGTGCTGGGGAAGGCCTGGCAGGTGCGCTCTGAGGGGTGAATGGGGCTTTGCCAGGCAGGAAGGCTGGGGAAGGGACAAGGCTACTGAGCCCCAGCTACCCTTCCATGCAGTTGGGGCGCTTATGGGGTTCTGAGGGATTGGCCAGAACACTTTTAAGAGAAATTTTATCGGGTGTATGTTGTCCAGCATGCCGTAGGAACCAAGCACGGGCCTAGTGCAGGGGTCAGCAAACTTTTTTGGTAAGGGCCAGATAGTAAAACTAAATACCAATTTAAGTTTTCTTTAAAACACACCCACCCACCCACACACACGCCAGGGGGGTCCCGGCTGGCCGAGGCCCTGGCGTTTCGAGTACTAGCTCAGCAGTGACTCTCTGCGTCCCAGAGGAGTAAGGTCTTCATGCTTCTCATGCGTCTGTGTCCAGACACAGTGGGCCTGGCTCCTGCACAGGGTAGCCGCTGCGCCTCATTCGCTGAGAAACTGAATGGCAAATGACTGTACTCACACGGGTGGCCAGTACTTCCCATGTGTTTCCTGACCAATCCTCACAACACCTACAAGGCTGGTAGTGTGATCACCCCACTTTTGCAGGTGAAGAAACAGGCTCAGAGGGCCTGAGTGGCTTGTGAGACCCCCCCACAGCTGGAGGGCAGAGGAGCCACCAGGTGGTCCCCAGAGTCCGGGCTGAGAATCTGCTCCCATTCACAGAAAGACTGTTCTGTGCATTGAATAGACTCGCACGCCCGCCTCATGGCTGAAAAGTGGGCCGGAAGTGGGGATAACTGTACAAAGTTCTCCTTTCTAGCTCATGTGCGACCCAGTTCTGTACCAGGAGAAGCTGTTGAAGCTGATGGTGTTCATGCTGGAGAAGGGTGTGGACCAGGAGGACGAGGCCCTGCGGGAGCTCTCCCTGCGTGCCCTCGGCAACATGGCCCTCGGTGCCCCCAAGAAGGTGCTGTGCCTGACCTGAGCCCGGGGGCCGGGACCAGCCTGTTCTGGTCGGTCAGGGAGGCGGGCAGGTGGGGGCTGAGGGCTGCCTGTGTCCTCCAGGCGCGGCAGTACCGGAAGATCTTACTGGGGAAGTGTCTGAGCGCCCTGCAGGAGCCCACGAGCCCCAGGATCGCCTCCGAGGGCATGGACACCCTGGGCAAGGTCCTGGCTCAGCTCCGCGAAAGAGACATAGGGCCCTCCTTTGACGCTATCTCCAAGCAGTGCAGGGCCTTCTTTGACAACGTGAGTCCAGATCGGAGCCTCGCTCGGCCTGGCCCTCCGTGAGGGCTCCCCAAAGCCCACTCAGTGGCTGAGTGGGCCCTTCTCCTCCCCTAAAGCCACGGTGTGCTCTGGAGCAGAAAGGGCCTCCCTGCTGCCTTGGCACCGGTGTACGGGTTGGCTGATGATGGCATCTCATGAAAAAAAATCCCATTGCCGGACTCATGGGCACCCCTCTCATGTATTAGGGACTGACTCCCTCCTTGCAATTCCTGGCAGCCCACAAACGCCCTCTGGGCCCCTGTGACACGCTGGGTGGGGCTCCAGGGCATCTCCATCGAGGGAAGAGAAGGCCCAAATAGCAGAACAACGCCCGGTACTTTGAACCCTGCAGGAGAGGCTCGTCCTGCTGGAGTGACCCAGGACTGGGGCCAAGCCATTTCAGAGCGTCCACAGAGAATGACTGAGGGGATGTTGGGCTTCTTGCTTCCCGAATTTCAGAACATTTTTTCCCTCCTGACTGCAGGAAAAGGAGCTTCTGCGTCTAAAAGGCTTCACCCTCTTTGGGAAGCTGGCAAAAATCGTCTGGATTTCCAAGAAGCATTTCTTCAAGGCGGAAGTGAAGAGAGCTTGGGTCCCCCTCGTGCTGCACTGCCAGGACCCCTGCTCCGATGTGGCACGAGTAAGACACACCTCACCCTTGTGTCCTGACGTCTGGGCCCACCGTCCCCAGACAGAAACATACTTGGGCCGCTGGCTCAGCGTGCTGCAGGCCTTCCCCTCACGTGCCTTCCCAAGAGCCCAGAGGCCTCATCTGTCCCATACCTCCCGCCGGGGACGCCTCAGCGCTGCGGGGCACACAGAAGGGCTTCCCTCTTTGCCAGGTCACTGCCTGCAGGCATCCTCCATCGAATCTCTTTCCTCTACAGGTTCTTTAACTTGACCGTCACTTTGGGCAAGTTTAAAATGCACCTTAAATCTCGCCTCACCTGCTGTGTGTGGGCAGGCGTGTGCCAGGGCTGCCGGGGGGGTGGCAGGGGCCCACTCTGCCCCCATGCCTCTCCTCTCTTTCCCAGGCCCAGCTTGCTTTGTGGAGGGAAGGGACAGGACTGACCCCCATCTCCTGGCCTGACTGCTGCCTCTCAGACTAACCCTGGTGGCTGGGGACACACCACCATGGGGACCTCTCACTCCATGCACAACCCATGACCCTGACCTCTGTCTTCTCCCCTCCCTGCCTTCCTGGCCCCAGAGGAGGGGTGCTCACAGCTCATTTTCTGCCCTCGTCCTCAGTTCTGGGGTTGCAAGATAAAAGTCCCCTCAGTTCTGTCCCTGCAGGTTTCCATGAGGGTCGGGGGGTCTAGGTGGCGCCGCAGGGAGGTGGTGGCCACCTGCTGTGTACTCTCGACTCTGGCTTTGCTCTTGTCCTGCCCCTGCCCAGCTCTCCTCGGGGACACTGGTGACCCGGGCATGAAGCTGACCTCGCAGAGACCCTTCCTCACTGATTCTCAACACCCTGTGTCAATGCCCACCCTGCCCCACCCCTGCCCAGCTCTCCTGTATCGATGCTCACGCTGCAGTTTGCTGTTTCTCAGCAGTTGTCCTGTAGGTGTTGCTCCAGGGAGGGAACACCCAGCAAGGGACCGCGGGTGTAATGAAGGAATTGCACAGAGGAGCAGGGAACAGCTGGGGTGGGAAGCCCCAGGGACACTACAGTTACTCCTCTCCCAGCAGAGTGGGTGCCCTAACTTCTTCCCCGCCCTTCAGTCTCCTGTCAGCATCGTTTTGAGGCCTGACTCTGCAAGGCCAGTCCTGGCACCTGATTGCTGTGGCGCTCAGGGATGGGAAGAGTGGGGGTAGTGAGTCTCGGGGGGCCGGCCGAGAAAGTTCACCCTGGTTCTGCCAATCCCAGCCAGGCTCCTGACCCCAATTTCCTGCAAGGGCAGGTCCCAAGCTGGGCTGCTGAGGGCACAAAGGTGCTGCATCAGGGGGCGAATGGCCTGCACCTGCTGCAGGGGCTTTTGTAAATACTCATGCAGCCACTATCTAGGCTGGCGGGGCTCTGGTCCCAGGTACTTTCCCAGGGCCTACCAGCTTGCCCTTCGGTGGCTTTCTGAGGCTTTTTGGGGGCTGCCCTCTGGCTTCTTGATGGAAGGCCGGCCCCATCTCTCCTGTGCACCCTGTGTCTGCTTGACGCCTTACCTGCTGTCCTGTGCCCTGCGTCCCTCCAGGCCTGCGTGGCTACCATGTTTCACTGTGTGCACATCTGGGGCTGGAAGTCTCTGGGGAGCTCCTCGGGCCACCGAAGTGACACCAGTGCAGCCAAGGAGGTGACCGATTTGCAGATAACCCTGTGCTCCACCCTGGTGAGGAGGCTGTGGGGATGGACCTGGTGGAAGTGGCCACCTGGTGGTTTGGGGCTTAGGGTTGTGGCTGCTACAGACTGCTCTCCTGTGACCCTGTGTTCACCTTCTAGACATGAAGCGTCAAGACCCATGTTGTCCAACAGAAACAGGACATAGGCAACACACCCACTTTAAGTTTTCTAGTTAAGAAAAGTGAAAAGAGGTGAAATCAATCTTAGTAATAGATTTTATTTAACCCAGTATATCCAAATCATTATCATTTCAACATGTAATCAATATAAAAATTATTAATGTGATATTTTACATTGTGGGGGAACTGTCTTCAGAATCCAAGAGTTTATTTTACACTTCATTCTGACTAGCCACATTTCCAGTGCTCCAGGGCCACATGGGCCAGCGGCTGCCACACTGGACAGTGTGCATGTTGTGGACAGATGTGACCTGTCTGGGTCAGACAGGATGTAACAGGGGCTGAAGGTCCCTACATTGCCTGGACTGATTTGCTGTGTGATGCTGGGATGGACACTTGCCCTCTCTGGGAAGACCCTCCCTCATCAGACAGATGGGAATACACTTGGTGAGCAGTTGGCCTCCAGGATCCCATCCTCCATGGCTCTGTGCATCACTTGTGTTTTGCAGACTCAGAAAAAGCCTGCTCTTCCTTATAGCTTCTTGTTAGAAACGATGACCTATGCTGGAAGTAACCTGTTAGGTATTAGAATTGCCGCATGCAACCTGGCAGGTGAGCAGGTGGATGTCTCCTGATATGTGGCAAACTTGAAGGCCATTGGGTCAGACCCGGGTCTGGAGGGTGAGGGGGACGGGGGCAGAGCAGGGACCAGAGCTCAGGTGGAGGTCTCCCTCCATGGGTCCCATCCCACTGTGCTCCAGGCCTGCCTGATTCTCATCTAGGCATGAGAATTCTTAGCAGATACCCTCTTACTATAAAATCAGATTTCTCACAGGCCTGATTTCATGGGATGAGCATTTTCTCTGGCTATTGTTTTAGGAATTATTATGAGGCAGATGTCTGCATGTTATCTGAAAAAACTGGACTTTCGAGCATTATGGAATTGTAAGTAGTGGAGACTCAATTATATTGAGTCCATGAGCTCATTTGGGGAGCTTAGTGAAACCGCCTGTGAAAAGAGCAAGCTGACCCTTTGTTGTACTTTTGCAGATGGTGGTGGTGGTGTGTGTGTGTGTAACCAGGACACAGAGCAATGGACGGACCTGTGGAGGGCTTTCTGGGAAGACAACCATGTGACGGGAGGGGTCCATTCTTCCCTGTGCCTTCTGCCCCCCACCCCTTCACAAGTACCCATGAAATGCTTCGGCCCTGATTCTTTCAACTGATTCATGCAGCAGCTGGCTCTGTGGATGACCCTTGAGTCCCAGTTAGAGAAGTAAAGGGGGCCCATGAGGTGGGAGGTGTGTGTGAAGACACAGGTCTCCTGCTGACTTCCGACTTCAAATACAGGGGACCCCAAGTCCGCAGCTCCTGTGGGCCCCCAGCCCGGGTCAGCTTCTGGGCCTTCCCAGCACGGCTGCACGGGTGGAGGGCACGGGCTTGGTCCGGCGGTGCTGACCCTTTGATGCTCACACTCAGCTCTCCAGGAGTTACAGCTGGACTCAGATGCTGCCGTCCGGAGGGCAGCCCTGGAGACTCTCCAAGTCGTGGATACCTGTAGTCAGCACCAGCTTTTGGCTTCACCGGAAGCAATTTCCTAGGTGGTCTGAATGTATGCTGTAAAACTGCCTGCTCAGAGTGCCAAGCCCTACCATGGCGATGCCAACCAGTTTTAAATTAGTTTGTAAGAAAAGCATTGTTCTAAAATCATCGTGTCCTTCTCTTTCCTCTCACTGCCATACACGTCCCTCACCACTTGCCATGCCGATGCCTGCCTCTGGGTGGCGATGGCATCCCAGAGCCAAGGCAGCGCAGCAAGGGAGACCACTGTCCCGACGGGCCCTGTCCTTCCTGCTCCCCCAGGGCGAGGGAATGCCAGACAGCCTCTCGGGCTGGAGATCTGGATCCCTTTGTCCTCATTGGCATTTCAGTCCACCCTATGCTGAGGGTGTGTCCGCCGCCAGGCGCTGGGCCGAGCAGGGAGGGGGCCAGCTTCGGGCGGCCTCTGTCCCCCAGCCCTGGGCCCCACCCTGTACGGGAAAGGAGGCATCTGACGGCTGACTGGGGGGCACATCAGGGAGAGGGCGGCAGCCCGGCTGGGGGTGCCATGGGGGCACGGGGCAGGGCAGCCAGGGCCATTCTCTGCACCAGGGCCTGGTGGGATAGGCCGGGCCAGGCACCCAGGAAGGCCCAGAACAGACCCTGGCTGAGCACCAACACTGTAAATGACCTCCATGTCCAAAAGACAGGCAGGCGGAGAGGCAGGCAAACAGGGAAACTTTCCTACACTCAGGCCATCTGCAGAATAGCCTCTGGCTGTCCCCCAGCAGGTAAACCCGGGGCTTCCAAACTGTCCCCACAACTGCCGCATGCAGTCACCACTCTGGGCCGCGCTGGCAGGACAGGCTGCTGCGCAGTCACCCCTCGCCAGAGGCTCCCCGGAGCAGCAGGTTCCACGCCGCTGTGTGGCTCCCATGGGATGGATGGTGAAGTTATTTTCTGCCACATAACGAAGAGCGTTGCTGCTGACAGACCTGACTGGCACTGGCATGGGCGGAAGCCGGGCACCAGTCACAACGGGTTCTGGGAGAGCTGTGCCCGTGCACCGCCGGGCCTCTGATCCCTTCGTGCTGTGCCCAGTGTTTCCAGAAGGCTTATAGACCAAGGCCTGAACATCAAAAATGTTAAGACAAGAGTATTTTTGACCCCAAGAGGTTTTCTTTAAAAAGTAATAGCAGAAACCAGACAAAATAATGGACCTTCCTACGTTAAAATGTAACTTCTGCCGAGTAAAATACTGTGAAGTTCAATGACAAATCACAGATGGAAGAACTTATTTGGGATTTATATAAAACTAGATTGTAGGTGTAATTAGACTGGCAACCAGAATGTACCCCAATCACTTAAGAAACAAAGCAAATTAAAAACCAGCATCATGAGAGGACCCTGGAAAAGCAGTACCCCCAGGGAGACACGCTGAGTGCTATGCAGTTTACACCCATGACAGTGGCACTGACGGGGGCAGTAATGTGGGGAAAAGGGACCTCTGATATCGCTGGATGGAATGCAAACTGGAATAGCCATTTGGGGAAGTAATTTGGCAATTAGGGAATTTGAAGTCACCGATCCATGGCTAAGTCACTGGCAGGCATGGGTCACAGGTCAGCCCACACACATGCAAGAGGATCACAGCCAGTGTTCTTAGCAGCCGGCATCTAGAAGGATGATACAGTGAGCCAGCTCCCCAGGGATTCTCAAATGAGACACCCTCATGCATCAGCTCCTGTCTACTGCACACACCTCTTGGTGGAAGAGCTGCGGAACACACACAGGACTTAAGTATGGGAAAGTTAAAGACACCATTCAGTATGTAGTTTATGGGGTCTTTATGGGCAGATCCTACAGGTTGGCTAGGACCTACCTAATCTCTTCCACCTCGCCTTCTGTCACCGGATGGTAGAGCATCGAAACCCCGTTTCCCAGCCTTTCCAGCACCTATGCCTGGCCAGTAAGGCCTCAGCAAGGCCTGTGGGGTGTGGACTCAGGTGGACGTGAACATAGCAGTTTGGGGCAAGGGTAATTGTTTTCACCAAGAGGAAAGGCTGGGCTGTGTTCTTGGGAGAGCTGTAGGCATGAGGGAAAGGTCTAAAAGAATCACAGGGGCCACTTTAGCCCTGGCTGAGCCTGAGCCAGCAGTCCTGCCAGCCTGTCCTGAGGATGTGAGCCTCCTGCAAGGGTGAGGCTCTTTGCCAGGTTCCCAGGCCCGAGCAAAGCAGGTCTTCCTGATTCATGGGGCTCTGGCCTAAACACACCTCTCTCCCAGATGCACATGTGGAAGCCCTAACCCCAATGTGATGGAATCTGAGAAGCCTTTGGGAGCTACAAGAGGCATGAGGGTGGGGCCTGCACAATGAGATTAATGCCCTTAGGAGAGACACCAGGGTGCATTCTCCCCACCCCATGTCCCTGGGGACAGAGCGGGAAGGCAGCCATCTCCAAGCCAGGAAAGGGCCTTCACCAGTCTGATCTGACTTCCAGCCTCAGAACTGTGAACAGTCAGTTAGCCCAAGCTTTCACACACAGGTACCGTGGTACCAGCATAAAGGTGTGGGTGGAAAGGGTACAATATCAGTAATAGGAGAGTGGTCACCTAGGTAGGACAGGAAGGAAAGGTGTGTAATTCAACCTCATCTCTAACCTTTTATTTAAAATTAAAAAACCCATCATGACAACTATTTACTCAGGGCGGTCAGGACCTGGGTTGTGTCGCTGTGTGCTGGATATCTCAGTTTTTATTGCAAGAGTCACTATGATATGCTGTCATAAACAGCTCCAATGAAAACTGCGATGTCATGGATGCCATGTGGCTGCCAGAGTGTCTGGGGCCATCATAGGCCTGTTTAAATACAGCAGGTTTGCAGCTGAAAACATTAAGATGTTAAGAATTATTTTTGAAGAATGAGTTATATTATTTTAATTTGCTACCTCCTAATATGGGAGATACAAAATCCCATCGTTCTGAATTTAAAAGACTTACACCTGTATTTACCTTCAAGGATCATCGTATCTAGGACTCAAACTTTTGTAGCAAATAATATTCTCTAACAGAATAGAAAATGAAAGGATTCTGTGTATATACCTAAACTGAAAAAAAGAAAACATTAGGAAGATAGCCCTATAATAAAGGATAACATTAAAAATTTTAGTTGAGTAACTTTATTCAAATAATTTCTATGCCAAGAACTCAGTCATCTCAGTGGAATGAATTGAACTGACATTTGCTTTGAAGGGCAGACAGGCGAACAAGCTCTCGGTTCTCATATGGTATAAAGAATTAAAACACACACAGCAAAGAGTAAGGGGGAGGGGCGCTACACTCCACAATAACTTGGCTGTAGACTTCCACCTTAGAATTTTTCTAACACAAAATCACTTTCCTCTTCCATTCTGAAAGATGGGTTGCTCTTTTCTCTAGGAAAGAAAATAATGATTTCAGTAAAATTCGCAGAATTCCCAGTGCCAGCCACCAAAAGTCTGTTTTATATTTACTTCATTGTATAGATATAAATATTTGTGTGTCCAGTGTGGACTTCGCCACCATGTTTACTTAATACCGTAAGGAGTGTAAAAAAAAAAAAAAAAGACCTAAAAGCTAACGGACACCTGTAAAGCAGGCAGTGGCACCTGGCGGTTAAGTTCACAGGCTTCCGTCCGGGCGCAGCTGTGCACTGTTGTGTGGATTCAGTCCTAGGACGAGCTATGCCTCCTTATTCACACAAGGCAGAGAAAGAGGCTGCCCAGTGAGTGGAACCCACCTAATCAGAGGGCCACGTGGGGACTAAGGAAGGAAGGTGTAAGGAAGGGTCCTGGGGCCCAGAAGGCCCTCGGTGCCAGCCATTCAGATTCCTCATGTAGTCACAGCTCATGAGAGTTTGGTCTCTGCTCAGGAAATTTATGATTTAAGTAGGTAAGGAAGAAAAATAGGAAAATGGCTAAGTATGTTTATGTTATGGTTTAAGACAAACCTGGACAAGGCCCTGTAATGATAGATGGAATTCCAGGGGAGCCAGAGGGCCCGGCCAGACAAGGGCTGAGCTTTCCTCTCAGTCCCGCAATCCCAGGCTCATGGCCCTGAAAGAGCAGGCGGCCCAGCTTGAGGTGACCACACTGGGCACCCGGTGAGGGCTGGACGCTGCGGAGGCAGGATGGGGCTGGCACAAGGACCCCACCATGTCCTGGCCAGCAGGCAGCCTCACGGTGTGAGCCAGTTGGGGACAAGGTGGGAGAAGGCACAGAAGACAGGCCGATGGTGAAGGAACCAGTGAGAGGGGAGCTACATGAGGAGAGGCTCAGGTTTAGATGGGCTGGGAGATGCCTCGGAGAGGGCTCTTGGGCTGAGGGGCTGCCTTTGAGGGGTCCATCCCCCGAGGAATGTGACCCTGAGATGCATGCCGGGAGAACAGGAGGAACTTGGTGCCGGTGGCAGCTTGGGGGAGGGAGAAGCTGTCTCCCAGGAGAAGGGGCTGTCCCCAGCGGGTGTTCAGATGGACTATGACAATGACTGGGAGGGACCACTGGGGGCCTCCTGGTTTGGGGAAGGTGGTACGTGCTGTCTCACCACCAACACAGACTCCCAAACTGGCCGAGCCAAACCCACAGCAGATCCCACCAGCGGTGTAAGCGCCAGGCACTCAGAACCTGGGCTTGAGGACAGTGAGAAATCTGCCTCTTAATGTGGAAGTTTAACAGTGACTTGTCCCACCCCACCTTCTCCCATTGTCTCTGGAGAAAAAAATGGTGGAAAAACATTTACAGGAAAAAGCTTTTCCTGTAAGAACATTTTTAGCTCCACATGGATGAACCTTACACATGAACATGTTTCCAATATGAATGTGGATCTTAAGAGGACGGAAAAGAATTTGGGAGAAAGTCTGGAAAATGAACACTTACAGAACGGATACCCATATTCAACAGATACGCACCTTCTCTTCCCAGTTGCGCTGTAAGAAGCCAGTCTCCTCCCCTGGCCTTGGGAGGGCTCTGCCCAGCACACACAAAGAATCCGGGGAATTGGCCAGCTGCCCATACACCTGAGGGTCTGATAATCGGCGTCTTTTGGCAGGGTACTGATGGCCCTGCCTGGCGGCGAGTGCAAAGCACGGAGATGGATGGACCTCAACTGTGTGTGTGCGGGAACCCAGGGACCTTTCTGTGCTCTGCTGGGGTGATGATGGCAACTTACAGATGCCAGAGTGCAGATTTAATTTCCGTAAAAAGTCTTCTTTCTGATACTGAACTACACTTGCTTTGTCTAGAGATGCTCCAGTACATAAAGGCACCTTCATGTCCAGAGATTTTTGACAATACTTTTGATGAAGCTTGTCAAATTTTTCTTTGATTTCACCATAACGATCTCTTCTGATGCCCACAGTCTGTGACCTGGGTACCGAAATAGCTTTTTTGGGTGATACTGACTTTCTAAATATTTCGAGATTGTTTCCTTGGAATAGGTCAGCTATCCGTTCAGAGTGGCCTAGGCCCTGCGCAGGGCCGGTCTCTGATGGCAAGGGAGAGGAACCCCTCTTTGCCAGGTGTCCGCCCACCACTTCGGGGGCTCTTGTGCCTAGGTTTTCCAAAGCTTCATTTAACCTCTTAGCTTTTGCTCTGATGGAAGGTCTACTTGGCCTGTAGGTTTCGAAGCCCTGGGGACCACCAGGGCTTGCAGGACCACCTCTGTACACATCCACAGTCGAGGAATAGGGCCGGTAAGGCAGGGGAGGCTGCTTCCGGGGACTTAGGCAATACTCCCGATGAAGCTTATCAAATCTGAGTTCCATCTCCCTATGATTCCCTCCCCTGCCTGGCAGTATTCTTGGTCTGGAAACCAGTTTCACAGGAGAAATCAACCATTTTAAAGCCAGATATCTGTTTTCCTGATCAAGATGATGCATGGCACTAAAGTCTACATAAGTCAGTGTCTGGGGAGCTTCCTTAAGCTCCTTCCAACTTGTATCTACTTTATGGATTTGGTGTTTGTTTGCTTCAGGAAAAGCTTTTCCCCATTTTAAACCTGTGTTACGGCCAAAAGCATCCAGCAAGTTCTTGCAATCTCTTAATGCTTCCACCTCTTTCACTGGCTCAGAGCAGAGTGCCAGGCTGTCCTGGGAACTCCTTTGAGACCGCCTGCCTCCTCTGCAGTATGTTTTGTTCATTCTGCTCTTGAACCTGTGCCTCCTCCTCGAGTGCCAGTTCTGAACGATGGATGTCTTGGTGGAGATGATGCACGACGGCTTCACACTCAGGAGCCGGCTCATCGAGTGCAGCATGCCTGCATAGAGGTCGCTGAGCGTCACGCTGCAGATGTCGGCCTCAAAGGACTGGCTGCTTGAGAAGCTGTCACCACTGGGCCGTTGTGACAAGAGACTGTCACTTCTAGGCACGATGGCCAGGTCTGTGGAGCAAGGATGCGAAGGAATAAACTCTCCCATAGATGAAGCCGGCTTTGCTGGGCCTCTCGGACTCTCTCCAGAACCACCACCACAGTGTCCTGGAGAAACACACACACACAAAGGCAAAGAGGTGTTACCACTCAAAACCATCCTGACGCAGAGATCACAGAACTGAAGCTTGGATCATGACCGTAACTTTTTTTTTTAAGCAATATAAAAAACAACGAGAAAAATTCCACAAATATTTGGGAGTAGACTCTTCTCAGAGATTTCCTTCTGGTTCTCAAAATTAAATTTCTACTCTCCACCTGAACTTCCTTCCCCAGGAGATGGTTTAGAAGTTGGTCGCCTTTTCAAAGACTAATCAGAAACCGGAAGATCACGGCACTCTTCACCTGCAGGGGTGGGTGGCGCAGGCGCAAGACTCCGGAACACGCCTCTTTGTGCAGCTTTGGCCTGGGCGTGTTAAATTTGTATATATTGAAAACAATACAATGAAACCAACAAGGATGGGGATAAGTCTGAAAGTGATACAGAACAGAAAAATGAACTCAACTATATAGACCAATGACAACTGAAAGAGAAAACAGAACCCAAATAATGTTGAACACAACCCTCTGAACGTGCACCCTTGGTGGGATATTGTCTGAGGATAAGAGCTACTCAGAGTTCTTGAACTTCTTTAGCAGGTTGTTGAGCAAATGGTTAATAGGTGCTACGATTCTGAAATTACTTTGTGGTGCATGACTGGCCAGGTAAGTTACTGGTGCTGGTGACAACTGGGGCTGGAGGCAACTATGGAAGCACGTAGTCCCCCAACCGATGGGGACAGGTCAGCAGACACAGAGAAGCCAGAGTGAAAGGGGCTCTTTCAGGCTAAATTTGGGGTGACTTGAGCATCAAACCAAATACTGGGAAGGGATTCTAACACATGAATTAAATAAAAGCCCATGAATTCTTATTAATTCTAGAAAAGTTTTTAAAAAAAGCATGTGGGGAGCTAAAGGAAGCAAAACAGAACTGCAGGGAGATAACTCTTCTTGATTTAAGAATGCCAGTGAATGCCCACAGAGGGGACGGCAGCACCAAAGGAGGCCTGGCTTGCAGGCCCCAGCTCCGGCAAGTCACCGCGGGGTGGGAGTTCTGGGGAGAGGGAATCACAAGGGCTTACCCTCAGATGACTGATGAAAAGGGCACTTTTGCAGGGAGAAGTCTGGCAGGTCCTTCCCTCAGCTAGGTGCCCAGAGTAAGGGAACAGACCAACAGAGTGTCCAGAGAAGACACAATGTCACTAAGACAGTATTTTTGCTGAAAATGTTAACATGAGCTTAACCTCAAGGAAACAATCAGGTCCAAATTGAGGGACATTCTACAAAAGGGATGGGTCGCTACTACTCCAGAAAGTCAGGGAGGGGAAAGGCGGCAGGGGCGAGGTCAGGGGGCCCCTCGGCACCGAGACAGCCAATGCATGGATCCTGAACTGTTTAAACAAACAAAAAAGCCACAAAAGGCATCACCAGCACAATAGGGTAAAACTGTGTTGTGTCAATGTGAGATTTCTGGCATGTGCCAAATTCACTGAAGTTTTATAGGCCAATTACCCTTCTTAGGAGATGCTTGTGACGATTTAGGCGTAACACATATGAATGCCAATACGTACAGTGTGTGTGTGTGTGTGTGATTAAGAAAATGTGGCAAAATGCTGACTGTTGAACACAGGTGAAAAGTGTTGATCATGAGTCCTATTTCTGTAGGTCTGAATATTTTTAAATGAGTAGGTTGGGATACAGAGCTAAGTAACAATTAGCATGCCAGTCTCAGAAGGAAAAAGCAGTTCATTTAAAAAATCTTAACGATTTGCCCATGGAACACAGGTGTCCCTTAACGGTTTAACATGGATGAAATGTGCACGGCACGGGAGCAGGTGTGCCGGGTACGGGGTGCTTGCTCAGTGGCTGTGCTGAGGAGCGGTGTGGCTCTCCCAAAGGTGGATGGATACAGTTCACAGGTTTCCATGTCATGCTCACCTTGGGCAGGACGGGCAGGCGAGGCCAACAAAGGGGTTAGGGTCATGCGTGTATCCTTCCCGTCTCTGTAATCAGTACACTGAAATCAAAGCGAATGATATTAACATAGGAGTTGTTGGGCGCTGACTCTGGGTGCCCTAAGATGGTTCTCCCCACAGCGCTATGCCCCGCAAGATGGTGTGAGGAGCTACTCCCCTCAGGCAGACTGTGCACCGAGCTTGGCAGCAGCAGTGACAAGTGTGCCCACAAAATGCTCCCAGCAGTGGTGGGAAGAGGTGTCTTAGTGAAGTCTGGGAGCTTGTCCATGTGGCCTCCAGGGCATGGCACAGAGGGCCACCACTGCCCTGCATTTGCCAGGAACTCCCAGGGGAGCTGTGGCTTTTCTTCCTCCACCGTTACACTCTGACAGCAAAACCCCTGAGGGCCAGATGGACAGCAGTAGAGGAAACCCACGTTTCCACGAGATGGCAGAGCCCTTCCTAACCCCTTCTTTCCCTGGCTGGCAGAGTACCCAAGGAGCACTTCTTGCTGCTTAAGGACAAAGGAGAAAGACTTCATCCACTGATTCAGTGGTCCTTAGATACAGACTTTTTGCTGGTCAGCAGTATAACAAGAAAACATACATTCCTGTTAAGTTTGCTGCTGGAGATGAATTAGTTATGCCACAACAGGTACTTCCTAGTTATATGGATTAAAATGTCCTTCAATTTATGAAAAGATGTTGACAGAACTTGGAAAACTAAAGAGTTGGCATCCTATGTAAACCCCCAGAGTTAGCAGTTTGTTCTTCAAGCCAAGATCCAGGAAGCTGGCTACAGTGGGATGCAGAGGGCACCTGCCTGGGACAGGGCCAGAGGGGCGGCCCACCTCTCAGCGGGCTTCACCACAGGCCCAATCACACCTCATGGCACGCCCGCGGAGCAGGTGGGACAGTCACCCTGCCACTGCAGGCCTGGCCACACCAGGGAAGGCAGGATGGGGGAGCTTCTATTCATGGAGCTTAAAGCCCTCCATGGGCTGGGGCCCTACTAGATCTCTATGAGCCAACAGTGGGTAACGGAGGGCACACCCTGCCAGCTTCCCTGATCGTGCTACCCCAGCAAACTGGAGCATTTACTCAAGATGAGAACTTTGCGAGCCTGTGAATGAAACATGATTACCTGTATCTCCAGGTATGACTGAATTATATAGATTTATCCCGGGAAGCAGATTACCTCTAAGCAGCTGTCATCTTGTAGCAGTATATCCACCTGGGTCAAGTATTTCCTTCTTAACTCATTTTTCAAAGGGCTCCAAGGCACTGCAGGCTGATACCAAAGAGAAGTCAGCACTCTGAGTTTCTGGGTACAGACAGGACTGGGATTCTGGAACAAACTGGCAAGCTCACCAACGGACACATCTGTGAATGGAGTGCCTCAGTCACTCCTTCACTTCCTGCTCTTAGTACAAAGTGGTCCACCTCCTCTGAAACTCCACCTGACCCAGGAGTCTGATTTTAGGGAATTTACCCAGTGGTAACAATCCAAAAGAAATTAAAAAGACAAAAAATACAAGACTGGAGATGTTTGCAATAGTATTACTGGAACAGAAAAAAAGTTAAACAATGTGAATATTCTTCAGTGAGTTCAGGACCCAACTACTAGAACTGACTCCAGTTGGTGTGTTTATAAGAAAGCAAGTTCATTGCTTGACTCAAGAGGCAGACCCGGTGGCCTCTGCATCCCTCCTCTGGAGATAGGGGGTCTCACCCTCTACTCCCTGCACTACAGGGGGGCTGAGTCAGGGACTGGGGATGCACACAGGGGGGACACCCTGGGGGAGAGCCAAAACCCCGGCTCTTTACTGCCAGGACCGCCTAGCCTAGCTCTCTTGCCTCCCGCCTGTGTGTAATACTTCAACAGGTACCTCGTCCCTCCTCCAGGGTCACTACCTTATTCTAGACACGAAAGGTCACACACGTGTGGGCAAACTCCACACAAGCACAGTGGTTTTAGAGGAAAATCACATGCTAACCACCCTAGCAGGTGACACAGGCCAGGTAGGTTGCTCCAGTGGATTATACTATGTGTGTTCTCATCTATCCCAAAGGAAAAGGTGAGAGCAGCAGCAGCCTATGTGATCTCACGACAACATGGCCTTTCAATGGCTGATCTGGAAATTCTTCCTAGAACACCTTCCCTATGACATTGCCTCTACAGGGAAAGACGGACTTAGAACCAATTTCCACTCTGTGTGCTTCATCACAGGAAAGGGCAGGCCGAGAACCACTGCTGACTAGGAATGCCATCTGGTACCTGCCTAAATTCAGTACATCAGGCATGAACCAGGGACAGTAATGGCAGCCAAGCGCTAGACAGAAGGAACGACTTGCTGCCTTAGGGGACATGAGCAGGGGACCAAGACTTCAGGGGTGGTATTAGCAAAGAGCAGCCCTCAGAAGAGGACTTTGAGAGGTGCAGGTAAAGGGGAAGGGCACTTGCCCCCCACCCCAAGCTCCGACTCTGCCCCTTCATTACAAAAAGCTGGGCCTTACCATTAGGGCCCCAGCAACCATGTCTTCCTGGTATAAAGTTGCATCAACATCAGTGTGGCTGGAATCTAAAAATTAGAGAGGAAGTCTCATATCAGAACTTTTAAGAAAGCTTGCATTTTTCTCACAAGGGTAGCTTCTTTCATCACTTGAGTATGTTCTACAGTAAAAATGCCTAAGGCTTCCAGTGTGCTCCTTTAACAAGGACACAGCCGCCAGTCACTGTCCTGATCAGTAACCCAGAGAACCCATCAAACAGGAGTGCTCCTCAAGGGTAGGGATGGGGACGAGGGCTGCAGAGGGCCAGGGTCCCCAGGAGACGGGTGTCTGGTGACAAAGTCTGCGAACACACAGGTGTTCAGCTGCTGCAGGGGAAGAGCAGGTGTACAGAGCTTAGGTAAACGTGGGCGCCCGCTCTGATCTGAGATCAGGGGGCCTCCTGGGGGTGGTGAAGACCGCGGGCAGGTCAGGGATGGTCTAGATTCTGCTTCTTACCTGAAGAGCAATGGGAAGCCGCCGCAGGGCCCTAAACAGACGAGCGAGGCGACCAGACCTGCACACTCAGAGGCGCTGGCAGGACAGAGCAAGCCAGGTGGGGACAGGAGCTGGCGCCGTGGGGGCACAGGGACACGAGATGGCAGGCGGCAAAGCTCACAGGACCGGGACAGTGCATGTGAGGCATGAAGGAGGGGCTGGACTCCTGGCTCATTCTACATGAGAGACAGCGAGGGCGAGGCAGCTGGGCTGATTCTTTCAGGTCAGACAAGCTGTTCAAGAGCAGCCAACACATCTAGATGGCGTCTGGGCTGCGCGTTCTGCCAGAGCGAGGGGCTCAGACCAATTCTCAAGAAAGGGCATCAAATGGGGACGGGAGGCGGGCTGGCAGTGGAGAGGAGGCTGGGAAGGAGGAAAACCCAGAGGGCGCAGAATTTCAAGGTGAAAATGCCACCCGGAAGGTGACGGGATAAAACCCCCACATCACAGAGTTACACCTTCTAGCACAGTCTGGAGCCAAACAGAACTAGAAGGTGAGAGCGTGGAGGCAGCGAGCATGGCCCTTCTACAAGTTTGGCCAAAGGAATGCTGAGCAAAAGGAGGCAGCCGGGCCAAGGGGGCCCACAAATTATGCTGTGTGTTGATGGGGAAATGCGAGCATGCTGACCACTGATGGGGTATCCCAGGACCTAGGAGTGGTGGGAGGGAGAAAGTGGGTGCTAGGTGGGTTTCTGGCAAACAGGCCAGGGTCCAGGCAGCAAGACAGGTGGAGGGGAGGGAAAGGAGCTCCTGAGAAGGGGAAAGGAGGACGGCAGAGGCAGGAGATGCGTCATGGAGATTAGGGGCTCATACCACCATCCTCAGGGAAAACCTCTAGTCTTATTAAGTGCTTAAGATGAAATTTTATTGTTTTGCAGAAAGTTAAAAAATATTGGGTCTGCACATTCATTATTCAAGGACATTTGAGTGCTGTTCGTGTCAAGACCACGGATATGAGTGAGCAGGACAGCTGCTGCAGGGAGCTTAGAAGGAAGTAACCACGCCTTTACGCTGCTTTAGTTTTAAAAATATTCTTAGAAAAAGCCAGTGTGGAACCTAGACTTCAAATGTTGTAGCCGAGACACGTGTCCCTCCCACCCTCGCTTTCTAGCACAGGGGACACTCACCCACTCCCAGGTCTTGTGTGCAGAGTAGCTCGGCACCTCTGGCAGGGGCTTGCACGGGGCTGTCCTTCCTGCCGACCCTCTTCACAGAGGAGTCCTCAAAGTGTGGAAGCAGATGAAGACACACTCATGTCAGTAATGACACATTTCAACACCACTGTGAAGTAGCCACCCTTCGCATCTTCCTTTACTATAGGACAAGTTTCATGAGGCTTCTCCTCCAGGACCTTCTGGTTAAAGGCCTCAAGACTCCCAACACATAGATGGTAGAGTTTCCCATAGAAAGAACTGCTTTCTTACCTGGTGTACTCAGAGCTGCTACTTCAAAGGCACGGTGGAAGGGCCTGACCCATCCCACGTACGGCCGCAACATAAAACCAACACAATAGCACAGAACTGTCAGATTAGCAGGCAGAATTCAGAAATTCAAGACCCTTGGGGGGCCTTCTATGATCTTGCATGTGACCCTGTGCGTGTGGAGCCAGCCTGAGGGGCAGGCAGTTTTTCTCTCTAGAGCCTGTGCTATGCCACTGGCCTCACCAACAATCATAATTAATGTGATAACAGGTTCTTCTCAGTGAAATTCGAGAATTTCAAGATGCCAGACTGGCTAACATACTTTAGGAATCACCCTAGCCATGCAAGAGTGAGGATATGGGTAAGGGCTGTCCCTTTAGGGTAGAGGGTAAAAAAAGTACCTAAATATGTGTATTACAAAGGATCACATTATACTAAATAAAATACCATTAGCAACTATAGAAGTCAGGTCAATTTTAGGTAATTATAGGTATTTTAACACTTGTATAGTAATATAGTATACTAAAATAATTATTCAGGAAGAAATTTGATTTCAGAATTGCTGTGAATTACTTCGGAACACTAACCCTGATGTTTCATTCTTGGGGGCAGGCGTCTCAGCTGAGAAGCGGTGAATAAGAGAATATCAGACGTCCTTACAAAAGTTCCTATTGCAAAAGACTCCACAGTAGGAAGACAAGCTGTACTTACACCTTCCATGAAGGTGCCAGATGCCTAGCTACAGAGTCCATTGATAAATCTGGGGGGGAAAACCCCATACCTCGGTTCTGAAAGGTAGTTTGGTAAGAAAGTGAAGTAGCCCGAACCTGCACGCTACACCCTCTCCGAATTTCTCTTTTCAGAAGAGGAGAAAAGGCATTTTTCTTTCCTAGAATGAATGGGATTTGGTCTTTTCTGGACCCAACAAAGTAAGCTTGCAGCTGGGGCCGAAGCTGGGCCTGGGAGGGGTCTGCCCCGTTGGCCCAGCCTTGCACGTGGGGCCCTGTTGTCAGAGCCCCTCACCCAATGGCAGAGGACACACAGCGGGACAGAAAGGGCTTAAGCTTAAGCATCGCATGGTTCCTCCTTGCACTTGACAAGCAGAAGAAAAGCCTCTCAGTAAATATTTAAAAACAGGAAGACAGAGTAGTTCAGGTGAGGAAGCCTGGGAACAAGTGCCCCGTGGTGGCCTCTGGAAGGTCCCACACACCTTTGTTCACATCAGTATTTCTCCATGGCAAAGTATGTTGGCAATAAAATGTGACAATAAATACCTGAATTTGTCCTTTGTTTCTTTCCTTTATTAGTCTTCCACCCCAAATTCTCAATCCTTCAGAAAACAAATGAAATAAAAATTTAAGTAATCTCAAACACTGATTCTGTTCTATCTGCACCCAAAGAAAACCAAAGGCAAAAGAAAGATGTAATGCTAAAACCAAGCGCCCTATTTCTGATATTCTGTTGGTTTTGATCTTTGTGAAGTTGAAGGTTTTTTAAAAAAATCAAGACTAGAAAAATCTGTCATTAATAAAAATCTCTCCTACCTAATAGGCAGCAGCTTGTAAAATCGCATCAAGCTGGAGCTAAATGGCAACAAGGAACATACATATGCGAAGGTACTGTTCCCCCAAAACGTACGTATATTATATATGTTTATGTAAGGTCACCTACAGTGCCATGTAGAGAGAAAGAGTAGGTTTCCAAGAACAACATCTCTATCCCAGACAAGTGCTTTCTGAGGGCAATCTATACATTCTACGTATAAGGCAGCCCTAAGTACCAGGGTAAACACTGCCTTTGGGAGTCCCACCATTCACTGGCTAGCAGAACCTGAGCAAGTCACTTAATCTCTTCCTAAACCTCCATTTGCTCCTAGGTAAATTCAAGGGATCATTGGGTTTCAAGGCTTATGGTGGCTGTTAATGATACCAGCAGCAGAAACCTACAGGGTGGTTAGTGTTCCAAGGTCTATTCTAAACGTTACAGGTTCACCTCAGTACACAGCTGACTTATATATAACCCCCATAGTTCCCCTACCTCCCTGTGGGATAAGCACCCACTAAGTTCAGTGCACAAGAGGGAGTCAAGAAGGAGGTGTAGTAGCCAGCCCAGACCACTCACCCACGTGGTGGAGCCAAGCTGCGCGACTGGGGGAGTGACTATGCTTCCGACTAGTGTTCCAACTTCCAGAACAGTGTTACTTGAGCAAATGTGCCTGGAGTCAAATCGAGGCTTTGCCACTTTGGCTAAATGACATGGGGCAAGTTCCTTAATCTCTCTCTGCTGTATCCTCTGCTATTCAATGAGAACAGTGCCTACTTCTCAGGGTTGTTGAAAATCAAAAACACGGAGACTCTTAGAAGTGCAGGGCACATGGTTAGCTGTCAATACCAACACTTCCTGCTGTCTTCTTCATAATCAGTGCGGAATGTTGGTTCTGATCTACCCGTGTTTCTGTCTTTGAGAATTTATGCTATAAGGGTGGTCAGCCAGCATTTAGTCAGAAAGGCCTCTCCCCTAATCAGGAATCTCTCCAGGCTAAGCAACAGATGAGGGGACCCCTGCTATCAATCGCCAGGATCTCATCAGAATGCATACCTACTGAACCCACATCCAGTATGTCTGTGAGGGGCCTAGGAATCTGTGGTTTGGGAAGCTCTACAGGCTTGGTCTTTTACGTGCTGAAGTGTGACTGCTCTCAAGGAGTTCAGATGCTCCCTCCAGTCACTGTTCTCATAAAACCGGAGTCAGAAATCACTTTCACTCTGGAAATCAGTGGTATTGGAGATTTGTGGATTGGTTACATATTCCAGCCACTGCCTACCCTTGCATGAACAGGCCATAAGAATAAAGGCTATTGATGACATCCTCAGGAATGATTCCTACAAAGCTCTGAGTCCTACCCTCAGGTTAGACTGTCACCAACTGACACAGAGCAGAGAGTACCAGAAAGCTTGCAGCCCAATACCTTAGCTTCTGCCTTTCTGAGCTTTTCACCCAATGTATGGCTAGGTCAGCTAAAAACACAGAGAGCTAGGGCTTCATTTAATTTAAGGAGTAGGTGCTAGGAACCTTTTCGTGCCTGTCTGTCCAATGCACAGCAGAACTGGATCTCAGATTTGCTTTCATCATTATGTAATGAGTTGGTAATTGGGCTGAATGGGAGGAACTGACCTCACCCAGTACAAACTTTCTCCAGCTATTTATTTACCAAAGTGAATGCAGGAGACTTCAGTCAGTTTGCAACATCCATCATTAAACAGCACGGTTCTTTCTCCCTATATTCAGGTCAAATTCCAAGCCCTCAGAACCTCAAGGGCGAGTCACTACTCCAAGTCAAACAGCCAATAGGAATGCTTACTAGGGCCAGACACTGTTCTAAGCGCTTCACTAGCACTCCAACTGTTACACCATCTCAGCAGGTAGATATAATGTTGTTACCATATTTCCATTTTACAGACATAGAAACGAAGACAGCCTGGCTAAGGCAACCCACCCGAACTGCCAGGTTAAGTGAAGTGGCCCGCTGGGATGCAATCCGGGCAGGGGCATTTTAAACCAGCCTACATCCGTATGTCTTCAGAATTGTTTTAATAAGTAATTCTGTTGAAATAATTTATAGGTTCATAATTTATGTAATTTACAGGTTTATAGGGAACCTGGAACGTTTTAGCGTCTATAAGGTACACAAGGCTATTTTCATGGGAGAGCCGGGACAGCGTTTCAAACTCTAGTCACTATTTGGTTCACACTCTCGTGGATAAATATTCAGCGCGGGGAGGACTCCGTACCCTGGGGCGTCTCATACGTCAGCGTGGACATGCGCACCAGCGGGGCATCCGCGAAGGGCTGGTCGTACTGCGGGGAGAGGAAGGGGGACCTGTCAGGCCCGAGAGCCCGGAGGGGCCCCGGACCCGGGCTGGAGAGCGCCCTCCCCCGACTTCCGCTCTCCGATCCCCTTCTCCTCCCTGCCCCCACTTTCGCTCTCCTTTGCATCGCGCCCGCCGCACCCGTCCCGGCCCCAGCCCCGTCCTCCTCTCCCCGGCCGGCCGGCGGGGCCCGCACCTTTTCTATCAGCTGCTGCATGCGCCTCTGGAAGCGGTGGCGGCTGTCCCGGAGCTTCCGCAGCAGCGCGTCGTCCGTGAGAACCTCGCCCTGCATGGCGCACGGGGACGCGAACGAAGACGCCGGCTGCATTCCGCACCGTCCTTCCCGGCGCGTTGTTCAAATGGCGACTCCCGCCCCGCCTGCCCGCCCCTCGGTTTCCCCTTGGCTGGCGCCAAGAGGCAGGGCGCTGATTGGGCCTTTCAAACAGGTCCGGCCGCTTTCTCCCGACCACTCCGCGCCGGGCTTCCGGCCCCGTCCCGCCCAGGGCTCCTGGCGGCGCGGCGGGCCCTGCGGCTCCCGGGGGCCTGCTGACCAGCCACCACGGGCCCGCGACACGCCCGGGGTCTCCCCCCCTCGCGCGCCTGAGACGTCTGGGCGGCGTGCGGGGGTCTCGCGGCTGCATGGGACGGCAGGGACCCTCCGGCCGCCCCGCCCCCGCCCCGGGGTCCCTGCGCAGTCCGGAGAGCGGGGCGGGAAAGACACCTCCCAACTACAGAAGCAGAACACTGGAAGGTGAACATGTATTTAAAAAGAGACCATAACCATCACAGAATCCAGGAAACAGAGCTTTTTTTTAATTAACCTCCTGGTACACCCTTTTTTTCCCCCTACGTATTTTTGATTGCTTACTTGGCCTCTTCATGGGTAGTAACTTTGTAATATTTTCTCCAGAGAGAATGGTAAGATAATTAAGTCCTTCCTCCAGTATAGTTGATTGGATTTATTTTATGATTGATATTTTAGAAAAATTTTACTCAGCTTCATAGCGTAGCCTATTTATGGGCTTGTGCTGAAGTGATTACCATTGTATGTAATTAAAAAGGAGCAGCAGTCAATACCTACATCAGACAAAATCGACTTTCAAACTAAGACTAATAAGACAAAGAGGCGTGTTCCGTAAAGGGGTCAGTCCAACAAAGGAGATAACCCTTGTAAGTATTTATGCACCCAACATAGGAGTGATGCCGGGGTTCTTGTTCACGAAGCCGAAGAATGAGCTTAGCAAACAGGCAAGGTAGGAGAGCAAGGTACAGGCTTTTATTAAGAGATAAAGTGATAGGACAGAGCTCCCGGCTCACGCCAGGAGGGGACAAGAGAGCCCCGTGTGGTGCATTGTCTAAGGGGATTTTATAGGCAGATGAGGATTTTTCAAGAACATGAAAAAAAGTTTAGGGGTGCAGACCTGCTAAGTGGTGTCTGAACACCCAGAATTAACACAAGGAATTTCCTGCCCAATCTCTCTCTCCGGGATACTGGCGTGTTGGTCTAGGAGCATATCAAAAGGCGGCCTGCCCAGCCCCCAAGGTGGGCTGAGCTATTGTCTTTTTGCTAAAGAGTAAGTTAAGAATCCAGCTCCCCAAACTTTCTGGGTGTTAAATGCAGTCTTATCTTTAAGGTGGAATCGTCCCTGTTTTTTACTATATTGTTTACAGCTGGGTCTGCATGCTAACTTAGTTGCCTAGTTTGCAAAACCACCCCATCAGATCTGAAAGAGGAAAGACAGCACAAAGGCTTTTCTTAACTATGTTGTTGAAATTTATCTCTTCTACTGGCTTTTAAAGGAAGTAGTGCTTAATGTTTCTGCCCTACTCCTTTTTGGTTTTACTTCATTTTCTTGGCTGACTTTTATTAATTTTTTCCTTTTGGGGTCATTTGTTCTATCTTCACTTCTTGAATTGAGAGCTTAACTCATTTACTTTCATATGTTCTTAGTGGAGATACATGAGATGCAGAGAGATCTCACTAAATTTTATTAATAAAAGTTGTTTTAAAATATTTTATTCTATTTCCCATCTATATATCACCAATCATTAAAATAGTTTTGTAATATAATGACAAGAGATTTTTACCTTGAAAATTAAACACTGAAATAATTTGCTTTTGAATTATATGTTTCCAATCCACCATACGTCTGTGTAACCACCGAGTGACTCACCAAAGAACTTCTTTGTACCCTCCTGGGTTCTGGCTTCTTTTTTTTTCTTTTTTACTAGGACAGTGGTTTTTATTTTTTTTATTAAGGTATTATTGATATACACCTGTATGAAGGTTTCACATGAAAAAACAATGTGGTTACCACATTTACCCATATTATCAAGTCCCCTCCATATCCCAATGCAGTCACTGTCCATCAATGTAGTAAGAGGCCACAGATTCACTATTTGCCTTCTCTGTGATACACTGTTTTCCCTGTGACCCCCCACACCATATGTACTAAACATAATACCCCTCAATCCCCTTCTCTCACCCTCCCCACCCGCATTCCCCACACTCCTCCCCTTTGGTAACCAATAGTTCCTTCTTGGAGTCTCTGAGTCTGCTGCTCTTTTGTTCCTTCAGTTTTGCTTTGTTGTTATACTCCATGAATGAGGGAAATCATTTGACACTTGTCTTTCTCAGCCTGGCTTATTTCACTGAGCATAATATCCTCCAGCTCCATCCATGTTGTTGCAAATGGTAGGATTTGTTTCTTTCTTGTGGCTGAATAGTATTTCATTGTGTATATGTACCACCTCTTCTTTATCCATTCATCTACTAATGGACACTTAGGTTGCTTCCATATCTTGGCTATTGTAAAAAGTGCTGCAATCAACATAGGGGTGCATATGTCTTTTTGAATCTGAGAAGTTGTATTCTTTGGGTAAATTCCAAGGAGTGGGATTCCCAGATCAAATGGCATGTCTATTTTTAGTTTTTTGAGGAACCTCCATATTTCTTTCCACAATGGTTGAACTAACTTACATTCCCACCAGCAGTGTAGGAGGGTTCTCCTTTCTCCTCATCCTCACCAGCAATTGTTGTTCTTAGTCTTTTAGATGCTGGCCATCCTTACTGGTGTGAGGTGATAGCTCATTGTGGTTTTAATTTGCATTTCCCTGATGATTAGTGATGTGGAGCATCTTTTCATGTGTCTGTTGGCCATCTGAATTTCTTCTTACGAGAATTGTCTCTTCATATCTTCCGCCCATTTTTTTAATGAGGTTATTTGCTTTTTAAGTGTTGAGGTGGTGAGTTCTTTATATATTTTGAATGTTAACCCCTTGTCGGATATGTCATTTACAAATATATTCTTCCATACTGTAGGATGCCTTTTTGTTCTGTTGATGGTGTCCTTTGCCATACAGAAACTTTTTAATTTGATGTAGTCCCATGTGTTCATTTTTGCTTTTGTTTCCCTTGCTCGAGGAGATGCGTTCAGGAAGAAGTTGCTCATGCTTATATTCAGGAGATTTTTGCCTATGTTGTCTTCTAAGAGTTTTATGGTTCCATGGCTTACATTCAGGTCTTTGATCCATTCTGAGTTTACTTTTGTGTATGGGGTTAAACAATAATCCAGTTTCATTCTCTTGCATGTAGCTGCCCAGTTTTGCCAACACCAGCAGTTGAAGAGGCTGTCATTTCTCCATTGTATGTCCATGGCTCCTTTACCATATATTAATTGACCATATATGCTTGGGTTTATATCAGGGCTCTCTAGTCTGTTCCACTGGTCTATGGGTCTGTTCTTGTGCCAGTACCAAATTGTCTTGATTACTGTGCCTTTGTAGTAGAGCTTGAAGTTGGGGAGCATAATTTCCCCAGCTTTATTCTTTGTTCTCAGGATTGCTTTGGCTATTTGGGGTCTTTTGTGGTTCCATATAACGATATGCTCTAGTTCGTTGAAGAATGCTGTTGGCATTTTGATAGGAATTGCATTGAATGTGTAGATTGCTTTATGCAGGATGGCCATTTTGACAATATTAATTCTTCCTATCCATGAGCACGGGATGTGTTTCCATTTATTGGTATCTTCTTTAATTTCTCTCATGCGTGTCTTGTAGTTTTCAGAGTATAGGGCTTTCACTTCCTTGGTTAGGTTTATTCCTAGGTATTTTATTGTTTCTGATGCAACTGCGAATGCATTGTTTTCCTGATTTCTCTCTCTGCTAGTTCATTGTTAGTGTATAGGAATGCCTCAGATTTCTGCGTATTAATTTTGTATCCTGCAACTTTGCTGAATTCAAATATTAGACCTAGTAGTTTTGGAGTGGATTCTTTAGGGTTTTTTTGTACAATATCATGTCATCTGCAAACAGGGACAGTTTAACTTCTTCCTTGCTAATCTGGATGCCTTTTATTTCTTTGTGTTGTCTGATTGCCGTGGCTAGGACCTCCAGTACTATGTTGAATAGAAGTGAGGAGAGTGGGCATCCTTGTCTTGTTCCCAATCTTAAAGGAAAAGCTTTCACTTTCTCGCTGTTAAGTATAATGTTGGCTGTGGGTTTGTCATATATGGCCTTTATTATGTTGAGGTACTTGCCCTCTGTACCGATTTTGTTGAGAGTTTTTATCATGAATGGATGTTAAATTTTGTCAAATGCTTTTTCAGCATCTATGAAGATGATGATGTGGTTTTTGTCCTTCTTTTTGTTGATGTTGTGGTTGATGTTGATGGATTTTTGAATGTTGTACCATCCTTGCATCCCTGGAATAAATCCTATTGATCATGATGGATGATCTTTTTGATGTATTTTTGAATTCGGTTTGCTAATATTTTGTTGAGTATTTTTGCATCTATGTTCATCAGCGATATTGGTCTAATTTTCTTTTTTTGTAGTGTCTTTGCCTGGTTTTGGTATTAGAGTGATGCTGGCCTCATAGAATGAATTTGGAAGTATTGCCTCTTCTACTCTTTGGAAAACTTTAAGGAGGATGGCTATTAGGTCTTCACTAAATGTTTGATAAAATTCAGCAGTGAAGCCATCTGGTTCAGGCCTTTTGTTCTTAGGTAGGTTTTTGATTACCAGTTCAATTTCGTTGCTGGTAATTGGTCTATTCAGATTTTGTTTCTTTCTGGGACAGCCTTGGAAGGTTGTATTTTTCTAGAAAGTTGTCCATTTCTTCTAGGTTATCCAATTTGTTAGTGTATAATTTTTCATAGTATTCTCTCATAATTCTTTGTATTTCTGTGGTGTCCATCGTGCTTTTTCCTTTCTCATTTCTGATTCTTTTATGTGAGTAGACTCTCTTTTTTTCTTGGTAAATCTGGCTAGGGGTTTATCTATTTTGTTTTTTTTCTCAAAGAATCAGCTTTTGGTTTCATTGATTCTATTGTTTTATTCTTCTCTATTTTATTTATGTATTCTCTGATGTTTATTATGTCCCTCCTTCTACTGACTTTGGGCCTCATTTGTTTTTCTTTTTCTAGTTTCGTTAATTGTGAGTTTAGACTGTTCATTTGGGATTGTTCTTCTTTCCTTAGTTAGGCCTGTATTGCAATATACTTTCCTCTTAGCATGGCCTTCGCTGCATCCCACAGATTTTGCAGTGTTGAATTATTGTTGTCATTTGTCTCCATATATTGCTTGATCTCTGTTCTTATTTGGTCATTGATCCATTGATTATTTAGGAGCGTGCTGTGAAGCCTCCATGTGTTTGTGGGATTTTTCATTTTCTTTGTGTAATTTATTTCTAGTTTCATACCTTTGTGGTCTGAGAAACTGGTTGGTACAATTTCAATCTTTTTGAATTTACTGAGGCTCTTTTTGTGGCCTAGTATATGATCTATTCTTGAAAATGTTGCATGTGCACTTGAGAAGAATGTGTATTCTGCTGCTTTTGGGTGTAGAGTTCTGTAGATGTCTGTTAGGTCCATCTGTTCTATTGTGTTGTTCAGTGCCTCTGTCTCCTTATTTTCTGTCTGGTTAATCTGGCCTTCAGAGTGAGTGGAGTGTTGAAATCTCCTAGAATGAATGCATTCTCCTTTTAATTCTGTTAGTATTTGTTTCACATATGTAGGTGCTCCTGTGTTGGGTGCATAGATATTTTTAATGGTTATATCTTCTTGTTGGATTGACCCTTTTATCATTATGTAATGTCCTTCTTTGTCTCTTGTGACTTTCTTTGTTTTGAAGTCTATTTTGTCTGATACAAGTACTACAACTCCTGCTTTCTCCTCCCTATTAGTTGCATGAAATATCTTTTTCCATCCATTCACTTTTAGTTTGTGTATGTCTTTGGGCTTAAAGTGAGTCTCTTGTAGGCAGCATATAAATGGATCTTGTTTTGTTATCCATTCAGTGACTCTCTGTCTTTTGATTGGTGCATTCAGTCCATTTACATTTAGGGTGATTATCGATAGGTATGTACTTATTGGCATTGGAGGCTTTAGATTCATGGTTACCAAAGGTTCAAGGTTAACTTCCTTACTATCTAAGAGTCTAACTTAACTCACTTAATATGCTATTACAAACACAATCTAAAGGTTCTTTTTTTTTTGTCTTTCTCCTTTTTCTTCTTCCTTCATTCTTTATATATTAGGTTTCATATTCTGTACTCTTTATCTATCCCTTGATTGACTGGGGATAGTTAATTTAATTTTGCATTTGCTTAGTAATTAGCTGTTCCACTTTCTTTACTGTGGTTTTATTACCTCTGGTGACAGCTATTAAACCATAGGAACACTTCCATGTATAGCAGTCCCTCCAAAATACACTGTAGAGATGGTTTGTGGGAGCTAAATTCTCTCAGCTTTTACTTATCTGGAAATTGCTTAATCCCTCCTTCAAATTTAAATGATAATCTTGCTGGATAAAGTATTCTTGGTTCAAAGCCCTTCTGCTTCATTGCATTAAATACATCTTGCCACTCCCTTCCGGCCTGTAAGGTTTCTGTTGAGAAGTCTGATGATAGCCTGATGGGGATTCCTTTGTATTTGATCTTATTTCTGTCTCTGGCTGCTTTTAATAGTCTGTCCTTATCCTTGATCTTTACCATTTTAATTACTATATGTCTTGGTGTTGTCTTCCTTTGGTCCCTTGTTTTGGGAGATCTGTGCATCTCCATGGCCTGAGAGACTATCTCCTTCCCCAGACTGGGGAAGTTTTCAACAATTATGTCCTCAAAGACACTTTCTATCCCTTTTTCTCTCTTCTTCTTCTGGTACCCCTATAATGCGAATATTGTTCCGTTTGGATTGGTCACACAGTTCTCTCAATATTTTTTCATTCTTAGAGACCTTTTTTCTCTCTGTGCCTCAGCTTCTTTGTATTCCTCTTCTCTAGTTTCTATTTCACTTACCGTCTTGTCCACCATATCCAATCTGCTTTTAATACCCTCCATTGTGCTCTTCAACAATTGGATCTCCAACCGGAATTCTTTCCTGAGTTCTTGAATATCCTTCCATACCTCCATGATCATGTTAATGATTTTTATTTTGAACTCCCTTTCAGGAAGAGTCATGAGGTCGATGTCATTTAAATCTTTCTCAGGAGTTGTATTAATAATTTTACTCTGAAAGAGATTCCTTTGGTGTTTCATATTTGTATATGGCGCCCTCTAGTGCCCAGAAGCTCTACTTCCTCAAGCTGCTCAGCCCCTGAAGCAATGTCGGGGGTCACAGGGGAGTGGTATTGGTGCCTGGGGGAGGAAAGAGCTGTTTCCTGCTTCCCGGCTACTATGCCTGTCTCCACAGCCTGAACCAGTGGGCCGAGCACACAGCTATAATCCTGTATGCTTTGCGTTTGTAGTTTCTGTAGACAGATCTTCCCTCTGGCTGGGCTAACGCCAGGGTAGGGTTTGCCGGTTTGCAAACCAGGTGGGGCTGGCTGGGAGAAAGGCGCAGTAGGCTGCATATCACGGAGGGGGTCCTTGGAGCTGTGTAGCCAGCCAGGGAGTTGGAGCACCTGAAGACCATCTAAGGGGGGAGATTTATTTTTCCTCCTTAAATATGAGAGACTACATGCCAAAGCTCCCAACCTGCTGGGCAGAGTGTACCCGGACAATTTTGTTTACCTGTCCTCTCTCCTGAGCACTAAGCTGTGTGCAGTCTTTGCCCCTTTAGCAGCCCTCTTGCTAAGGGCTTCCTTGTTAGGAAGTCTCTCAGACTGTCCACTTTTCTTTTGTCCCAGAGGAGCTGGATATGGATCCCTGCTTTCCACAAGCAGCTGGAATCTCAGTCTCTCCAGGAATTCTGCCTGTCTTAGCTTCCCAACCCCGTAATCATGAGACTATCATGCAAGCAACATGAAATGTAAGTTTGTACTCCCAGAGCAGATCCTCCAGTGTTAGGTATTCAGCAGTCCTAGGCCTCCACTCCCTCTCTGCTCTGTTTCTCTTCGTCCCGCCAGTGAGCTGGGGTGGGGAAGGGCTTGGGTCCTGCTGGGCCACAGCTTTGGTATGTTACCCTGTTCTGTGAGGTCTACACTTTTCTCCAGGTGTATGCAGTCTGGCACAATCCTCTTTCCTGTTGCTCTTTCAGGATTAGTTGTATTCATTATATTTTCGTATTATATGCGTTTTTAGGAGGAAGCCTGTGTCTCACCTCTCATGCCACCATCTTTAATCCACCCCCAGTGGTTCTTAACTCTGGCAGAACATTATAGATTCACAGGGAAACCAGGGCTGAACTGCATTGGCAAGACCATTGGCGTAGTTGGCAGGATTCACTGGTGACCAAAGAACAGGCTGCCGTCATGGAAGGAGTGTTTCAGCAAGGTGCACTGAATTACTCCTCTCTGGTGACCTTGTGCTGGGCACTCTGAGAAGAATATGACAAGGTCCCTGAAACAGAGGTCCGTGCAGCTACTGCTTGAAGCAGAAAAGGTAGGCGAATGCTAAGTCCTGTCAGGGTGGGGCTCTGCTGCCAGGAGTCCTGGATTCCTCCCACCGTTCCGCAGCCCTCTTTCAGAAGTCAGGGTAGGGGAAGCAGAGGAGGCTGGGGGATACCACGGTCTTGTCTGTGGTCCTTCCTGAGAAACGAAGGCCACGATCTTAACCTCTTGCAGTGGAAGTCCTGGGTTCTTTTTACAGACTATTTTCGCTCCACATCTCCTCATAAAGGATATGGCTGCAGATTTTTATATTACTAATGGTTCAGGAGCATTTAGTAGGATTTTAAGTCTGTGATACATCATTACCCCATACCATGACAGAACATAAAGAAATTCTTTAAATAATTCTAAAAATAAGGCCCAGATCATTTGCACAAATACCAAATTTCCTAATTTTCTCCACTTTGACAGCCTCCTCATCTTATTCTTCCTTAAATTGAAATTATATCCCCCTTTCTCTTGTCATGTTCATATAAGAATTGTGTACTATTACTTAACCCTAGCTTTAAATTCTAGTAAATGCATCAAAATCAGCACTTAAGTTTTTAATTCTAGCAATCATTAATACCTCGGATTTTCATTCTTGTACTTTCTATACAGAATGGTTTTATGTTTCTTTCATTGTTTTTTATAGCAGTTGTGTTTAAGTATTTACATTCAGAAATGCATAATATGGATTAACTTTATTCTTTTGCTTTTGTATGACCAGTATGTTTTACTGACTTAAGAGATTTTGTATCTGTATATTATTTATGTACTTTATAATATAAAAATGCTTCCTATTATTCATAATCATTTCACCATTGTAAAGAGGTCAGAAAGTCCAAGAGTGACACCAAAGGCAAAAAGTATAAAGAAAAAAATGTTTTTAAAAAGCATGGATACACAGAAGTGAAAAATTCCCTTATGATAAAATTCCTAAATCAAATCTAGTAGTCAAAGAACAAAATGGGGAAAGCAGTTCCATTATACTAATCACAGGGCTAATAATATTAATATATAAAAAGGAACATGGAAATCCTATGAGAGCAAAGGGGGAAAGTTCATAAATTGGCTGTCAGCAAAAATGGAGTACAAATGGCCCTTTAACATATAAGCTGTTTTGCCTCAAAAATTAAAACTAAAAGCTTTGATTCACCATTTTAAACTATCAAATTAGTAAAGATAAAGAGCAATAACAAATATTGGTGAGGATATGAAGTGAATCTTTTTTCATACTTTGGGAGAGCATTAATTTGTATTGAGTTTCTGGAGGTCAATTTGAAGAGCCCTCAAAACATGTTTAGTCTTTGATTTAATAAATCTACTTTTTGAAAAATCTACCCAAAGTAATTGAGGATGTTGGCAAAGATTTAGCTGTGGGACCATTAGTGGAGCACTGTTTATATAAAGTCCAGTGCTAGAAGAGCAGTTGAGTAAATGGTGATATATAGGTATCTGTGTTCCATTAACAACAATTATGAAGAAATGTATTGGCATCTAAATGTATAAGATTTGTTTTTATGGTAAAAGGAGGTTACCAAATATGTATTTTATATCTGTGTTTAAAAAGTATATGTTGTATATTTTAAACAACATTTGAGCATGTATATATTGAAATGTTATTTCTGGATGATGGTATTGCTAGTTATTTTCAATATTAGTTTTCCTTAGCTGAATTTTCTAGAATGAACATGTATTCTGCAATTATGAGTATGCATTACTCAAGTAATAGAAAACACAGCAGAGCCTATCACACGTTTTTACCTTGGCTCTACAAAATTAGAGACTATTTATCCAAATAAGGCACACAGGGCTTCAAACATTCTAAAACTGCTGTCATACAACTGGACAATGTTTTATCATAATGATACCTCACCTCTCAGCTTTTACCCAGAAATGTTTTTTTTTTCCTGGGAAAAGTAGGGCTCCAGCTCTTTGGTGAAGTTCCGACCTGTGCTTCATGTGGTGGGAAATTGCTTTTTATTCTTCACCTTCGGCATTTTGCAATGCAACTACACTTTTAGGGTCATGATTAATGTGTTTTAATGGGCAGTCCATTTTAAAAATCAATGAAAATAATGTACATTAAAATAGAAGGCAATTAGATTGATTTGGATGGCCTATTTTTAATCAACCCCATTATTTATGGATCTGTAAATTCTCAGGACATCTTTCTCTGGAGAATTCAAAGATCAGCTCTTCTGTTATTACGTGTAAATAATTTTAAAACAGGAGGCACCAGGTTAATTGATAATTTGCTAGATACTTTTAAAAAATTACCTACTTTAGAGTGTTCCAGTATTACCTCTCCCCTTTCCTCTTTCATCCACACATTGCACTTCCTTCTTACCTACCATGGTTTATTTGAGTAAGTTTGAAAGGAACAGAAGACACTCTGTTCGTTCTTCAGAAATTTTTGGTGCGTCCAGTCCTTACTCAAAATGAACTTGTATGATATTAGTGTTATCTCTTCTTTCAACAGTCTTTATCTTCTTATATTCAACTCAACTACTGTCACCATTGCTTCTAAGGTTATATCCTGCAAGAAATAAGAATTATTTGTATCTCTCTCATTTCCAACATTTAACATTTTATAATACATTGTTATAAAAGGCACAGATTTAGGTTTTTAGGAATTCTCAGTTGTTTTCTTATCTTCTGTACTTTAAATGTCTTGCTCATATCCCTTTTTTATTTTTTTTATTGCTGGATGGGATGTGTATTTTAGAACCCTGTGGATTTCTTAGTTTGTCGTCTTGGAAACAATTGACAGAAAAAAATAACAACTCCTATTTCAATGCCTACTCCTTTCTACTATGGCCTATAGTAGTATTTTTTACCACATACTGAGTTTATTACAAGAATGTTCTTCATTTGCAGTTGTTCTCCGAAATTAGCAGTGTAATTTGCTAGTGGTCCGAGAAGTAGAGAGACACCAATGTCTCCTTTACCTGGAGCATTCCTTAGTCATTTGCCAGAAGTAAATGCCATTGAGCTTGATGGTCCCTGAAGGAACCTTGAACTCCTTTTACCTGGAGGGGTCCTAGGAGTTTAAGTTGGTGTGTTTAAGAACATGGACCTGCAAACTAAAACCAAGGCAATGCCCATCATTAAGGCAGTAATGGGATAGGCCCCCCTCCCACATGAACCATGCTAATGTTTACGGTGGCATATGGGTCACCAGGCTGGGGAATTGTGGTGGTTAATTTTATGTGTCAACTTGACTAGGCCACTAGGTACCCAGATGTCTGGTTAAACAGTATTTCTGGGTGTGTCTGTGAAGGTGTTTCCGGAAGTGATTAGTACTTGAATGGAAGACTGAGTGAAGCAGGTTGCCCTCTGCAGGGCGGGTGGGCACCATCGGATCCAAGCCTGTACAGAACAGAATGGTAGGGGAAAGGGAGAACTTGCTCTCTCTGCCTGCCTAACAGAGCTAGCACATTTGTCTTCTGCCCTCAGGCTGGGAATGACGCCATCAGCCCTCTGGTTCTCAGGCCTTTAGGCTCTGCCTGGGCCTACACTTCTGGCATCCCTGGGTCACCCTCTTGCAGAGAGTGGATCATGGGACTTCTTAGCCTCCATAGTCAGGTGAGCAGATTCTTCATAATATCATTATATACATACATATGTATAAATATATATATAATATATATTTTGCCTATATTTACAGTTTATGTTTTATTTTAAAAAGTCTGGCATCCCACATATTCAAGTATGTCACACCATGGTCATTCCTCAAAAGTGGCGTTTTGAAGTGTTAAGCATTGTTAAATATCATGAAATAGAACTCTGTTTTACAATGTTGTTCTGGCACATCTTTCTAAACTTATTTAAAGGAAAGCACATAGACAACACATCTCTATGCACACAATTTACTGTACGTGTGTGTGTGTGTGTGTGTGTGTGTGCACATGCGTGCCCTGGGGACTTAAGTGCCACTGGACAGCACCCAAAGGCCATCTTCAGCGCCCTGTGTTGGCCCCTGCCCTCCTGCACCGGGGCCAGTGCCACGCGCCTCCTTTCAGAGCACGTGCTTCCCGTGGTCCTTCTGGGACTTCTTGACAAGGAGTAAGCAACCTTCTCATTCACTTAAAAAATTAGCTAAAAATGCATTCTTAATCTAATTTTCTTTTGTTTTTACCTAATGTTCATTTTTTTTGGGTCCCAGGATCCCACCCAGGACATCACATTACATTTATTTCTCAAGGTGTTGTGGCTCATCTTGTGTATTTCCTGCCCCAGTCCTCTTTTCAGCCACTTCTCCTAGGAGTCCTGGTTCCTTTTCTTGGAAAAAGGTGTTGACACCAAGATCTGGACACTACTAGATGTAGCAGATATCTTGCTATGGGGGTGTCATTCCCTTTAGACCTTGTCAGAAGAACATTCCTGGGAAAGAATGTCCTCAACAGAGAACAATCAATTTATTTTGCCTTTAATCTTAAAGATGCCACTCATTGCCAGTGTTACTTAGGTCAGCACTCTTTCCCCCATCCCCTTCAGTGAGGCCGTTTCATGCATTTTAAATCCAGTTGGATTGTTTTTTCACATTGTTCATTCTATACTGTTATTCCCTGACTTCCTAATTTTTTTCTAAATTTGTTCATTCATTGTGCTGTGAAGTTCTATGCGTTTTGACAAATACATACTGTCATGTATCCACCATTATAGCATCATGCAGAACAGTGCATTGCCTTAAAAAATCCCCTTTGCTTCACCTATTGAATCCTCCTCGCCTCCCCCAAGACCCTGGCAACCATTGATATTTCGTGGTTATCTGTTGTTTTGTCTATGACTTATTTTTAACATAAAGAGGGTTGACACCCATATCATCCAAATACAACTTTTAAAACTGGGGCTTGGGAAGGTGGGTTAATTCTCTTTTTTTAACAGAAATATTACAAGTGACCAGCCTGCACAGTTCTTAGGAACAGAGCATAAAATGAAATCATCTGTTTTGCGCTGTTGTATCCTTCCTTCACTGGAGCATGTTCACTGTCTCTCAGCAGTGGGAAGGTCCAAGACCCAGGTAGTGTTTGCCCACTGGTGGTTCATCTAGCCAGATTTTTCCAGAAGAAAGAATTGTCGCATGGCAAGTGGGCCGCAGAGCAGAATTTTCCAAAGATCTCCTGGAACACTAATTAATTAATTAAATTAGACACCTGCTGTCTGAGGTGTCACATCTGGGGATGCCAATGTACACCACGAAGGGATGGTCCCAGTTTCCAATAATCTGACTTGATTTCCACATAAATGATTTTTGTATTACCTTTGAAAGTTCTGAATGTGTAGAATAATATTAAAGATCAGAAAGAAAATATCCACACCCAACAGCCTATATTTTAATATTTGAAAGTTTTTGGCGGTGTTTCTGTTCATTTTAAATGTTTAATTTTATTAAAAATATTATCTTATTTCACTAAATATTATCAGAAGCTTATGCTCAGTTTTTTATTTGAAAAATTTTAGTCAGTTTTATTTAGGCATAATTTTTATATAATACTTACTGTTTTAGAGTACAGTTCTGTGAGTTTTGACAAATGCATAGCGTCACATGATATACCCTGCAACCAGGATAGAGAATAATTTCAACAACTTCCAAAGTTCCTCTGTGTCAAACCCTTACCCGTCCCCAGGCCCTGGCAACCACTTTATGGTTATTGATTTCAAGTTTAGTTTTGTTGTGTTCAGAGAGCATACTTTGTATGATTTCAATTCTTTTAAATTTTCTGAAGATTTTTTTTATGGTCCAAAAGGGTCAGTCTTGGTGACTGTGCCCTTGAAAAAAATGTATATTCCTCTGTTGCCGTGTACCAATTAAATGAAGTTGTTCTTGTTGTTTAGGTCTTCCACGACCTTACTGATTTTCTGTCTATTTATCCTATCAATTACTGGGAGAAGTATTTTGAATTTTCCAATTAAAATTGTGGATTTATTTCTTTGTTCAGTTCTATCAAATTTTGCTTCATGTATTTTGAAACTGCAGTTTTTTGCATTTAGGACTATTATGCTTTCTTAGTGAACAGATCACTTTACCATTTTATAATGTCCCTCTTTATTCCTGACACAATATTTTTCTGAAGTCTAATTTGTCTATTAATATAACCATCCCATCTTAGTTTTTATTAGTGTTTGAATGTTATATCCTTTTCCATTCATTTTCTTTAGTTCATTTATGTCTTTATGTTTAAATATATTTCTTTTAGAAAGCATATAATTGGGTATTACTTTAAAAAAAATTCAATCTGGTGTCTCTGCTTTTTTTGTTTGTTTGGGAGTTTAGGCCATTTACATTTAACATAATTATTGGTATGATAGGAATACAATCCCTTTTTCCTAGTTGTTTGCTATTTTCCATCTATTATTTGTTCTCTTTTCCTCTAGTTCAGCCTACTTTTAGATTCATTTTTCCTATGATTCCATCTTATCTTCACTATTGGCTTAAAATATTTTTAATGGTAGTCTTAGGGTTTACAATATAATTTCTGATTTATCACAGTCTACCTTCAAATGATATTATATAACTTCAGGGTTCCGGCTCCACCCTCAGCTCTCGGCCATTTCTGAGTGTCTCACACAGTTGAGGGTGGAGGTGGGGCAGGGTGGGAGGGGATGTCACATCTCTCCATGCTCTTGTCCTTTTCCCAGTAGTAGGCTGTTGTTTGCTTGTCACTGTGTGCTAGGCATGTATTGGGGGTTTTCATTATTGTGGTCAACTCCATTCTTAGGGAGAAAACATTTCTGTATTACAGAAGATATTATAAATAAGATACATGTTAAGCCACAGACTTGGAAAAGATGTTTGCAATGCAAAAAATCCCAACCTTCTAACAAAAGATTAATATCTGTAGTATGTAAAGCATTTCTCCAAATCAATAAGAAAGAAATAACAATAGGAAAAAAAGGGCAAAAGTCCTGAACAGGCACTTAAGAGAAATAAGTCTCTCTTATTCCTATGACCTGTACATAGCTGATGTATGCTGGGTCTTGGTATGCGACTGCAGGATTTTTTTTCAGTATTCCTTATCCCCACCCCCAGGGAAACCAAATTTTGCCTGTATTGGGTGTAGAATTTTAAGTTCTACATGGTATCCCACCCCTCCTCAAAGTGCAGAGAGCTTTTTCTTCTACCTTTCTTCCCAGGTGACATGCATCTTTGTCCTTTTTCTGAGGGAGACAAATTTTGCTGCCCCATCCAAGAAGTTTAAGTTTTTTGTAAAGGCATAATATTTAACTGCTTCAAAACAGACTGTTGCATAGCATGCCATGGCTAATTTCAGCACTGTCAGATCTTGAGATTATATTCTGGTTCTACACTTAAGAATGGTGTCTGTTATGACCACAGTTGTACATAAAATTTGTTTGAATTTCAGAAAATTTCATTAGGATACATTGCTAGAAGTAGACTTATCAGAATGTATGAATGTTTTAAAGCTTTATACATATAATGCCAAATTGCTTTCCAGAAAGTTTGATCCAATTTGCATTTCCATTACTGATGTATGATTGTCCTAGTTTCCTTCTCTTATCAGCACTGAGCATGATTACTTAAAAAAACTACCAATGCAAAAAGGCACCTCTTTGTGAGTATAATTTTCATTTCTTTGGAAGTAGTTAGGTTGAACATATTTCATATATTCATTAGCACTTGATGTCTACTGTAGTCTTAGTAATTTTCTTATTCATTTATGTATTATTTTTATATTAAAATGCATCTATTTTTGTCATATTGTTGCAGTTTTTTTGTTAGCTTGTTGCTTCTCTTAAATTGCTTGTAACTTCTAAAAATGTGCAAAAGGTTCAGATTATATAGAAAATCTGTCAGGAAATTGTTGAGAAGAGAATGTGACAAATGCTGTTGAGAGGTCAAGTTGGATAGGAGAACAGTTCTTTTAATTTATGGGAGAAGAGTTCTTTGAATTTATCTATGTAGATATCATTGCTGACATCATTAAGGAGAGACAGGGGTGTGATGCAGGGAGTGATAGTGGTTGGGTTGATGGTAAATGATTTCTTGGTAGGAATGCTTTCAGCTGCAAGAACCAAAAACCTGACTGATAGCAGCTTAAGCAAGTAGGATTATTTTTAACAAGGTGAAGCCTGGAGATGTGGGTTTTGCAACTGGTGATATCCAGGACAGGGTTTCCTTAAGTTCTGATTTCTCTTAGGGTTGTGGAATGATTTTCTGCTATAGGTGGCCTGTCTGCGCTCAAACCAGGAAGGATAGCTGGTGCCAGCTCTGTGTTTGTCCAGTTTCAGGTTTTGTGCTTTCTGCATTTGTTTTTCTTGGTGAGGTTATCTAGCAGCTTATATTTTCTCCTTATTTTTCTGAAGCACCAGCTCTTTGTTTTATTTATTAGGCTTATCCATCCTGTATCTTCTCACTGTGAATTTTTACTTTTACATTTTACCTTTAAGATGTTCTCTGCTTTACACTTTTTATTGTTATTTGACTTCTTGATGTGATTACCTGCTTCATTATTTTCATCCTTTCTTATTTCATGACAGAAATATTTAAGACTGAAATTGTCCTCGGAGCCTGCAGCATAGTGTAGCAAGTGTAAGCAGGACTCTGGGCCAGGCTGCTGGGTTCAGAGCCTGCCCGTGCCGTTTGTTTCCTAGTTGTGTGACCTTGAGGAAGTAAATAACCTTTTGGGGCCTCTGCTTTCTCACCTGTGGGTAAGAATAGTTACTCCTTACAGACTCGAGATGAAGATTAAATGCACTGATATTTTTAAAGTCCTTAGTTCCTGCTACATAGTGAGTAGGACTTAATAAGCATTTGTTAAGTAAATTAATTGTTTAGTGGTTGCTGAGTGCACACACGCATTATCCTTTATTTAGCTGACTCTCTACTGATGAGCGTATGGTTGTCATCTTTGATCTCTGACTATTGAAAAACACAGAGCTCTGCGTTTCCTTGCACATGCATACCACATATTGAAAAGTGTGAGTAGCGAGCAGTTAATTCATAGGTAGAGAATTTCCAGTCCAAAGCATAATTTCACATATTTCACAGACATTGCCAAACTGGCCACCTCGGGTCTATCAGTTTATAGTCTTCCAAGCAATGCCCTCCCTCCACGGTGTGATATGTTCTCAGAATCTTGGATTTTTGCTAATGTTGTGAAATAAAGAAAAGCTGACCACTATACCGGGGACCACCAGAAACATTTCTAAGGCCTAAGTATTGAAGGCTTCGTTAACTCTGTGAGGCTCAAAGTGGCCACCCGTTAAAAAAACTAAGAAAAACCATTTGTTAATTAGTTAAAGGCAAAACAATTTGCATCTACTTCCTGTTGGAGGACAAGCAAAATGCTTACCTTTCCTGTTAATTTCCTTGTGTGTCAGATGCCTGTCAGAATGTGTATTGCCCCCACATTTTTTGTTTTGTAACATATCCTGTGTAAATGGAATGTATCCCCCTGAAGTTCTGTCTCTCTTGCCCATCTCCTTGAGGGCATACAAACCTTTGTATGACTTGGGCCTTTGGAACATATTTCCTATCCCACCCAAAGGAGTTATCTTCTGAGGTCTAGGTCCAAATTCTGGCTCAAATAAACCTGGTCTTATTTTCCAGGTTATTTTAATAAATTTTTCATCAACAATGTGATCTCATTTCAGTTTTTCTTATTACGTTGAGCATATTTTTATAGGCTTATTGGCCATTATTTCTTTCTTTTTCTGTAAACTGTCCTTTTTTGTCTTTCGCCCATGGTATACTCTGCTCAGGGTATCAGCGGGCCTCCTGGATGGTCCTGATTGAATGACTCTTTGTAAGGATAATGTAAGGGATGGGGAGATGGACCCTGGGCAATCCACTTTCTGCAGCTGGCAATAAAATTAGTAATAACAATAACACTATTCATTGAGCAGAGACTATGCTAAGCAGATTACATGTATTGTACCTTTCAATCACTCGGCAAAGGAGGGAGATGACCTGTGCTGATGTCCCAATTCTATAATTTATAATTGGAGCCTCAGTCTGTCATCTGTAAAATGGGAATAGTATTTACTTTAAAGAGTTGTGGTGATTAAAAAAACAAGTGGAATTTAAGCGCCTGGTGCAGTGCTTGCCATTGGGTATGATGATTGCTAAGGAACATGATTTCCTAACCATGCAGGTGTGGGGCTGGAGAAGAGGCAGAAGAGAGGGGCTATTCTAAATCACACCACAGTGCAGTGAGGGGCAGTGACAGGACTGTGTTCAGCCAGGGTATGTAGTTAGGAAAGGAACCTGGATGGAGGTGCTTTTTTCCAATTAACACCCCTAACCTTGTGGTTTTTCTGAGACCTGGAAAGAACTACCAACTTATTTCAGAGAATAGCTCTTGGCTCTAGCTTCATAGTTTTAAAAAGTCAAATGGAAACCAAAAAAGTATTAGTGCAAGTGCGAAGGCAGAATTTTCTAAATGGCTCTAGAATAGGGATTTCAGCTACATTACTTTCCTGGCTCTCTTTTTCAAGGGCAACACTTCTTGCACTTTTCAGGTGTCTGCTTTGTGCTTTTCCTGGGCTTTTATGGGACACCTAATGGACCATTTTGCCCCAGAGAGGTCTGACAATGTCACACTTCTTTGCCACAACTTTGAAATGGTGGTGAGCAGGAAATGTTGCCTTTCAGGCTGTGGCTTTCCTCCTTATGGGAATGTGAGGCTCTCACTAACCTTTATGATGGCTCTGAGGACTATGGCAAGGACATTTCTAAGCCACAGTGTTTCTTTGAGTTGCATTCCCTCAAGCAGCTTATCTGTTGGAGAGAGAAGGTTCAGCGTGACTGTACTTGTTGGGTATTATATCTGTCATGATGTCTACTTGTTCTTTAATTGAATTCAAGTCTCACAAAGGGGAGAATGTCTGTCGATGTCACACAGAGGGTAATTTGATGTGAAACTAACATTGTGGAAGTTATAACCCATATAAACCATTGCTGGGAAGAGCAAGGGACCTGATTTCATCATTCATGGAGCAATCAGACGTGTTGTAGGTCAACAGGGAAGTCATGACTTCATCAGACATGAAAGAGCCCTCACTGCTACTTACCTGCAATTCCTCTGTATTGGGAAATGTGGTGAGAATGTTTGGGACATAGTTGTCACACAGTCACAGTATTATGTTATGATTACAGGAAAACCTGAATAAATGGTCTTTCCTTCTTCCTGCTATTAGAGGAGACAGAACACAGAACTAAGTAACAATAGGACATAATGACAATGAGGATACTTTTTTTGGGTTAAATATTCCCCCTTTTAACTTGAGCTTTAGCATTACAGAGGACTGCATAAAGCATACATGCATTGTTGAAAGAATAGTCATAGAGCAAACACTCCTGGAATCTCACAAAGATGAAGAAATAGGACATTGCCAGTACCCCAGAAACTCACTGTGTGCACTGCCCACTTAGTGATTCTGACTTTGGATAGTAACATCCTTACTTCTTCTCTAGGGATGTGAATGCATCCCTACATGCTAAGGTTATTATGGCCTGTTTTTGAGCTGACCATGTGCTGTATGTTTTCCTTTGTAATAAGCTGCTGTCTCAGGTTGGTTTCCAGGAAGAAGGCTCTGAGATGGAGTCTAATGCAGGATCTTTATTTGGGGTGCACTTGTAATTGACCTCTGTGGAAGGGAGGGGACAGAAATGGGAGTGGACAGAGGGTGAAATAGGCTGCATCCCACAGGGCCTCTGTTGCTAGATGGTTCTTCATATTAGTCTATGTTGGACCAAGATGGCCAGGCCTTTGGAAACCTGCACTGGACCAGTCACTGGACCTGGCTGCCCTGAGGAAGGGACATGACCTTGGGCCAGGTGGCAGCTCCCTGCAGCTGGAGTGAACCTGTAAGAGGCTGCAGCTGAAGGTGTCTGCACACGAGGCAGTTTGAAGGCAGCTTCTCCATCACATAGGAGGACAGTGCTTAGGGCCACCATACCTTTTGGGGGTCACAAAAATGTTTTAATTTCTTTCAAAAAAATAGAAGAAAAAAATGGATATAGCCTAGCTTGGATTATATCAATCTTTATACCAAAGTAGTCATAAAATATCATATGTTTAATATTTAAACCATCAATGTTACTATATATATATATGTACTTTTTTATGGAGGAAGACCCATGAAGGCAGTACTCCCCAGGCCTCAGGAAAGTCAAAATGCAGCCCAGCTGGGTCTTGCATGCCAGGGGTACGTCCCCACAGCGCAGCATCCTGCACAGTCAGAGAACATGGCATTTGCTTTGGACACCGGGTTATTCTTTGTTTTTACTTAAGAAATTTCCTCACTCCCCTTTTGCCCCTTTATTAAATGTTTTGATCTTAAATTTAATCCATTGCCCTTTTGGCATCTGTCACTATGACTGTGCTGTTTTACACCTTTGCCCACCTAGTAGTATGAAATACCTCATTCATTTCCCAATGTTCAACAATCCCAGACTATCCCCCACTTGATCCAAGGGCTTTGTTTCTTCTGCTGCTGGATCTTATTTTCATTAATCATAGTAAGTGAGGCTGATCCGTGATTTTCTCTTTGTCCTGTCTTGTTCAGGTTTGTTGTCTTATCCCCTGCTTGGGTTTCCCTAGTTGGAAACACTGGCTCAATCTAAGTTAAACCACTTTCTTTACAAGATTCTCAGAGCATTTGTTTACTAATCACCTCTCAAAATTGTTAAGACATGGTGTCCAGCAGAACAAAATCTAGGGAATACCAAAAAATGCTCACTATTTGTCTCTTTCCCAGCTATTTTAATTTTCAATTCTTGTCAGCATGCCAACTTCTGTCTCACCTGTCTCACATTTTAACATGCAACTTGTGTTTTTTTGGTGGACTGGAAATCATACAAAAAACTTATTAAAACTGTATAAAAAATAATCACATGTAGACTCTTTACAATATTCCTGAGACTCTGAGGAAATTTTTTATGGGTAATGTGTTTTTTATACATACATATTATAATACCCATTCTGGCTACTGAGGAATCCTTTTTGCTTCTTCCTGGGTTCTGGGCCATCTTCTAGACCTGAACTGCCCTGTGCTCTTGTATACAGTCATGTGGCTATTAAAATTAAATAAAATTAAAATTCCAGTTATTCAGTCATATTAGTTACATTTTAAGTGCTCAGTAGCCAAATGTGGCCCAGACATTGGCTATGTATTGGACAGAGCAGATATGGACCAACCCACTGTTGTAGAAAGTTCTATTGGGCAGTGTTGTTTTGAATAGTTGGTCATGAAAGGTAACAGGGGATCTGTATTTTAAACCAGGACTAATAACTTGACTTGGAACATTATCTATTAATTACATTGTAACTAATAATTCGGTCTCACTTAAGTCATTTATCTAAAGAGATCTCTAAGTAGAAGCAAGAGTATGTTTTATTCAGAAAGGAAGGACATGCTTTAAATTTTGTAACAGTGATAGATGTGGACAGTATCAGACTAAGATTTTGCTTTCTAAATGCCTCAAAGGTGGTACTTTATCTCCGTGGGAGACTGTGAGTGCCTTATGGACCAGGACCACATCTTTGAGCTCCATGCTGCTTGTGGGGCTAATCCCAGGGCTCGACATGTAATAGGAACTTGTTACCCTAATGATTAATTTTGAGGGTGATGAAGTTCAGAATGGTAAGTTGTCTCCCTTGAGCCACATGCAACCTGCACAGTAGAACTCGAGCTAGAATGTGTTGATGGCAGCTCTGTTAATGTGCATTGGCCCAAGTCTTTGCCCATTGCTTCAGTGATAAACATTCAAAATCCTTAGCATAGTTTATGAGACACTGTGCAGTCTGGATCTGCCTAGTATCCAGCCTCCTCTCGCACCACTCGCTTCTCTTTCTAGAGCGCTCTAAGTCCGTTTAGAATGAAATGTCATTCCGAAGGGGTGGTCAGTCATGTGGCCACACCTCCTCTGCTGCTGAGGTGAGGGAGTAGCTTAAGATGGGCCAGTGAGATTCCTTCCAGATATTTTACATAAAGATTCTGGGGGAGAGGGGCCCTCTTTCTGCTGGAGTTGTCAGCCCCGAAGGTGAAAGCTGTCTGTGGCTGGCCACGTGCTCAAGCTTCTCTCCCTCAGGCGCTAGGAAGCCCTCAGCAGTGGGGGAGAAGGGGGGCACCACTCAGAGGAGAAGCAAAGCCGAGGGGGAGAGAGGTGGGTGGGCACAGAGGGCGTCTTAAGCCAAGAACAAAACATATAACTAGAAAGAAATGGGTACATTTGACTACATTAAAAATAAGTATTCATCAAAAAGACACTAGTAAAGGAGGTAAGCAAATAAAGAGACAAAGACATTTGTAATGGAAACAAAAGAAAATATAATGACATATATTAATATGTCATTATATATTCTGGTTCAATATGAATTAATAATAATAAGATGGGAGACAATAGAAAAATGGGCAAAGATTTGAATATGCCCTTCTCTACAGTGGAAATCAAAATGGCCAATGAACATGACAAAGTGCTCGGCGTCATTAACAGGGAAATACAAATGAAGACCACAGTAAGATGGCATTATGTGCCATTGGGCTGGTAGAAATTCCAGTCTGGTAATAATATCGACGGTTGGCGAGGCTATGGAGAAACTGAATACCCTGCTGATAGGAATGTAAATTTGTTCATTGGCATTAGAAAACGCATTTGGGGCATTATCTACACACTTTGAACCTGCCGTTCAACCCCTAAGGAGTAGGTGCCCCTGAGGTGTTGATATGCCCCAGACAAGCTTATGAACACAGGTGCCCAGGACACGTGTGGGAGTGGAGGTGGCAGCCCCCAGGCTGGAGGCAGACCGCGCGGATTTGCTCGGGCTGCCCTACAGCATTCCACACCCTGGGGGCTTAAACAAGGGAGGGGGAGCCTGAAGTCTGAAGTCCGGGTGTCCGCTTGTTCTGCAGCCTCTCTCCTTGGCTTGGAGATAGGGTGTTCCCCCTGCGTGCTCACAGGGTCGTCCCTCTGTGTGTGTCTGTGTCCTAATCTGCTCTTATAAGGACACCAGTCATGTTGGAGCAGGACCTGCCCTAATGACCTCACTGTGACTTGATTACCTCCTTAAAGGCCTTACCTCCAAATCCCTGATCACCCAAAGACCACACCAGCCTCCCTTGCTCTCATTCGGTTTTGCTTACAGGTCCCTTATCAGCATATGTTATGCTTACTTGTTTGCTATCATTCTTCCCCCTTTGGAAGGGATGGAAGGGGTTTTTCTTGCTCTTTGCTGTGTCTTTATTGCCTTGAACAGTGCTTGGTACACAGCTGACCCTTAGTAATATTTGTTAAGTGAAAGAATGAATAGACACACGAATGAATGTTCATTGTAATGCTATTTGTAATATAGAGAAACTGTAAACAGCATTGTTAAAAAAAAGGGGGTATGGTTAAATATATTATGCTGGTTTCTGAAGTTGAATAATAAGTCTTAGAAATATATTTATTAACATAAAAATATGACATGTTAAAGTGGGAAATGTGGGTTTTAAAATAGTGCATGTTGAATGATCCAATTTTGGAACATATGCACGTTTACTAAAATCTGGGCATGTGTCCAACAATATGTAAATAGTAGGTTTTTCTCAATGTGGGATTGTAGGAGGTTTAAATGTACTTTTGTGTATTGCTCTTTTCTAATTTCCAATTACCTGTGTAAATTTTAAAAAGTTACTAATAGAGAAAAATTCTGGGAAAGGATGCTGCACATTTTAAAAAGCTTTCCCATAAGAAAAACTAAAATAAAAGGAAAATCAGCAATTAAAGTGGAAGTCAAAAGCCACCCTGAGGGCCCACCCCATGATGATACAGGTAAACCAGCAGGTAACTGCACACGAAGTAATAAGAATGGCAACATGTGCTGACCATTACATAACATGTGCCAGGCAGGATGCTGGAGTTGGGCCCTTCAAAACCGAGTGCAGGAGTCAGCCTAGCAAAGACGGTGGGAGCGAGAAGGTGCAGGCGAGAGCAAGCCAGCGTGCCAAGCACGGAGGACAGGAGGTAGCCGGTGATGGGGCACTCATGGTCGTTCACCCCGACAGGAGCTTGTGATCCAAGGTGATTGTGGGAAGAGAAGAGCTGCGTTGGCTAGCCAGCTCACTGGCATTCAGCTACAGCCGGGAAGGCTGACGGGAATTCATAAGGTGGATTGGAATTCGGTAGGTTGAGCCAGTCTGACAAATGATTTTCCCAGTTGTGGGCTATGCACTTGAACTCACCTTGGCCAAAGCTATCTTGCCTAACACTGCCAGTTGTATCGCTTCTGTCTTTCAGCCTTCTTCACCACTTTTTCCTAATTCATCTTCCATGACACTCAGGAAGTTTTCGTTCCATATGGAGCAGGCCACCTTTGTTATCATTAGAGGTCCAAGAAGAGAAAACAGCACAATAGGAAACAGAGAACAGAGTGAAACAGCTGTATATTAAGTATCGCCAGCTGGACCTGAGTTTTGAGTTCGCATTGCCTAGGGGGCTGACCAGATGTCATGAAGAAACCTAGGAAGTCTGATCTTATAATTATAGGTGTGGCCAGGACACCCCACGAGTCATCTCATCAGGAATATTTCTGAGCTACAATAATTCCCCAGATGCCCCTTGTGTTGGGCAACCAAGGATGTTCTTAAGAATAGCATCATCTCTGTAACTGGGGAAGCTAATGGCCGAAAAAAGTTGTAAAAATTCTCACTGTAACTTTCGGGGATGGAGAATAGGGGAAATAACTTCATCTTAAGGATCACGTTGATTTTGACTCCAGAGCTTGTTCTTTCTTTCCATGTCAGTCATACTTGAAGTGGAATCTATAATCTGTCTGTCCCTTTAAAGAACACATTAAATCACCCAAGCCCTAAGTGGTTTTAGGCACACAGCATCACAGGACTCAATAAATAATTGATATAAATTAATGGCCAATGAAAGAAACATATTCTCACCAATCTATAATTACTGGAAGCAACCTCATATATTTTTCATAAAAGTGTCATTTCATTGCAGTTCTTTTTCTCTAAAATTCAGTGTATTTAGAATTTAAATTGTTTTCAGTAATTGCTTTCAACTACTTTCAGTGGCCAGGCTTCTGTGGACATGGGCCTCAGAGAAGCCAGTGATTTGGGTGTACCTTTCTCACCTTCAGCGTCTGCCTGGCTCCCGGACCTGGAATGCTGATACCAAAGAAGGAAGCTGAGATGACCAGGAACACCTGTGGGGACATTTCAGCTGCCTGTCACTTTGAACGTGGCTCCCATTGGAGTTTCCGGGGGAATGTCAGCTTCAGAAGTTTGCGGGAACAGAAGCCAAGTGCAGTGTTGGCATGAGAGTGAGTTTCCAACCCAACCTAACTGATGGCTCCACTGGGTACAGCATAGACAGCGTGGACAAACGATTCCACAGTGAAGTGATCCTTTTAAGCAGTGATATAGATCTCAGCTGGTGTTCTGAAGTAACTTCACCAAAACAGTCATTCAGACAGAACAGTAGCAGCCCAAGCCTGGTCCTGATCTGGAAGCTGACTTGCTTACTGAGAACATGGTTTCTGGATGAGGGCAAACCGTGCTTCAGTTCCTGGCTCTGACACTTCTTAGTGAAATTTGGGCAAGTTGCTTCTTATTTTGACCCTCAACTTCTTCATCTGTGAAATGGAATAATGATACTCACTCCATGGGGGTGATGGAGAGATTAAATGAACTGAAATATCTAAAGCCCTTGGTACAATGACTAAAAGCTAGTATTCGACAATCAGGACAGTTGAAATCGATCATTTGGAAAGACCTGTCTCCAAGGTGTGCGTTTGCCCATTGATCCATGTGTATCGTGTGGGGAAAGCAGCACAGAGCAAAAGCTTAGGAAAGCGTAGCAAATCATGAAAAGACTATGAAAGCTCTCATATCAAACTTAACAATACAAAGTGGTTGACGTAGTATTTTTCTTTTGATGTGGTTTTCAATATACAAATTGCAAATTTTCTGTTAAGTCTTATACATTGGCAAGTCCTATTTTCTATCATTAAGTGTGATTCCCTGTCAATGAAGATGTGTAGGCAGCATCCAGTATTAACAAGCTAAACCCGGGAGTTTGGCACATGGTTAGCACAAACAAGAATTTCAGAAAACAAGCGTTTGAGGTATGAACTCACTTACATTTCTTTTTCTCCTTCTCCCAGTTCCTCCTCCCCCTACATCCTCTCCGTTTCCTCTTTTCCTCCTTTGGTTCCTGATTGGCCTTGGAAATTGAGCTTTTGTATCTTAAGATAAAAAAGGGAATTTTTCTTACTTTGATTTTGCCATGAAGCATTAAATGTCACCTCGAGGCCACTGGGGTAAAGATGTGGAGACCATGATCAAAGTGAATAAGACCCTTCGTTGGCTTGACAGCTTTTGGTAGAGGCTGGCTAATGTTCATAAATACTGTTTTCTTTTCTTTCTGGTCGCACAGCTAGACTACATTTCTCAGCTCCCTTCAAGGTAGCTGTGGCACGGGGCTGAACTCTGGCTAGTATGATGTAGTTAGAAGCGATATTTGTCACTTCCAGGCCCAGCCTCGCAATTTCCCATCTTTCCCCTTGTCCGCTGGATTTAAAGATGTTCTTAGAGCAGAGCCTGGGGCCAGGGGATGCCGAAGCCGCAGAGTGGAGGAGACCCATTCCGGACACACTGTGCATAGGTAGCTATAGCTGCCTGTTGAACATCCACATTCTGCTGGGACATGAGCAAGAAATAGATTTTAAAAAACCTAAACTTTTTTTGCTCATTAATCCTGAGACAGAGGTTTCTCATCGCGGCCACTGACCTGCCCTGTTACAGAAATAGCCTCTGGGCCCTTTTGCCCACAGACACCCCCATTTTATCTTCTCTGTAGGAGCCGAGGCACAGAGATTTGCCCAAGGCCTGTGGTCGATGTTTGATAAAGCTAGAGCCAATCCCCAAGACTGATGAAGAGGATGCCTTCCACTTGTCACCTGGGGGACTGATGGGTATAATTCAACATTTTTGCATACCCGCTTTGTGCAAGGCACTGTGCTAAGTATTGGGGACATGAGATGATCATTTAATTCAGCTACACTGAACTCTTGAATTCTATCTAAAATAGTGTTTAAAACCAACTGTCTGCCAGAACCAGGCAGAGACAATGTGTAGGTCAGGCTGAGCAGGAGTCGGAAGATCTACAGGAGACCCCAGAGCAGAGGCCCCAGCCAAAGGTGGCCAAAGAGAGGATGTTAAGACACTGTGCTGGCCTAACAATCGTGTTTGGATTGGACGCAGCCCTCTGGGTCCCAGTTGTGACCCCTACTCTGAGACATCCCCAAGGATGGGCTTTGATCTGGGCTCAAGCCAATTGTTGGGTTATATTTGCTGATACCAGTAATTGGTTAGGGTAGGCTCATGGTCTCAGCCGGGCCAATCAGAAAACTAGAGATTCAATTCTGAGACTTCTGTGCATATGGTGAGAAGTAGACACTCTTTCTTCTATTTTCCTTGCACATGAAATGTTAGACATATCTGCTGTGGACATCCTATAGTCATGAGTGGAAAAACAAGTCTGAGAGAAGGTTAGAACCCAGAGACATATAGACAGAGGCCAGGTCCTGGGTGATGTTATCTGAGCCACTGACCAACCTTCTCTGTAAGATGGTGTGACCCTGTTCCTTTCAGTTCCCTGAGCCTATGCATCTCTTATTAAGCTACCCTGGGTTGGGATGGGTTTTCATTTATTTGTAGCAGAAAATCAAAGTGATACACTAATCTCTTTAAAAAGAGATCTGGTGAATACAATTTCTCCAAGTCTTTAATATAATAGATATGACACACAGGGTAGAGCAAAATCTAGCAACTTCCAGACCTGCGTATCAGTGGTCAGGCCCACTGATACCGGAATTGCCGAGGATCCCAGCACCTTGGTGAAAGAGGAGGGCAGAAGGAGGGACAGGGAAGGGAGAGAGGGAGACAGCAAGGGAGACCTAGAGTGAGAAGGAAATAATCTCCAAGGGAAAAGAATCATGCTGTGATGAAAAGTCCTCATGTGCATTTCCGCTCCCTCTTGAGGCATGAATAGGCATGGGGCCTGTCGTTAGTCCACATCTGATGACTTTCTGTTACTTGACCCTAGAAATTGAGTTGTTTGCAGACAAGAGTCTCGAGATAAGGGAGACTTGTTATCTTCAGATGAAGATAAGGAAGGAGCTCAAGTACCTGGAGGTGGAAGCCTGCGTTTGGTCTTAGTCTCACAGGCAGCACAGCCGTGTGAAGTAGCCCTGGTGGTATGCAGATGAATGAATCAATCAACTAATATAGTAGATGCCAGCTGTGCCAGGAACATGCGATGCACAAGTACTGTGCTGTCACCCTCTCTAAGGCCTAATGTTGTTTACACCTGAGATAGAACATCACACATTTTCTATTTGTTTATAGTTTATGAGAAAACGAACAAGAAGGCACTGAACACACTTGGGTCTGAAATACTTATCCCATTCTAGGATTGGGAAAACACCAGGAGCCAGAGAAGTAAACACACAAACCAATGCGCATATGGTTCCCAGGGTCCCAGATTAATATGGGTCTAGTCTTGTTTATTGTCAGAGTTGTGTCTTTTTCTGTGTCAAGGCTGAAGATGTCTAAGTTGGAACTGATCCTTAATCCATAGCCTGCAATTGATCAAAGGTGATGTATTTGAAAGAAAGTTCAAGGCTTTCTTCTCCTGTGTTTTGTGGCTCTAGCTGTCTCCGTCCTGAGAGGCTTGGGTGCAGATTCGGGTAGCACCGGTCCCTTCCTGGTGTCCTCTGGTGCATGTTGGAACAGGAATCTGCTGTAGGTCCAGCCAAGCTTAACTGAGCACCACCATGTGCCAGGTGCATTATTTCATGAACCTGGGCAACAAAATGACAACCTCAGGGAGTAAAGGGAACCAGGTGCAACGAGAACATTCCTGTCCACGGAAAATTGCCTGCTAAGACAGTCTTGATGCCGGGGTTCTTGTTCACGAAGCCGAAGAATGAGCTTAGCAAACAGGCAAGGTAGGAGAGCAAGGTACAGGCTTTTATTTAGAAATAAAGTGATAGGACAGAGCTCCCGGCTCACGCCAGGAGGGGACAAGAGAGTCCGGTGTGCTGCGTTGTCTAGGGGTTTTTATAGGCAAATGAGGATTTTTTCAAGAACATGGAAAAAAGGCTTAGGGGTGTGGACTTGTACCACTTGCCCTGCCCTCAAGGAGGGCTGGGTTGTTCTCTGCTTGCTAGGGTTGTTTACAGTAAAGTCACGGGTTATGCTGTGATACCCTTCCCTATTTGTAAAACCACTCAATCATTCTAGGCCAAGTTGCTCCTGGCCTTTTGACTTTTAACTGACCTTACTGAAGATGTCTATATTCTTAATCTGGTATCTTGTTCTTAGAGGATTAGTGTAACCTTGACTTTGCATAATGCTTAACACAGAGTTTCAAAGGGGACTTCTTTCCCCACTGTTACATTGCTGACTGTAAATATCCCACCCTGCTTTTTCCGGAGGCCCTCATCCTACTCTGACTACACCCAGGGTCCCTGTCTCAGTCCCACCCAGAGAGGTGTGTTACAGCTTTGGTGGCGCGGCTGAGAGCGCTGGTTTCCCCCGAGCGGCTGTGACTCTGGAGCAGCCCCCCGTGCTGGAGCTCTGGCTCACGTCCTCCAGCTCTCATTCGCCGAGTCTGTCTACACAGCCAGCCTCTTGGCGCAGATATACCCCTGCTGCCTGGAGTCCCACCTCGTTTCCCATCTTTTCTGTTATCTTAATTAATATAATAATGACCAAGGAAGGTAATAATAGCAGAGTCAATAAGTAAGTAGTACAGTGGAAGTGTTCTTGATTGACTTCCTCTCAGCTGAATCTCTACACACGGACTGATACTGCTAATCTGCTCTTAAACTCTGCTGGATTCGGCCCCGAACACAACAAATCCTTGCCGCTGTAGAGCCGCTCTTGAGAAAACCTTTGAACCACCTACCCTCTCAGTGCTCACAGGGGTCTGATTAAACAAGTGTCACATGTGTCTGCTCCCGAATTCTGTTTCTGCCAGTTTTATTCAATGTTATAGTGATGCAAATCAATTAAACCGTATTCGTTTTCTATTGCTACTATTACAAGTTAGCAAAAACTGGGTGGCTTAAAACAACATACATTTCATATCTTACGATCCTGTGTGTTAGAAGTCTGACATGGTTCCACGGGGCTAAAATCAAGGTATCCGCAGGGCTATGTTCCTTTTTGGAGGCTGCAAGGGAGAAGTTGTTTCCTTGCATTTCCAGCTTCTAGAGGCTGCCCGTGTTCTCTGGCCTGTGGTCCCTTTGAAGCCAGTGTGTGGCCTCTCTGATTGCTCCCTCGTCATACCTCTTTCTCTAACCTCCCTCTTTCTCGGGAAAGGACCCTGTGATCACCCTGGGTCCCCGTGGATAATCTGGGATAATCTCCTTATGTTAAAGTCAGCTGATTAGCAACAGAAATTCCACTGGTGACCTTCATTTCTCTTTATCATGTAAACTAACATGCTCCCAGGGTCTGGGTGTCAGGATGTAGACACCTTTCCAGGGCCATGATTATGTTTACCACAGCAAGCTAAATGGAGTGCTTCTCATGAGTCTTTAAATATTTGCTGCTCTTCAAAGAAACTAACATCCTACCAGTTCTGATGGTGTTGGTAAGTCTCTGCTGCACTGAAATTACAGGGAGCACAGTGACAGCGAATTAGATGTAGTTGCATGTAGTCCCCCAAACAAGAACTGGACAGCTTGGTGATAATGAACAGTGGTCTGACTCTCCAGAGTCCAAGCTCGTAACTGACTTGCTGTTAATAATAAATAATAATAAGATAGTGATGATTGTAATAGTAACTGAACACTGCTTGAAGGCACTGCTCTAAGTGCTTTACATGGGTTACCTCATTGAGAGCTCCCAAGAACCTGGGTAGATACTGTGATTACCTTTACCAGTCTGGATGAAGAAACAGGCACAGAGAGGTTAAGAAATGTGTCCAAGATCACACATGTGCGATGGCAGAGCAGGGATTTTCACCCAGGTAGTGCCCTTCTGGGGCCTGGGCGCTTAACTTCCATTCTAAGTATCCTAGAAGCAGCCTTGTGCTAGAAAGTCTGGGGGATGAGTTTTACATATGGCAGATGAAAGCACCAGGATCCCAAGGAGGGACAAGGGGGAGAAGATGGGAGATGAGGCCGCAGGTTGCTTCAGGCCACTCTGTGGATGGGGGTTTCATCTTGGGTACAGTGGGAAGCCACCTGAAGGTTCTAAAAAGGGGACTGATATGGTCTCACAAGTGCTCTGGAGAGATGGCTCTGGAAGAGGGGTGGAGAATGGATCATGGGAATAAAAGTGGAAGCAGACAGGCCAGCTAGGCGCCGTGGCCAGCACCTAGGACAGAGGTGGTGGTGCCTTGGATGAAGGAGGTAGCAGTAGTGACCAGAGAAGTGGCTGGATTTGGGATTCACTGAATCAGAACTGGAGGCCGAGGCAACAGGCATTACTGATGGCTTGGGTCGTGGGGGAAAGAGAATGAGTCCAGGTGGCAGCCAGTGCTATGACAAGCTGCTGTGGGGAAAGGCAGGATGGAGGCGTGGCGTGGACTCAAGCACTCTGGTTGGGAACTGTTAAATCTGAGACACGTAAATAGAGACATTGAGGATGATGCACGGAAATCCCTGAGAACATAACTTGTGCCACAGAAGTATGGTTGACAAGGGCAGCCGAAACAGCCTTGACTTTTCTTTGAGTTTTATCAGGGCCCACATGCCTCCCTGTGCCTCTTATCTGAGTAACTCTGAGCACGTGCATGCGTGTGTGTGTGGTGTGTGTGCATGTCCGTTTATGTTTGTGTGTCTGTGTGCATGTGTGTGGATATTCATGTCTGTAGGTATGTGTATATGTGCGTGTGTGTGGTGTGTGTGCACATGCATTTATGGTTGTGTGTGTGTCTGTGTGCATGTGTGTGGATGCTCATGTCTGCATGTATAGGTATGTGTATATATGCGTGTGTGTGTGTGCTCCTGTAGCAGAGAAGTTAAGCAGAAGGACCCTGGAACCAGACCGCCTGATTTTGAGACCTGGTTCCACCACTTGCTAATTATATAACTTTGGGCCAGTTAGTTCCTTTACCTAATTGTACTTCAGTTGTATCACCTGCAGAACGGGACTGATGATACTAGGGGGACCTTTGTCAGGTCTGTTGGGAGGTTTGGTGAGTCAGCACTGGAATGGATGTAAAGCACTTAGAATGGACAGTGAATGTTAGATATTGTCACAGGTGAGTGTGTACAGATGCACATAATTGTACAGGGAGTTTATGAATGTAAACTTATTAAAGATAGAAAATCCTTTATTGGGTGAATGGTCCAATACTTTCCTACTTGAGATTGTCACTGTTACAGGATGAATATAAGGAACAAAGTCTAACAGAAAGCCTATGCTTGGCTTTGGATGGAAGCCCTCACCCAAATGCCCAGAATCCCATAATAATAGACACTGTACTGAACTGAATTCCTCGTGTGCAGGGCTTTGCCTTCAGTGCATGTGGACACACAGCCCCTAGCCCAGGGCCTGGCAGCTGGGCAGTGCTGGTTTGATGAATAGGGGCAGAGCTTCTAGGGGCCAGCGAACTGAGGTGCCCACTCCCCCGCTGGGAAATGTCTTTCTCATTATGTTACTTTTGGGGAAAATATTCAGCCATCATCTGGGGTCTCTTGGCTATTTTTGCTGCTGACATTTGAACTTTTCCACTCAAGGACCACTCTGTGGGAAGGTAATACTTCTAATAATCCTAATTGTCCACCACTCTTCATGTCCTCTTTTCCATTACACTCCATCATCTGTAGCCATTGTGCTTTTAAGTAGCATTTGAGCATCCTTCCTGACTTTGGATGGGTTTCTCATCCCCGAAGCGTAGGAACAGCGAGTGGACCTGCCAACCCAAGTGGGCCCGGAATGTGTTTTTCTCCCTCTGCTGTTAGCACTTTAAAGTGGCCAGAAATCACTCAGAACTTATTTTGTTTCCTCAAGCAAAGTTTCAGTAATTTGGATAAAAGGGAAGAAATGGGTTCTTTTGCCTGGAGCTCTAAAATGGGATGGAGCAAGGTCATATAGGCCAAATTGACGGCTATGCCAATTTTCAGCATGCAAAGTAGTTTCATTTTCTCTCATACTCAGGAGCTGAAGCACAAAGGAGCAGAAGCTGGTGTCAGGACAAAAATATTTCCTTAAGTGACGCTCTCCACCTTTGTTTAGTCTGTTCAGATTGCGGGTTTTTAAATGCAGTGTGCTCTGAGGCTCTTTGAAATGATCTACTTTAGGTCTGAGATCCTCTTTCTAATTCCTGTTCATCAGCATCATTGCCAAGCTCGTGTGATAGTCGCGGAGTGGCTGTGTGCTGCGGCAAGAGAGTACGTGGCCGTGTGCCTCACGAGCAGTGCGTACTTACCAATTCTTCGCTCTGCGACATGGTGCCTGAGCTGAGAGCTGTAAGGTGGTATTATTGTCCAGGTGAGGACACCAGGCTCAGAGTGGTCAGGGGCCTTGCCTAAAGTTGCCTGGAGCCTGGACTTTAATCCGGTTCTGGTTTCCAGAAAGGGAGTGCTTAATGACTATGGTATCTGCTTTATGCTGAGTGATTTGCTGTAAAAACATAAGCCAAATTGTCATCGTCTACATTTATGATGGTGAATATCAAATACTTGATCTGTGAGTCTGAGTTATTCTTGGTGCCAGTCACTTTGGGACATCTATCGTCTCTCTCTCTCTCTCTCTACCTCCACCCCACCCTCACCCCCACCCCCACCCCCACCCCCACCCCCACCCTCCCCTCCATGCTCATCTCCATCTCCATCTCTTTGTCATCTGTCTCTATCTCCAGTTCTATTTCTCTCTGTACCAACTGCTGGTCATTCTTGTTTCCAGTCCTAGTGTGAATTCTCATATGCAAAGCAACTCGGATGCCTGACACGGGATCTTGGGCACAAAGGTGACACACTTTCACTCTTGTATTAGGGGAGGGGGAGGGCCTGTGAGTTGATGAGGCCCCCATTTGGTGTGCTTAGCAGCCGCACCTGTCTTCTCATACCTGTGAGCATGTGTCAGGCGAGTATCTGTGCCTCTCATACAAGGCTTAGCTTAGAAGATGCCCACCGCCATTAGACGACCAGAGTTCTAACTTGGGGGAAGGGTTGCCACCAATGTGCATGATTCTATCAGTTGCCACCAATGTGCATGATTCTCTCCTTGGCCTGGTTGGGACTAAGATTCAGTGGGAGGAGCAGAGTGGGTCCTGCTGATTCTTCCTCTGAATGCCAATTTTGGGTTTTCAGCTGTGGAAATAAGCCTTTTCGTGCAGCATGGGCTAGCGGCCTCTGGGCCAAGTGCCCACTCAACTAGTAATTGAGGCTTGTCTACTCACCCAGCTCTTGGAGAAACCTGGACTCTTGGTCCGGAGGCAGGTTCAGGGCCTACCTAGGACTCCAGCTTCATGTGATGGTCCAGATTCATGGCAGGTGGCAGGTGCAACTTCCCCATGAAAGGCAGGTTCTTCGTGTAATGCTCAGGGGGGCCTCTGTGCACTGGACTGGAGGCTGAGCCCTTCCAACCAGTTCCTGGGAAGCATCAGCCAGAGGGCAGGGCTGCCATGCAGGGCTGTGCCCATCTCCAGAGGAGGACAGTGCTGGCCGAGTATCTGGAGGGCAGGTGACCCCTGTGGGCGGGGAAGCCGGGAGTTAAGCGAGGGAAGAGGAAATCAGAAGGAGCAGGCTGGAGAGATGGAAGGGAACCAGGTGAGTGCCTTGCACACCTGCTGGCTGGGCTCCGTTTCACAGCCGTGTGTGTCTCCCATAGGGCTGGAGGGGTGGTGGCCACCTGACTCGGGTTTGCCCACATGCAGGAGGTGGGCAGGTCAGCACTGCACCAGGACGGGCTCTTTGGAGGCACAAGTGGCCAAGAAATCTCTCCCACAGGTTCTGCAGTAGCTCAGAGCCAGTATGCTGTGTATGCCGTGTGTGTGCTGCACAGAGTATGCACTGGCTGTGTACTACGCCATACTGTAGTTTGTGTTGTGTGTCTATAGTGTAGTAGATGGCCAGTGTGGCAGGAGGTGCCCGAGCTCGGGGGAAAAGTTCCTGTGTCTCCTTCCCCGTGGACGATGAGCCTGGGGGTGACAAGGGAGTGCTCTGTGCAGCGTGACCACTTTCCTGTGTTCCTGCCCAGCGCCTGCCAGCTGGCCTTTCTGTGAGGGAGCACACTTGCCACCCCCAGCAGGCTGTGTTTTGCCTGTGCCTGCTGAGTGACGGTGTTTCTACTGGTGGCATGTGTTTCTTCCGAGCTGCAGTTCTCAAACTCAACTGAACTTGAGAACCATCAGATTCCTCAGGTCCATCTGGAGATTCTGGTTCAGCGGTCTAGGGTGGGGCCCGGAGCATCATTTCCAGCCCAAGCCCCTGAAAGCCCGATGCACATAGCCACGGGCTACCCACCCAGAGACACTAGTGGAAGCATGTGGGGTGCACTCTCGATAGCAGGGTGGGAAACAGGAGAGGGTTCCCTTCTCCCTGCCCTTGTCTGCCAAGGGTGAGCCCAGACTCACGGACACTGAGTTGGGGGTCGGAAGGAACCGCAGGGAGAAAGGACACCCGTGTGATTGGCCCGTCCGCCGTGGCTGGTCCTTCTGGGACTCCCTGCAAACCCTGACAGCCCGAGACGCAGGCGTTAGGCTCCCATCTGAGGAGAGGCTCAGGCTCAGCAGATGGGGTAGCGTGTGAGCTCCCTCAGTTAGCAAATTCTCAGCGCTGCTGCTCAAACCCACTGTGGGTTTAAAGTATTTTTAAAAATTATTTTTCATTGCAGATAAGTACACAAAATCTATATCATCTTACCCATTTTCAAGCGTATGATCCAGTGGCATTATGTGCACTCACAATGCTGTACAATCACCACTACCATCCATCTTCAATTCATTCAATTTTGACACATTGTCTCAGTACGGAAAACAGCAAAGCAAAGGTGAGAATCCAGGTCCACAAATTGAGCAGGTCGCATGCTGATGGGCTCTGCTTATCTTAGTGGGGCAAAGATGGGCCTGGAGGAGCAGGCCAGGCCAGCCCCAGTGAAACCTGCTCTGGGGACCTGGGCGGATGGAAAGCTGTCTGCTGCGGCCACTGGTTTTGCTCAGAAGAGCCACCTTCTGGTACCAAAAGGTAATGCAACAACCTAGCACTTAAAAATAGTTTTTAAAAATCTATTTGCCTTGGTTTGGGAGCATTTGTTAAGTCTTGGATAAAATGGCATATGGTTATATGCCTATATCTACATACTTATATCTCCACCTACACATTCTTGCATCTCTGTCCCTGTGGGGGCAGTTTTTCCTACAGGAAGGATCCATTCCCTTAAGAGTTTCAGGATACATTGAAGACATTTTAATAGTATGTTTTAAAAGCCAAACAATGCTTTATTTGTTGAGATTAACACAGTTTGGAATTAGAATGAAAATTGGGATAGAACAAATAACTTGATGGTTTAATAATCAGAAAATGAGTGAGAAAAGTCCACACTAGCTTAATTAATCTCACTTTGAGACCAGAATAGGGTTACTTGTTTCCCCATATTTCTAACAGTTACAGTAAAGCCGATTTTGCCACCCCTCAGGGGGACACCGCTGCACAGGGCTGAAGGTGGAGGCCTGATGTGGGGGACGGGGGCTGCCAAAAACTCCCACGGGGACTCTCCGCCCTTCCCACGGGTATCCGTGCCGGTCCTGGCTGTTCTGAGGGAGGGGTCGACAACCCCTTCTACACCCAACCTTGAGGGCTGTATTAGTCTGTTAGGGCTGCCATAACATGACATCACTGATGGGGGTTGGGGAGGGGGGCGCTTAAACAACAGACATTTATTGCCTCACAGTCTCGGAGGCTGGAAGTCCGAGATCAAGTCGGCAGGTTTGATTTCTTCTGCGGCCTCTCTCCTTGGCTTGCAGAGAGCTCTCTCCTTGTGTCCTCGCTCGGTCTTCCCTTCGTGTGTGTGTCCTAATCTCTTCTTATAAGGACACTGGTCCTATTCCAGCAGGACCCACCCTAATGGCCTCCTCTCAACTTGTTCACCTCTATAAAGACCCTATATGCAAATAGAGTCACATGCTGAGGGACTGGGGATTAAGATGTCAACATATGAATTTGGAGGTGGGAACACAGTGCAGCTCATAACAAGGGCCGAATCCAGGGTTCTGGGAGAAGCGGGGAGGCTGAGCCATGATCACAGGAAGTATACAGCAGGCACAGCTTCCGGCTCTGCAGTTGGATGTCTTCCTCACGGCCAGAGGGCACCGGCTTTCCCAGGGCCTCACAGGGACTGCATTTGCCTGGAGATCCACTCTCCCGTCTGCAGTTTGTGCTGTGTGTGACTTTGGGAGTCTGTGCGACTCGCTGTCACCGGGGGTTGCCCTTCAAGTCAAATCTGAGTGCCCCGCCTGTGCACCGAGCCCTGTCGTTCTGTACCCCTCAGGGCCACACCTCCAGTCCCAGCTGGGATTCTGCCCAGCGCCGCCTCTACTTTAGTCCCCACCCCAGCCTCCTCAGCCTTTGGTTCTTTCTCTCTTGGTACATATTAAACCCAAGATGAAATTGTATAACCTGTTTTGCAACCTATACCAGTCACCTGGCAACATGTAGTTTGAATCTTTTCTGGCGAATACAAGCTCTGAGTCGGGATGTTTGCTGGCTCTGTAATATTCCATCTAACGAGTGGCAAACTCCCCCCAGTTTCTCTCCTTCCCCCCCTCTGAGTCCTTCCCTTACCTGCTGCCAGCTGTCTCTCTGCCAGCCTGGGAGAGTTGCTCTGTCACCTTCCACAAGACGTATTCCTTTACAGCCTGTCAGTGTGCTTCAGTCTTTATAATTTTCTAGTTTTCTATTTTTTTCCAGTTAAAAATTTAGGTCTGCTTTCCAATTCCTTTCTGTCTGAAAATACCGGCAGGATCCCGTGGAGATGGGCGAAGGAGAGGACCGGATCTGCTGGCCATGCTCCCTGTGCATGTGCCCGGGGTGGGGCGGGGGGCACTGGGAAAGACATGGCAGGGGGTGGGGTTATTTAGTCCTAGGATCCACATTAAGGGCGCTTTTGAGACTTTTCTGATTCTCTTCCCGTTTCTGGCTAGATCTTTTCTCAAATGGTCCTCATTCACATGAAGCACTTGTCATTTCCAACTTCCACAGTCCCTACCCTTCCCTATTACCTTACACTTGATCACTCTATTCATCTTTATGACCTGACTGACCCTTGGAATTCATGAGCCTCTCTTAGTTTTTTTGTTTCTCTTTGTCAGAGGGTTTTTCTCCCGGTACTGAATATGCTCTCTGTAGGAGTCACCACTGTAATTAACCGCATCGTGTCTCTCCTTTCCTGCCTTTACAAAATTGCCCCTTGGCACTCATAATGTTTAATCTCTAACCCCTTTGCGTTTGTTTGTACTACATAATCAATTTTCAAATTATACTATCCTATTTCTACTTGCCTGTAATATATATTTCATATACAAATACACAACAGAAATCATAGCTAACACTCTAAGAGCATTAACCATAATGACACTATTTAAATGATGCTTGTGGTACATCATTTAAATAAAGTGACTGAAAATTTCCCCCTGGCACTCACTACTTCATCTCTTCTAATGGAGTTTTCACAAAGACAAAATATAGTTTATAGGGGGCATGGAAATTACTTTGAATTACTAAAGCTAGCCTCACTGAACCTTCCTGCCACCCTCCAGCCCCCTTGCCTAGCTAGCCCAACGCTGAGTATATGTGGTGTGGTGAAAGCTAACAAAATTTGCAAAAAGAGCCCCAGTGTTTTTACAATTTCCTGGTTTTTTTTCCAAATCTTAATTAAAAGCTTTTAATCTATTGATTAGTCTTGTCATTACTTGCCATAATGAGGATTTCCTGTTTCATTTGTGGTTTTTAAAATATGCTAATACATCGTAGAAATTAAATTTCAGTGTGATTTAATACCAGGATTGGCAAGCCAAGCGTGGGAATTTTGTATTCTTTAGTAGCGTTTAAAAAACCATGCTCTGTAGTTACGTGTTCAAACTCATATGCAGTTGCTCAGTTGTCACCGAGTGCTATGCCGTGGCTTTACGTCTTCTTTCAGGGGCTTAAGTGATTTTGTTCCTCCTATTGAAAGAAGCTCTAAGAAGGCGGGGCCCAGAAAGCTCGAGTCACAAAAGCCTTCTTCCAGCAAGAGGCGGCGAGGGGCATCTTTGGAGTGCAAGCAGATCCTGCCTGATGAACTTCACTGGTATGTTACCCACGTTTGCTTTTGTCTCTCCATGAATGTTGCAACGGCTGTGTAGCTTGTAGAACTGATAGGAGTATAATGTGTTTGAGGAGGGCATCATTTAGTTTTTCTAAACTAAAGGAAGACAAAATTTGTAATTTCTCCAAGAGCTCAAAATGCTAGTCCAGAGATAGATTTGGTACTTACTTCAACTTACTTAGAAATGTAGAAATTGGTGCTAGATTTTTGAATGTTTTAAAGTGTAATTACAGCTCTTTCTTTTCCCTCTGATGGACAGTTAGAATGATTCAAATGAGCTGTGTTAAAAAATTCACTGGCATCTTAACTCTGCAACTATCCAAAGCAATCCTATATTCTCAAACCTATTCATCAAAATACACATTTTCTTAAGCCAACATTATGGTGAAACATAAATTAACATCAAGACAGACTGCCTTCTTATTCTCAGTGTTCTTTGGTGATTCACAGAGGAAATCTGTATCTGACTTAGTTTTACATCCTCTGGTTCCTTTATGTTTTCAGTTCCTGAAACATGCTCATCATCTGTATTTAGAAGCAAGAGAGAAATGATGAAGGATTGGATGAATACTTCAAAGTTGTATTTCTATTTAATTTTGAATCCATTATTGCCAATGCTGACTGTCAGCGTTAAGGTTCTTAAGCTGAAAGTAAAATCTAGTTAATATATGCTGATTCAGATATACTTAGGATGGGAGCTTCAGCTCGTCGGTATCTTGAGAGCGTAAAGAAATTTCTTTCCAAAGTTTGGCTTCAGATTTATAATTCTTAAAAATTTATCATTTAAGAGTTATTATCATGCACTATTAATAGTTTTTGTCTTGCCTAAGAACTGAAGATACTGGTACCTGTGAAGATGATAGGGTTCCAGGCACCATAAGCGTCCCTACCTTTCCCCTTATTCTAGGGGGTTATCAGCAAATAGCACCTGCAAGCATCATCGGCTGCCAGGGTCCCACTTGCGGTCTCTCTCCTCCGTCCTCTAGGGCAGGGCACTTTGGGATCAATGGCTTTGTGAGCCTCCATTGGCTTTCACCATTTTCCCACTTTTTACCCATCTATTCAAACTTCCAGAACGTGACTGACAAAACCATGGCAATGAGAAGAGCAGGATGATGCCTGTAACGGAACCAATCTCAGTTCTCTAGTGGGGAATGGGATGGGGAGGCCAGGTGTACATTAACCCTGCAGGTCCTTGTAATTTGTAGGCACCACTGTAGTGCTCATGCCAAATGGGAATTGAGAAGATTTCTCTGGATGGTGTCATTTATATTTGAAGCGTCTGCAAGTGTCACACTCGCCATTATAATGAATAATTGATGGGAACGAAGACTGGAGAAGGTCGGGGTGTGTACAAGTCCTTCGGCATAGACTCATCAGAGCACGAACAGTTGGGTTCCTCTCTGATTCAGTGTTACATAAGGGACTGTCTTATCTATTCTCTCTTTTACCATAATAAGACTTAGACCTGTATGTCCCACTTAAAAGTGGCATCTCCGGACTGGTCTGACCATGGCATAAGGCAGGCTAAGATGCAATTTCAGAAACATGCCAATGGCACTTTTGTATTAGGATAATAATACAGCAAGTTGATTTTTGTTTTTGTGTTTGCTTTTTCATTGGCCTCATAGGATGCAAGAGTATTCTGTTGTTCATAGGTGGCTTCTAAATAATTCAAAATTATTCATGATCATCAATAGTAAAATTAACATGAGGCCAACCTCTCTCCCAGCCAACAAAATGAGGTTTCTAGTCCTTTATTTAAATTTTGATAGTATATTAATGTAGTAAAAACGAGAAACTATCACCTCACAAAGAGGCAGTGAAGTAGCATGAAACAGCTTGATGTCTAAGGGTTGGGCTCTTAGGTCAGCCTTTCTGGGTTTGAAAACCTTGCGTCTACTTATCAGCTGTGGGACTTTGGGGAATTACTTAACCTCTCTGGGCCTTGGTTTCCTCATCTGCTGAGGTGGGAAAGTAATAATTCATACAACTCATGGGAGGATTGGCAGTCGGTACATGTTAAGAGCGTAGCCTAGCGCCTGGAATGTAATAGGCGTTATCTACTGCAAAGCTGTTATTTCTTCTGGCATCAGGGGGCTATTCCTGGCCTGATGGAAGGTGCGTGCTGTCAGGACAAACTGACTGTTTGTAAATTCAAGTCGTGACTACAGAAGAAACGCTACGCCCAAACTGACGAGACACTGCCTGTTAAGCTTCCCATCAATTACATGCTTATGTTTTTAAAAGATCTGATTACAAGTTCTGAAAAATGTGATTGCAGTAAAACTGGTGTTATTGCAGCATCGTGGTTTAGCCCTGTGATTCTTTCAGTGGGGTCTCTTGGCCAGCAGCGTCGTGCGCATGCGGGAACTCGTCAGCGGTGCAGATTCTGCAGCCCACCCCACAGCCGGCTTGCGTCCTTCAGGCGGGACTCAGCAATCTGAGTTTTGATGAGGCCTCTGGTGACTCAGTCTGTTGAGCATACTCGTGTTTCTCTGGGTGGGAAACTGGAGAAGCGGTCAGTTTTTAGTTTCGAACTGCTGTCCTTCCTGAGGTGTATTCAGTATCTTCGTGATCTATTGCGAAAGTTTGAAAAATGTGAATGGTGTTTCCGAGTCCATTTTGATTTTAATCTTTTGCTGAGGTGACCTCCATAGTGGGTATTAGCATTCATTCATTTCATCAGACCCACCTGCACCTTTGAGAGAGAGGACCACAAATAAACATAATCGAGATATTGATTAAAATACGAACGCGAAGATGTTATGTAACTAAAGAAACAAACCCTAAATCTGGCCGAACGCCCAGCTGTCTGTATACTGGGGCCGCCACTGACCTGCCGTGGCACTGCTTCCGTGGTGTCACCTTAGTGGTGTGTCTTCAGCTTGCATTCTGGGTTTTGCAGGAAATAGGCGTACAGTTTGGTGCTGTAGGCATTGCAGGGTTCTGGCTGGGATGCTTCCCACCATGTGTCCCCTTGTTCTTTTATTTATTTATTTATTAAGGTATCATTGACATGCACTCTTACAAAGGTTTCACAAGAAAAACAATGTGGTTATTACATTCACCCTTATTATCAAGTCCCCTCCATACAGCATTGCAGTCACTGTCCATCAGTGTAGTAAGATGCCACAGAGTCCCTATTTGTCTTCTCTGAGCTACACTGTCTTCCCCATGACCCCACACACACCATGTGCACCAATCATGATACCCCACAATCCCCTTCTCGCTTCCTCCCCTCCCTTCCTCCCCCACCCCTCCCCTTTGGTAACCACTAGTCCCTTCTTGGAGTCTGTGAGTCTGCTGCTATTTTGTTCCTTCAGTTTTGCTTCATTTTTATACTCCACAAATGAGGGAAATCATTTGGTATTTGTCTTTCCCTGCCTGACTTATTTCACTGAGCATAATACCCCTTGTTCTTTTTACACAGGAGTTATTTCATTTTAAATTAGTATTTTGAAATAACGATAGATTCACAGGAAGCTGAAAAATAGTACAGAGAGGTCCCATGCATCCTTCACCCTGTTTCCCCAATGGTAATGTCACACGTAATCATATAGTATCAAAACCAGGAAATCGACATTGGTAGGCTCCACAGACTTTATTTAGGTTTCATGGTTTTGCACATACTCATTGGTGAGTGCATAGTTTTACACAGTTTTAGGGCTGGTAGAGTTGTGTAACCACCACCATGATCAAGTTATAGAACTGTTGCATCACTGGGAAAATTCTGGTGCCGCTCCTGTGCAGTCACAGCCATCCTCCCCATCTCCAGCCCCTGCCCGCAGGAGCTCTGGGTACACTGGCCTCTGTATCAGAGCCTGGGTGGGGGTTTGGTCTTGCTTTATGGATGTTGCAAAGCTTCCAGTTGGCCATGTTCATCCCTTGGCTTTGGCCTCTAGCAAGATTAGGGTGCAGTTTCCGGCAGCCCCCACACGCAGACTTTCTGTGTCCTGGATGAGCCCCTCAGCAACCAGTGTCTCTTTCTTGCTTTACCCTCTGCTCACATCTTTGTCTTTGGTTCCTTTGTGTTCAGTAATATTTTAGTAAACTGCTTCATGACTTTGTGCACCAAGGTGAAATATAAAAATTTAAACTGCAGAAAAAGAGTACTACCATGTCTTTTCCATTTATTATTTAGATTCATCTGTGCCCCATCCCTTCCGGAACAGCTGACAGTTGTGTGGGTGGCTTCCTTCCTCACTCTTTGAGCTCCTGAGTGTGTCTTTCTGCTGCATCCACAATTGAATTGGCAGAGGATACAAGTTCTAGAATACAGTCTTTTCCCTCTAAAAGATAATTACTCTTTATCTTCTAGCTTACAGTGTTGGAGAAGAGAAGTTTGATGCCACTCTGATTTCCTACCTTTTGTAACTTTTTTTTCCTGCTACGTTGCTTGTATGGTTTCATGTTTACTCTTATCCTTACATCTTATCTTATCTTTAGCCTGCTAATTTTGGCTGCCATTGTTACTGGGCAGCTGCATCTGGGGAGGTCTCTCCCTGTGCACTAGGTGAAACCTCAACGTGGACTGGAGAGGATTCTTGGCACTGGAGAGGATTCTTGGCACTGATCAAGAAAGAATTCTTGAACAGGTCAGACAAGTGTAGGTAAGGAAGGAATTCATTAAAGCAAGAGTAATAGTGGATAGAAGCAGCCATGCAGGCAGCAGAGAATGAGGAAGGGCAGAGGAGAAAAGGAAAGTTCACTGAACTCCTACTCAGCACAGGGCAGATGCCTTGCCGACTCCTGGAGCCAGGGTCACCTGGCATCCAGTGTCTGCTTGAATCTGCACACTGTGGGAACTAAGCCCCTAACCACCCCAGGATTTGGGGGGAGCCGCAGAGCACTGGATGGAATGAGATTATGTCCTGAGAACTTCCCAAAGGCAAAGAAAGGGGATTTTGGGGCAGGCTGCTAAAGAGCATGCTCATGCAGGGGCAGTCCTGCCCGGGTCACCCAGGTGACGGGAACTTGCAAGCCCAGATCAGAGATCTTAGTAGCCCTTCCCTACCTGACTGAAGTATGACAGGCAGAGAGAAGACTTGTGATTAAGACTTGAAAACTGAATGAGATAGCAAAGTAACAAAGATGCTTACCACTGGGAAAAGGGGTTTCTTATTAGCTTCCCAAGAGGCTTGGAATAGCACGAAGATAAAATGCAGTAATTTGAATAGGAAGAAGGCTTTATTTAAGGCAAAGTACACACTCAAGAGAAAGGGAGTGTGGCAACCTCAGAGAGGAGGCATGCTTAAAGGCTTAGAATTCATGTCTTTTAGGAATTTCAAGAATGAGGTAAAGGGCCCGGGGAGCACAGGCTGACGTGTGGCCTCATGATGTCTGTTTCTGGTGAGAAACATTATGTCACCATCCATAGCCTGTCCTCTAGATTTTCTGTGAGATAAACTTAACACAAGAAATTTATTCATCCTGTTCTTCTCCAGATAATGGTCACCCTCAAGCAGTGAGAACATATTTAGGACTGCTCGCCCTGCCTTTAGATAGGGTCCGTTATTGGCTGATTACCATAAAATATGTTAGGAATCTTACCTCTTAACTCTCTGGTTTTTAAAATGGAATCTTAGCCTTAAGATGGAGTCCCTCCTGTTCCTACAATATTATTTATATCTCAACATTTTCATAGGCAGGAAAAATAAATCATAATGCTCGTCCCATGTCCTTGCTGTACCTCAGCATGAAATCCTGAGAAATTTTGTACTGAAGACTCAATTCTTCTTTGGCCAGGGAAGAAGATTTATCTTGTTGGCTTTTTGACTCTTATGTCTCCTGTACACGGACCGTTTTCTTCTCCTGAAAGACTGTTACTTCCATGGCCCTTCTGCACGGTCCCCACAGTGCCACAAGCAGTGGCCGCAGAAGTGTGGCACAGCTGCCCTGGGGAGCTCCCGTCGGTGCGGGAAAGCTGGTGGGGCAGGGCCTCATGACTTCCTCCCCCCGTACTGTCCACGTATGCGGGATGCTGCCTGCATTAGGGGAGGGCATGCGCAGGCCGTGGGCTGGTGTCCGCGGCTCGTTGGAGCAGGTTCTCTGGGGCAGCCGTGGATCACTGACCGATGCTGGTCTTTGCTGGCCCCGAGTAGGGTGCCACTTCTGTGCAGGAATAAGACATGACTCAGTGCTGGAAGCTGCTTCACTGATGGACCACAAGACTTCTCTGAGCTTCCCCCCCTCCTGTCTGGGTCGCCAGCGCCTTCGTCTCTCGTTGCAAGACTGGGAGGCCACGTTCTCTGTGGTGCCATCCATCCCCAGGGGAGGCTGTCATTAGAAAACAACGATAAACCCACAACAAGCTTCCCAGAGCTGAAACGAAACAACCAAACCTGAGCTTGCGTGTGAAAAGAGCACACGGTCTGTATAAAAATTTTACATCAATATCTAGTCAGAGTCAATAAAATATTAGCATTTAAGAATAAGGGGGAGAAGCATAGAAATGTTGGACAGAAATAATAAAAATCAGGCCACCCTCAGGGTGTTCCTTTACAAGATCAAAAATCTAGTAAGAATGGAACTGTTCCTGTGGTGTTGGGGGGAGGGTGTTGATCAGGTTGCCTGCATGTGAGAAGACATGCACGTGGACAGAGTTCCCAACATGTACCTCTTCTGTATCACTCCACTGAAATCATCCCAGGGACTCTGTTCTGGTGCCAGCAGGTGAGTCCAAGGTAGACAAGTCAGGTGTGAGAGGGCGCATGCTGGGCAGGACCACACTGATGCATGGAGGGCTGGGTCTAAATGAGTTTTGAAAATACAGAGATCAAAATTAATATGAAAATAAAAATTATTCTCAAACATGAAAATATAAAATCTAAAAAGAATAGCTGAATAATAATGACCTGGGTCTAAATCCCAGATTAAATTGACTGCCGTCATGAAGTTGGGTGATAGCTAAGCGCTCAGAAGGAACCCAGGTGGCCAGGAGATAAACAGACTTTAACCAGCACTGACTTAGCAGCTAGCGGTGAGCAGTCAGAATGGAAGTTTGAGGTGGGTCCTGTCATTCTTTCCTAAAGTTCCTCGGGTTCCTTCCTCAGCGTTTCTGCTAACTCAGGTACTGGTGGAGTCCTGATTCGATTTTTACACTTACGGGGCACAAATAAAATTGAGGGGTCTTGTGGCCAGTCTTGGCACAATGTTTTTATTCAAAAGATGCTCGGGTCCAACAAAGCAAGAGCATTTAAAATAAATGTGAATGAATGGGTGTGGCTTCTACAATGTGTAAATATTAAGACCTAAAGGACCCCCACCACCTGCTGTTCACTCCCTTGTGTGGTCCCCTCTCTTGAATGTGGGCAGAACCTAGTGACTTGCTTCTCACCAATAGAATATGGCAAAGGTGATATGGGATGTCACTTTCATGATTAGGTTACAAAAGAGTGTGATTTTGCCTTAAGGGCAGACTCTGTTGTCTTGTCAGCTTGCACGCTTTGATAAAGCAAGCTGCCGTGTTGGAAGGCCCACAGAGCCAGAAACTGAGGGTGGCCTCCAGCCAACAGCCAGTGAGGTGCCGAGGGCCGTGGTCCTCAGCCCCTGGAGAATGGAACCCTGCTGATGACCGTGTGAGCTTGGAAGCAGACCCCCCCACCCCACCATCCAGCCTTGAGATGAGCCCCCAGCCTTGCTGGCACGCTGACTGCAGCCTGCGAGACCATGAGCAGGGAACCGGTCCAACTGAGCCCAGATTCCTGATCTGAAGACACTGTGAGAGCAAAAGTATGTGTCGTTTGAAGCAGTTACATTTTGGGATCATTTCTTCCACAGCAATAGATACCTGATGTGAATGGTTGGACTCGGAAAAATGTCCCACAGATGCTGTCCACCAAGTGGCCACAGCTGTCCTCATGGCAGCCAATGCTTCCCCATCTGGTCTGAATTCTTGCCTCTGCTTCCCACACACCCTCTTGTACTTTCTCTTCACCTTTTCCTGTATTCCACACCTGTTCTGCTCTGTCTCTGGGTCCTGTTGAATGTAAATCTGTTTATCTTCCCTAGGCATCTCCCAATTTTTCATTCCACATGGGCCCCACAAAGTGAGCAGATAAACCCCACGTGTCCCTACCGGTTTTTCCTACCACATTGCTTTGCTCTGGCACTTATTTGCTCTTCTCATGAAGTCCTACCACTAGTCATGGTAAAACACTAGTGTTTGTATTACTTAAGCACTGTGCCACACCGCTGTAGGCATGTCCTCTTCAATCCTTACAGTAAATCCTGAGGGGTGGGGGAGACATGCTTTTGAGATCAAGAAATTCAGTCTCAAGGGGCAGAGTTGCTAGTCAGCACTGGAACTGGAGCCCAGCCCCAAGCTTGGTCTTTCCTGACTGCAAACCCAGGCTTTGGTTTTCTCTGTATCACTACAGTCTTCATTTCCCTTCAAGTCTGGTTACATGAATAGATGTTTCTCAGTGTGTTCATTTGAATTCCTCCTGACACTAATTTGCATTATCAAAGACAAGTACTCTGCTCATTTTTGCCTGAATTTTTCAGTCTCTGTCCTGTGGTATGAGGCCTGAGCTTCCCTGATGCATTCGCCAACCTGCAGTGTTTTAGAAGCAGAAGAGCACAGTGAACTGAGTCTGTGAGTGACATGAAATCATCCTTGTCAGGTCTTTTATTGAACATTACGGGGCACCCTCGGTGTCACTTCACTGGTGGGTTCTTATTAGGGGAGGTCTTTGAGGTCTGATCAGGTGTTATTGATACCGGGGTTCTTGTTCATGGAGCTGAAGAATGAACTTTGCAAACACTCAGGGTAGGAGAGCAAGGTAGAGGCTTTTATTTAGAGAGAAAGTGAGAGGACAGAGCTCCTGGCTCACGCCAAGAGGGGATGAGAGTCTGTGGTGGTGTGTTGTCTAGGGGTTCTATGTGCACTTGGGGATTTTTAGGAATGGGGGTAAAGGGCTAGGAGTGCAGACTTGTTGAGTGGTCCCAGAATGCTCGTTTTTGATGAGTAACGGAAGAAATTTGCTGCTCTGATTCTTTCTCAGGATAGCAGCTTCCCTCTGGGAGCGTATCAATTAAGACGGCCTGCCCTGCCCCCAAGGTGGGCTGGGCTGTTGCCTGTTTGCTGAAGAGTGTGTTAAGAATCTTACTTCTTGACTTCTTGAGCTGTTTGTAGTCGGGATTGCTTACCAAATTAGTCTTTTGCCCAGGTTGCAGATTACTTGCTTAGTATTACAGAAGGAAACATAGCATATAGGTAAAGTTAAAAATAAGCCGGGCCTTTTAGCAGGCTAAGGTAAATGATCTAATTGACACAATGAAGTCACAAGTTGTGCTGAGATACTTTTCTTTATCTGGGGAACATTTAAATATTCCAGGCCAAGTTGCTCCTGGCCTTTTGGGCTTTAACTGATTTCACTGAAGAATGTCTCTATTCCTAGTCTGGTATCTTTACCCTAGAGAATTGGTGTGACAGGATTTCGATAGGGTCTTCTTTGCACATTGTTACATTGTTCTGACTGTAATTATCTTGCTATGCTTTTTTCCGGAGGCCCTCACCCTACTCTGCCTAAACCCACGGTCCCGTCTCACTATCATTTCCTTGGCTTCATTTCTCTCCTCCTATTGAGAGTGCCATCAATTTAGAGAAATGCCCCCAGAGAGAGTTAAAGGTAAAGCAAGAGGAGGATCCCAGACTTGAAACTTACGCTGTGCAGCATTATGCTCCGCTGCCCTTCAAACGGCCGGAACGTCGGTGCCTCTTTTATGTGGACGCCAAATACTGCAAATCTGACCCATAGAAGGAAGTGGTATCTGAGGGGCGATTTTGGTAAGGCTTCAAGACCTTAAGAATTGTATGTTGTGGTTACATCACGCTGTGTTATGTTAGAGGTGTGGGGTCATGCAGTCATGTCCTAATTGATCACCTTTAACTTCTGGAGCTTGGGAAACCATCTGGAAACTTATTTTTCCTTAAGTAAAGTAATGGCTCTCTTATCCATCCAATAGACTGAGCTGCAGGCTCCCCTGGCTGCCTGTGGGTTAGGTGACCAGGAGCAAATGTGCAGGGTACCCAAAGCCCCAGGGCAGATGTTTGCAGCTGCTCTTTGGCAGCAGAAACCCTCCTCAGAGGGAGCCCTCTGGGACCCTGGATGCGTGAATCCGATGGAGGCAGCGCAGCTTCCACTGTTGTGGGGTGGGGTCCCGGAGCCTCTCCCAGCAGGGGGGCTCTAAGGACCCCCTTTTAAAACCAACCATAGACGTGGCAGTTGCATGAACCCTGAAGAACCAGGGAGATGGGCATTTCTTCTCTGGCATACGAGTCAGGCCAGGTTAGACCAAGGTGAAGGTCAGGTCCATGTCCAGGAATGATTTCAAAGATAGGAGGTGAGAGGGGGAAAAAAAACAAAGTTGTTCATCAGTATTCATTATGCCACTATTGACTGTCTTTTCCTTTTATCTTCAATTTTCATTTCACCACTCCTGCCTACCCCACAAGACCTATTCTATGCTCTGCTGTTATTATAATTATTGTATTTGCCCTGTACGTTCATCTCTCCCTCTCTGCTAGTTTTCTTCTCCCCAAGTTTAAACATGATAGCACCTCTTTAGAGCAAACGAGTTGGCCATCAGCCCCCTGCCCTCCATGTGCCCCGTGGGAGGGGAGGCAAGTCCCACTGGCTTCTCTCCACCTGCCACTCGCTGAAACTGACTTTGCTGAGGTCATTGGTGTCCTGGCCTTGCCCAGCCTCCAGGTAATTTCCCTGTTTACGAAAACTATTTTCTAGATTACATAAGCAAGGTTACTTTTGATAAGCAAATTAATTAAAAAATATATAAGTAAAAGAATAAAATGAAGGCCCTTCCTCCACAGATAGAATGGTAACATTTTGGTGTATTTATTTCCACATGCCTTCACGTGTACATACTGTGTTCGCATTCCCTACAGCCACAGCCGCCGTCCCAGAGGTACATGGTGTGTCAGCACCTTTATCAGGGAGCCCAGAGGGTGAGGGACCTACTCGAGGTCGCAGGGTTAGTGGTTGAACCCAAGTTCACTGTCTCTAAAGCCAGAGCTCTTAACCACTAGAATTGCTTGCCTTTTGCTGTTCTTACCTACTCACAATGAATCGGTAGTTTCTCCATGTCATTAAGATACCCCTTCATAATGGCACTGTCCTTTCACTTCTTTAGGGTGGAATGTCCCCTTATTAATGGAAATGTAGGTTGTGTCCAGTCGTCCCTGTTATGAATAACTTGGAGGTGAGCATCTTTGGGGTACAAGTTTCTTAGGTGTTTCTCATGTCTTTGATCTAGATTCTCAAAAGCCAGTTCATTGGGTTGGCAGTGCCTTACTACATCATTGCCAAGTCGCTCGGCAGGCAGGAAGGCGGTTCTTACCCCCACCTAATCATCTGAGAGTGTCTGTCTCATCTCCTTCTTCCCAGCAGCAAATACTATCATCTGAAAACATCTCCTCTTGGCGTCTCATTGTTGTTGGATTTTTATTGTATTTATTACAAGGGAGGCTGAGCAAAAGCACAAGACGTATTTTCGTGTTTACTACAGATTTGTGTTCATTTGTTTGGTGGGTGCGGATTTGAACCCTTTGCTCACTTTTCTACTGGGCTTTGTAGTAGACATCATCTGCCCTGGTGGTGTCATCTCATGACTTTTCCTTAGCGTGTGCCGTGCTACTGCCTGATGTCCCCTGGGATGGCTTTCGTGTCTTCCTTCCCTCTTAGCTGTCGTCCCACTTTTCCCACCTCCTCCCCCTTTCCTGTGGTTCCCAGGGGTCCCTTGTGGACCCTCTCCTCTCACTCTCTAGGCCCTCCCTGGGGACTCGCCTACCTTTCCCCTGGTCCTTGGTCCTATGGGCCTTCTCCTGAGGCCCCGGCTTCTCCCACACACAAGCCGGACCCTTAAATGTGTTGAGGTGATTGATAAACAGTCTGTACCTGTTATGTACGACGTTGTAAAGAACGCCTAGACTCATAATTAGGCAACCTGAACATGAGCTGGCCTCAGAAACCAGTCCCCGACGAAGGCCCTGGGAGTGCCGGGCAGGTCGGCTTGCTGCCCATCTCGCGTGGCTTTCCCATTCTTGTTTGACTGAAAATTAATTAGAGAGCAAAAATATACACTTTTTCCATTGCAATGAAATACTCAGTTTTTCTACTGTGAGGTCAATGAGATCATTTCCTGGCAGTTGGTGCCCTACTTAGAAGCATTTCAGTGTATGGGCATCACAGTAAATACCTTGTGGGATTGATTTGCGGTTTTACAACGATGTATGTAAAGTAGCAATTAATAGTCTGAGCCTCTCTTCGGAATGCCTGGGGAGGTAAGTAAAGGAAGCACTCACGGCTTTAAACAGCCTGGACCGACTGTTCTGAGCGGGTTTTAAAGAGGCTTCCAGTCTCCGTGGGGTGGGGAGTTTTGAGGCCAGCTGGGAGGGACACCTGGATGGAGCAGTGTGGCCTGAGTGTGGGTCTCAGGTCTTTCCACACCGAGGGGGCATGCAAGGCGACGCGGAAGCAACCTGACACCCAGAAGATTTGGAGAGTGTGGGGGGGAGGGTTTGTTCATGTTAGTTATTCACTCAATAGATATCTGTCCATGTCTGCTCTGTGCTCTGTGCCAGGCTCTGGGGATATAGTCTGAGCAGGTAGATTTGGTGCCTGACTTCTGCAGGCTAAGCAGAGCAGGGCAACCAGAGCTTGGTGGAGAGCAGAAGATACTGCCAGCACAGGTCATGGGGACCTGACCCCTGATGGGCATCACAGGGCATCTCCCTGGAGAAATGGCGTGCAGGGGAGGCCCTGAGCATGAGCAGGAGATAGCCAGATGGGGAGGGTTTGGGGAAGAGGGTCCCAGATGGAGGGTGGGGCCCCGATGGGGTGGTGGGTCCCGCGCGAGGAGCAGGGCCGGGAGAGGGGGCAGGCTGGCAGGCTGGGGAAGCAAGCCCCCTAGCCACTGGGGGCCACCAGAGAGGCTTAGGGGGTAGGTGAGGCCATGGGACTGCCACCTGCACGTGGCGCCGCCTGGATATGGTGTGATGGCGCATCATGGGCAGCTGGCAAGCTTGGCACTGGACGAGATTCGGGAAGACAGATATTCAGGAAGGATGACGCTTTCCTTCTAGAATGTCACGTTCACTGTGTCTCCCAGAAAACATGTGGATGTGGAGCAGCCATTGGTTGTTTTTTTTGCCCCTTGGGATACAGGACTGCTAGTGTTTGGGAGACCAGAGGGACAGAGAGCCCTGCAGCGTGTGAGGGGAAGGTCTGAGCCTGAGGGAGCCTGAGGGAGGGCAGGCGGGAGCGTCTCCTTGGCGGGGCCTCTGTGCTGCCAGCCTGCTCCTGTGCCTGGAGGCACTGCCGGCTGCCCCTGGGCCCACGCACCTGCAGAGTCTCACTGTGACCCGGAGCGTGCTGGCCCTCAGGCCCTGCCTTCTCCCACTTGGCTTGATGGGGTCAGGGCCAGGATCCCTCTCCTCTTGCTGATGTAAGCTGCTGGTTTCAGTTTGTTCTGTGAATTCCTTTTACTCCCAATCCATGAACTTCCCAGTAGCTATTGCAACCTCCTGTGGTGGTCTGTGATGCACGGTCCCACCCCTCGGGGACACCCCCATGGCCCTCCCTGCCCCAGGCATGAGGGATCAGGGCAAACGAAGACAAGGACAGAAACTCAAGCGTGTTCCAGGGGATGAGGAGGGAGGAGGCGAGGAGCAGAGGCAAGGGTCTGATGCCTGGGTGGGGACACCGGAACCCTGCAAGAGGCTGAGAGAGAGAGTGGGAGAAAAGGGCATTGTGATCAACCTCCAGTGAAGCCCTTTTCCTGTTTGTGATCCAACTCATCCCACAGGAGAAAAGATGGCCTTTGAGGGTGCCAGGCTCAGCATGAGAAACAGGAGGAACGGCACGCCGGACAGCACCCGGACCTTGTACTCCAGCGCATCTCGGAGCACAGATGTGTCCTACAGTGAGAGCGTGAGTCCAGGGCAGCAGCTGCGGTGGAAAACGTGGCTTTGGCGGTTAGGATGATTTTGGGGGCCAGCATCCTTCTTTAAAAAGGTCGTTTCTCACCGAGTAGTACTTTGTTCTGTGGGCTATTTTTGTCTGTGTAGAAGCATTTTCTCTTCTATGTTGTTTTTCAGGCGTCCCTACTTTAAAGGTCGTAACCTTAGTAGGTTGCTAAGCAATGCACTTGTTAACTGACTTTTATGAAATGTTCAATGCCTCACTTCTAATATTCATTTCACTATTTAACGCTTGTGTCCTTGCTTCTGGTCCCACTGGTTCCTCTCAGAAATGATTCTTGAATCCACGTCCTTTTCTTCGACTCTGTGGCTGGAGTCTGAGTGTGGGTCTGAATGTGTTCCTGTGAGAGCGTCTAACTGTTCCCTTTGGCCCACATCCAAGCCAGTGTCCAGGTGGCCTTGCAGACGCAAGGACACGCCCTGTCGCTGCTCGCCCGGGGAGCCGGCTGGCGGGGGGCCGGCAGAGGGCTCTCTCTGTTCTGCCCTGCTGCTGCTCCGCTGCGTGCCCTTGACGTCGCCTCGGGCAGCTCCCGCAGGTTTTCTGCCCCCCCCTCAGGTCCTGAATGCTCTCACTTGTCAGGAAATAAGGACGAGGTTCTGCGGGTGCCAAGGCTTCCCCTTGACTAGTGTTAAAAGTCGGGAGAGTGGCTAGCTTGGGAAACAAGGGAGGGGGTATGGGGAGTGTAGGGCCCTGGGGCACTGAGCAGGGCAGTATTTTGATCTGACAGGTGGTTACGTGGGGCTGGCTCTGTGATACATCGGGGAGCTGTAAGAAAATAAGCAAGCAAGCAAAAGCTTGCCTGTCCCCACCCCGCACACTTAAGGAGGCACTGGCTCTCGGGGGCCCCCTGCCCTTGCCCCCCCCCACTCCCCACTCCCATGTCTCCTTAGATTTTGCATCTTCTCTCACCTTAGCCTCGGCCCTGTGTGAAATAAACAGTAGATGAGGAGCTCCTCAAGCTGTGAGAGACCCCTGGGGTGCAGAACAGGCCTGTTACATGGCCCCTGGACACAGCATTGTCCTTCTGGGAGATGGAGGAAGGCTGACTTTCTCTTGCCGCCCTCCTGCGGGCCCCCTCGGGATTTCTGGGTGGCTTGCCTGCTCCCCTCAATCCCTACGGATCACCCCCTCAGTGACTGAGGCAGCCGCTGTGAGTAGAACTTCTGAGATCACCCAAAAACATCTCAGTTCCAGGGGGTCCTGTTTGCCCTCTGAGAGCACACATCTCTGCAAACTGCATTTCCAGAGGGACTTTTTAGCACCAAAGCCGTTTTTATCACCACGATAAAAAATTCCACTATCATTGATTTCACAGGCTTACCCACCTGTTGCGTTTTCTTAATTTGTGTTAAGTGGATTTAGAATTAGTTAAGAGGCTAGAAAAATATTACAAGGAAAGAAAGGGCATCACAGATTTTCAAATTTTTTGCATTCAGACGAGTATAGAAATTATTTTTGCTTTCTACATTTTTATGGTCCATAAAAAAGAATGTACAGAGGTGAATTTCCAGCTTAGGGAAGAATAACAAGAGGAACACTTGTTCCCACCCCAGCCTAAGGAACAGAATCTTACTGGCATGTCACGAGTCGCCAAGCGTCCTCCATGTCGGTCACCCACCCTCCTGTCAGTGACCACCATCCTGAGGTCTGTTACCCGTTCCTTGCTTTTATTTATAATTTTATAATTTGCATATCCATTCCTAAACAAGATTCTGTTTAGTTTTGCCTGGTTTTGACATATATGGAATCATACAATAAATTTCCTTCATGAGTTCGTTTTTGCACACCACTGTGTCTTGGAGATTCATTCACGTTGATGGGTGTAGTGATGGCTGATGGATTTCCCTTTCTGCAGCCCTTCATCATGTGCATGTGTGTATCCAGCCTAAGTGGTGTGGACATTCGGGTCTCTAGGTTTTACTATTAGGAGCTTTGAACATTCCTTGTGTGAACTGGGGCTCCTGGAAAATGTGCTTTGGGTTGAGGCCGGTGGGTGAAGGTGAGCACCTCCCCGCCATGGGGTCTGGGTTTAAGGCACAGGATTTATGGGGAAACTTTGTTCAAAGGCCCAGGAAAAGGACTCATGTTGTCCCTATTCTCCAGTGCCTCAGGACATCAGGTTGGGGTGGGAAGGGTGGCACCGTGGACTTCTTCCCAGGAGAAGGACTGCACCCTGCCCGCCTTTTGTGGTGCCTGGCTGGTGAGGGCCTCGCGGTGGGGTATGAGTCAGGGCTGGCTTTGGGCAGGGAAGCCAAAACTTGTATAATGTTGTCTGAGAAAGGGAGTTGCCAGCACCCAGTGACCTTAGGAAAGTGGATTTGGGCTGCCAGCCCCATCTCCCAGGACAAGACGGTTGCCTAAAACTGACCCCCTAGTGCCAGGCATTCTGAGCTTGCAGGCTGTTCACGGGACAACCTACCTCTCTTTCCACAGTGGGCCATTTCTAGGGACTTAACGTGGCTGGCAGTGGTAGGCAGTTTTCCAGACAGGTTGTACCAGTTTATCCTCCCACCCATACTGGGCACGAGGCCCCTGCCTTGCCTTCCATCCACATTCGGTGTCAATTGCCTTTCTAATTGTTCCAGCCCGGTGGGTATGCGATGCAATACCAGGTCCTTCCTTGCAGTTCCACTCACATTTGCCTCCTTACTGATGAGGTGGAACTTCTTTTCACACATTTATGGGTATTTGTGTGTCCTCTTTCATTCACTGCCTGTTCAGGTCTTTTGCCATTAGGTTGTCTGTCTTATTCTTAGTGATATATAGTGTTTTATGTATTCTGTCTACCAATTCTATGACGACTAACAAGTGTTGCCAATATCTTCTCCCCCTTTTAGGAGGGTAGTTATTTTTGATGTTTTTTTCATCTGTTTCCAGATAGTTTTCTTTTGCCATCTCAAGGGAAGCTTTGGTTTATAAAGGCTTTTGACTGGTTGTCAGAATTAGGATATGCCTTACTGTCTTGCCTATAGGGGTGCAGACACAAGTATGAAGGAGCCTTTGGTGTGTATCTTCTTTTGAGAAGCAAATGTAAGACGAATGAGAATCTGCACTGATGCATTATTTATGCTAAACTATCAATAAATGCTTATATCCCCCCAGCAGTGTTAGAGCTGGAAAAACATAATTTGTATGTGTAGAATGACATTTATTGCAAGATAATTCCAAGTAACTTAGAAAAATTTGCATTTTGTTATAAAATTTAATTGCCTCTTTTTAAAAGAAATTTCTGTAAAGCATGAATAGATGCTGAATGCTATGAATATGTGGTACATTTCTTAAAACCTTTGAAGTTGGTTGAGGTCATATTTAGTATTCACTGATAACAGGAGGGGGTGAGGATAAATTAGTAATGTATTGTCCAATGTTCTTTCTCCAAAGGACTTAGTGAACTTTATTCAAGCAAATTTTAAGAAACGGGAATGTGTCTTCTTTACCAAAGATTCCAAGGCCACGTAAGCAACTATTTTCTCTTAGATTTTGCTTCTATGTTCAAAAATAAATTATTAACAACCATTATAACAAACAAATGCTCACTAGTTCATTATTAAAGCTGTTTTCATCTTGCAGTTCTCAGAAATGGTGTGTGAACAGGAAGAATTTGGCAAGTAGCTTGGAGTTGGTCCCCAGAGCATGTCATCCTGGTTTATATTTTTAGCTTTGGCAGTAGGTGGTAAAGGCTCCAAGAGAGGCTGTTGTCCCTTCAGTATTCCCACGAGCCTGGAAGCCCACCTGAGTAGCCATGGCAACGAAGATTGTTTTCCGTAGAGGTTGGCAGGCGACACCAGGCCCGTGCGCACGTGCAGTCTGGCCGGCTCCTCCCTCAGGCCGTTGACTTTGGGCCTTCCCATCTAATTGCGTGTTCATCTCCTCTGCGTCTCATGCTCTGGAGCATCAAGGGTTCCAAAAGCCACGGGGAGCAGCCCCTTGCAGCGCTGCACACAGAAGTCCTCCATGAGTGTTAGCAAATGAGCAAGCCAGTGGATGGGTGACTGCCAACCTTTCCCCCAGGAGAGATCACTCCCGGACCTCCTGAAGCAATTTTAGTTCTCCCTCCCTCTCCTCTCTCTCATCTTGTTCATCTCAGCCTTTCCTCTTCTGCCTGCTGGCTATCGAACAAAGTCTAGCTATTGGTTGGACAGTTGCGGCTGTGGTTCATAATTAAAGCAATGCCCCTGGGTTGATCGGAGGCAGCGAGCACAGAAAGGGTGTAATAAGCAAAGGCAGAAGCTTTAGAATCAGCCCGGATCAATCCCAGCTTGCTGCCTGCTCACTGCATGACCTCGAGCCAACTATTTTCCTTTCTGAACCAAATTCTCTTATCCTAAGAGGCTAGCAAAGTACACCTCATGGGTCGTGGTGAAGAGTCCATGGGATAACACATAAAATACCTACCCCACTGCCTCGGAGCATAATAGGTTCGTAATAAATGTGTTTTCTTACTTTGGGTGAATCAGAAAATGAACATCACAAAAATTTAGACTCTCTGTCTTGTCATTGGTATAAATTTATTCATCATGAGTCATTCTCACAGGGCACAAACTCCATGAGTCAGCTATTTATTTCCTGCATTGTTCAGTGAATGGTTTTACTGTTAGGCCATTTGATTGGCTGGTAGAAAAATCAGCTTGGATTCATTCATTCATTCAACAAAACATTTCCTGGGTGTTTACTATGTCATGGGACTTTGCACTTGATTGCTGAGTCTACAGCCCTCCTTCAGGGCAGCTGCTGTTATCACTGGACAGAAAGGCGCATGAGGCCCAATGACTTTCAGTATTTTACCCAAGGTCATACGGCCCGTGGGAAATAGATGAGGGACGGACCCAGGTTTTCTGATTCCTAGGTTGTGTGTTTTTTTTATCTCCTACTCCTGTTTTCTAAGAATTGCCTCAGGCAGACCGTTTTCATCAGCGATTTCTGAGACGTAGATCTGCAACCTACTTGGCTTGGGGGAAAGGGCAACCGTGGGACCTTGTGGCTGCAAAGCGCAGCCAGATCCCGAGTTCAGTGTCACCCAGCCCCTCTCTCTCTGTGCCTGCTGTTTCCCCTGTTCTCTGGGAGGGCAGCCTGTTCACCCGTGGGGGCAAAATGGCCGCCATGCCGTAGCTTGCGTGTCATCAGCTTCCCATTTACCAGGCAGGGAAAGAGGGCCTTGTTCTTAGAAATTCTACCCCAAGTCCTGCGTTGATGTTCGTAGCTCTTATCGGCCTGGCTTGGGCCATCTCTAAACTAATCTCTGGGGCGGCCAGGCTTGGGTGTTGTGTCCACATGGACCCCGTGTGGGAAGGGGTGATGCCACAGAGGAAAATCAGAGCGCTCTTCCTCGCCAAAGGAGAAATGGATGCAAAGCCGGTTAACCCATAGCGGTTCACCTTATAGTGTTTGATTACAGCCCCAGTATGGCCCCAAACAAGGGCAGTTTTATGTCGTGAGCAGTGCCCGCCCTCAACGACACAAGCAAAGGACAGGGACGCCTCAGAGTCTTCTACTTCCCATCTCAGGAGGGACACAAGGTTGTAGACCAGGGTCAAGACTCTATACTCTTTGAACCTCCCCATATTTATTATTTTTTATCTCTCCATAGGTAGTGGGTACTCTGGGTCATCTAAATGACCCACAAGTAACCAAATGAAGTGACCAATAAGGTGGAGACCCCAGTTTTACTGCTGCTTGCCTCTCTTGCTGACGTGGGCTGTCCGAAGTCACCCCAGGGAGTTCCTGGGGTTGCCTCTTGGGTGCTAAGCCCAGATTACTCATGTCTCTCTACTCTAAACTCTGGTGGAAACCTGTCTCTTGAGGGTCACTGGGCAGTGATGCCCAACTATTGCCCCTGCTGCCGGGTGCCCTCTGGGACATGGCTGCCCCGCTGGGGTCTGCCTGCTGACACTTCTAGGCAAGAAGCCCAAGGTCCGGGCTTGTGCTGTTCAGTTCTCAGTGTCTTGGCCACTCTGGGCCCCAGGTAGAAAGGAAGGACTCCCTCTCCACTTCCACCCTAGCTGCTTGTGCAATGGGACTTTATGCCGTGATAGAACCATTCTACACCTGCACTGCCCAGTGTGGTAGTCACTGGCCACATGTGGCTGTCGAGCATTTGAAATGTGGGTAGTACAACCAGGGAACTGAATTGATTTAAGTCACTTAAATATAAACTTAAATAGCCTTGGCTAGTGGCTGCCTTACTGACAGTGTAGCTGTATAGGATTCAGGCTTGGTCTGAGAGGTAGAACTAGAGTCCTGATAACCTCTCTTCTGCTCCATTTCTCTTCTCTGTCACCCTGTGCCTCCTCTAGGTATCTGTGCTCCTAATGTCTTCCTTGGTCTCGTCTCCATTCGTAAACCTGTTCATGCAAGTTGCTGCTTAGAAGGCTTCCAGCCCACAGACCATCAAGACGGTCTTGGTCTGGGTCGCCTGAGACACATCTCTCCCCTTAGAAAGGGAAAGGGCTTAAGAGTCTGTCTCCAGTTGTCGCCAGGACAGGTGGGACAAGGCCTTCTCTCCCCATCCTGCAATGAGCTTGGGTGGGTGTGGACAAACCCCAAAGGGTAGTGGGACAGTAGCAGCTAAGGAGAGAGGTGAGGAAGCCAATTGGACCCTGGTGGGGAGGACACTGAGACCATTGGCGAGCAGCCTTGGCTCTGGAAGCACCCTGGGACTTGGTAAGAGAAAGGACAGAGGAAATCGTATGATTCCCAGACAGCTGTTCCAAAGAGGAGGCAAGGTTGCTGCCAGAGGCTTGATGTTGGATCCAGGCTCAATTTTTATAGCCCTAGAAAATACTGAAAGTCTGACATTTTGAATACAGATAGTTTCCATACTCTGTTGTATTTAAACCTTTCAGTTACAAGGAACTTGAGCTAGCATAACCTAGAAGGGTTGATTTAAGGAAACAGGATTGCCACACAGAACCTGAATGACAGGAGTGACTGGGTGCTTGGGAAGGTGAGAACCTGGCTGGAACATGTGGGGACGCATGATGTCTCCTCTGTCTCCCTTCTACCTCCACCGCTCCCCACACACCTGCTTTCTTCTTCTGCATAGATGCACTTGCGTTGTGTTGCCCGGATCTTCCATGTCCCAGCCTAGACCTGGAGAAATGGGAGCAGCTCTTTTGGCCCTAACTCCACATTCCCAAGAAAGGGGTTCCTGTCAATCCTGGATTAACTTCCTACCTCTGGGCCCTTCCACTGTGGACAGGTCTTCAGGATTGGGTATACGAACAGGCTTGTCTCCATCCAACAGCATAGATGAGGTTGGGGGGCAGGGAAAGTCTCTCTGGGTTCCCATCACATGCATAGTCTCCAGCAGGGCCCCACACTGATGGCTGTTCATAGTTCATCTGCAGTACAGTGAGTTGCTGGTGAAGATACTTCTGTTCCTCAATATAAAAGCTTTTTATTGTGTGGCTTTGGCAGTTACCTTGGGCTTCCAGGAATTCACAAAGATCTCAATGAGCAGAGTAACTCATTTCATGTAACACAGTGGAAGCCAATTGCTTCCGGGAAGTAGAATCTCGGTCACAATCCATCTGCCGCTGGAGCAGTCATAAAAATGTGCTTACAAGGTGACTAGTTTCTCCTCCTATTGTATTTTTAGAAGCTGTCAGAGAAAAGTATATTGCTATTATTTTGTCAAGTGGAAATGTGATCTGCTATCAAAAAGTGTGTTCAGAATTTATTCTACATTTTCGCCATCTGTCAAGTAAGCTCATTGGTGGAGAAGGCCTTGAGAAGACAGCCTTTCCTATGGCCATGACAGCTATGTACACTTAAGCTCACCTTCTGGAAGCAATACTTACTTTACAAAAATCTCTGAGAATGGATAAGAATAAAAACAGTTTATAAGAAGACCAACTAATGTATTCATTTAAACATTTATTCTTTCATCATTCAATGGATGTTTGCTAAAAGCCCTTATGTTCCAGGAACAGAGAATATAAGATAAACAGAGCCAGCTGGAAGCAAACCCTAATAGATTTCCTATTCATATACCTTTATTTGACCCAGTCTGTAGATGGCATCCTTGCTACAGGGTCACTACATATGGTTGCCCAGGCTGTGTACTGCACAAGTATGGTAGGGGTCAGAGGTCCACATCTGCCAGAGGGGGTGCCTTTTCTAGCAGGTCAGTGATTAGGGTGACCACGTATTTTATTATGAGACCTGGGGCACTGATAAGAGTGACAGGGGCATGATCCTGCGAGGGCTTAGGCAACAGGCGTAAATGGGGACTGTCTTGGGCAAGCCAGGACATTTGGTCACTCACTGGTGGCAGCTCTGTGTCAGCAGAAGGGGAGCTCTGCCCCTCTGGCCTGTTTCAGGGGCCAAACATGTCTCTCAGCTGCTGTCCAGCCTTTTGAGACAGAACTCTCTGTTCTCTTTCTCCATTGGCCATGGCCCCCCTTGACTTCTTAGCACCCTCTGATCTTGTCCAAAGACTGATGGGAGAAAGAACGGAGATGCAAGTGGGTGGGACATGGAGAAAGAACTGGGAGCAGGTGAGCAGTGCCTCAAGGGGAGAGCTGCTGGCGCCACATTACGGTTCCTGTTGTGGTCGCCCTTCATCTCTTTGCGCTGGGATAAAAGGTGTTCATTTGGTCCTCGCTGCAACCACCCAGGTATTGTCTTTGGCCATTCCCAAGAGATTGCAAACAACAGAAGGGCAGGAATCCCATCCCACTAATTTCTGGAGGCCATGGAGCTCAGCTCAGGTCTGGCTCAGAGCAGAAATCCTGTTTGTTGACTAGTACCCTGGGAAGGAGAAAGAGAAGAGGCTTACCACTTACTGCCCATCTTCATCCACTTCTGATTGTCTATCATGCATATGTGTCACTGACCAGTTAAACTTTGTTCTGTTGCACTTTTAATGGGACGAAATAGTGTTCATTTACTGCACAGTTTGTCCCTGGCTAGCCCATATTATTGAAAGTCTCCCAAACAGCTGATGTCCAGTGTGGAAAGGAAGCTCTGGAATGCTGTGGGCCCCTGCTGGGGCTGCCTCTCTCCCATGAGTACAGCCCACAGGAAGGAGGGCGCACTGCACTTCAGAAGAGCGTTGACTTGCTGGACAAGTGGGCAGGACTGGTACCACAGCATGGAGACCCAGCCCAGGGCTCCTGCATGTTATGAAACATGGAGGAAAATAAGTAATAGTCTCCAGGTTTCTGGGACTTAATCCCACAATAACCTCTTGGCTACCCATGCAGAGGATAGATGCTGGGAGGGCAGGTCTGCTCTCTTTATATCCTGATCTCCATACAGAGTCAGCCTTTTGGTGGATGGACAATAGACAACAGGGATAAAACACCAAGATAGATTTTAAACAGCTGAGACGATGAAAATAGTCTGAAAATAAGACTTGATGGTCAAGTCTCTTTTGTGTTTAAGGTAATAACATGTAGTTTATTCTAAAAATGTGATGAACTATTCCGTGGGTTTAATGAAATCTGTTCCTTCCTGTGGATATCATTCCGCTCAGGGACAATGTGTGCAAGTGTGGCTATGCCCAGAGCCAGCACATAGAAGGCACCCAGACCAACCACAGTGAGAAATGGAATTACAAGAAACACACCAAGGAATTTCCAACCGATGCCTTTGGGGATATTCAGTTTGAGACTCTGGGGAAGAAAGGAAAGGTGAGCAACGGTCTTCTACTTCAACTAGCTGATTCACATACTAGCACAGCTTGGGTTACCTTGAACTGTCCAATGGTATGGAGGTGGGAGAAATGGGCAGTCAGTCCAGAAACTATTGCAGAGTAAGATAAACCTTGCAAAAGTAAAAAGGCTGTGATTAGATTATGTGCAAATGGAAAACTGGCCTGATGGTGAGCGGCTAATCACGCAGAGGCCTTTCTCCACCCACACTGTGGGCAGTCAGGTAACATCCATACCGACTCTCACTGGTAGGAGGCCCAATGAACACTTCTGTGAAATGTCTGGCTAGTCTGGTGTATGGCATTCCTGAGAAATTTGTGTGGCTCTGAATAAGGTGACATTTCTCTGTATGCACCCACACTGCACGTCCTTACATGGCGTCTTACAACATTTAATGATTGAGAGGTGGGTGTCCTTAAACCCTCTTGTGTCTCAAGGGGAGAGTCACAGGCAGCTGGGAGTGTGGGGCTCATCTTCCCATGTCCCTGAGCCCCTGGGGTTGCAGCTGGCTGGCTCCCTGCACTGCTATCTTCTCGGGGCTTCTGCCCCCGGGTGGGCAGCCATCTCATGCCTCTCACGCCCTCCCCTTCTCTGCCTCGTCCCTCTCTGAGTCAACCCTAGGCTGGAGGACTCTGCAGCCTGGGAATCCCTTGCTGTCTGGCAGCACCTTACAGTTGCCTCACTGCTTTTGGGATAACTTCCCACGCTCTCGATGAGGCTTGGGGGGCCTTCAGGGGCACCCACACCCCCAGCCCACGTCCACAGGGGGACCCTCCCTAGCTGCGATCCTGCTACCCTTGCCCCCTCCCACGGGAGCAGGCCAGCCGGGAAGGTCGGAACACGTGCCGAGCCGGACGCTTTCCCTGTTCCCCACAGTATATCCGACTGTCCTGTGACACAAATGCGGAAACCCTGTACGAGCTGCTGACCCAGCACTGGCACCTGAAAACGCCCAACCTGGTCATTTCCGTGACTGGCTGCGCCAGAAACTTCGCCCTGAAGCCGCGCATGCGCAAGATCTTCAGCCGCCTGATTTACATCGCGCAGTCAAAAGGTGCCGACTGTCCTTGCCATCCCGAACGTCCCTGAGGGTCCAGGGAGTTTGCCGACGGTCCCTGCGGAGTATGTGGTGAAATTACAGAGTGGACACACATATGAACAAAAGGGCTTTCTAAAGGTTGAGGGAGAGGGCTGTCTTGGGACTCCTGAGGCTTCCATTACCGGAGCTAATCCAGAGAGGCCGGTGACCATCCCTCAGGCTGGTTCCTGCATGGGTAGCATATTAGACCAGGGTCATTTCCAATTTAGATATTATTATTATAAAATGTAAAATATAAATATATATATTGTATCTATAATTATAGACATACTATATATTATATATCATATATAAATAATGTATTATATATATTATATATAAATATACTATTATAATACTATATAATACTAGCATTTTGTAGGTTTTATTTTCTTCAATTTTGAAAGCAAAACCCCAAATATAAACTGCAAAACCCTTGACATTGTGAAGGTCATGGACTATAAACCTTAAAATGCCAATGTGAAGAATTGTGTAATTATAAAGTGAAGTTAAATTGTAGGCACCAAGGTCCTGCGGGGAAGATCAGTCCAACCCGCCGAGGTGGGGGGTCTGGGAACAGAGCGCTCTGCCTTCCATGGTGGCACTGCCTGACTTCCTCGAAGGCTCAGGCCAGGTATTTACTATCCAAACAAGATTTACCTGAGAGGCTGGTTAAAGATTCAGATTCCCTGACCCCACTTTCTCGACAGCCTGATGATGTAGATCTAGAGGGGTTCCAGAAACTATTTTTTTTTTAAACCAGGATCTCTTAGAAACACTGAGATCTTCTTCTTCCTCTCCATCTGGTTGTAGGTGAGGCTCATTCCAAAGTGTGGCTGGCAATGCTGTGTCCTGGTGGTTACAGGGTGGGGGCGTCTTTAGGGGTCTGTGCTCACAGGATGGAAGTTTACTCTGAGCTAGCTGAGCATTCGCTCTTCCTCCTTGTTGGCAGGTGCTTGGATTCTCACTGGGGGCACCCACTATGGCCTGATGAAGTACATCGGGGAGGTGGTGAGAGATAACACCATCAGCAGGAATTCGGAGGAGAACATCGTGGCCATTGGCATAGCAGCCTGGGGCATGGTCTCCAACCGGGACACCCTCATCAGGAATTGTGATGCTGAGGTAGGGCAGGGTGGGAGAAAGACCATGACATGGGGCTCTGGCCTGAACACGGGGGGGCTGTGATGGAGCCAGCTCACGGGGAGTCTGCCTTAGAAGGAGCATCTTCACAGCTGATAATTAGAAACAAGGATGACATAGTCAAAGAACTGGGAAGGAGTTACCAGGGGATGTGTTTTGTTCACTGAAATTTGTCCCTAGCAATATCATGGGGGAGTCAGGTTCTTTATTCTTTATAACCATGACCTGAGTCTGTCACCAGGGGCCTCAAGCCTCAGCTACCATATTTTTATTGCCCGGCCATATGCACAGGAATCGAAATCAAAGCTGTGGTCCCTGGTTAATTTGGTAGTTAGTGGGCTGTGAGCCTTTCCCCCAACCTCCAGAGTTTCCTGTGAGCCTATGTAAAAAGTAATCAACACATATTTCGTGTTTGAAATGTAAGGTAGACATAGGGGATTTTACATCAAGTGTAAAAAATTTTAAAACAGCATTTCTAGTGAGTTGAGATCTCCTTAAACAACAGGTAATCTCTACCCAGAAAGAAACAAGGAAGTCATAAGAGCATGTAGGTTTGCTACAAAACTATTCTAAGTCACTAGAGAGTATCGTTAACAGAAACATAAAAGCTAGCACTATAATTTGAATGTCTAAAAATAATACATGCTTATGGTAGAAAGCATGGAAAATGCAGAAAAGTATGAGGAAAATAAAAATCACGCTTAATTCCACAACTCAGTGATAGTCATCATCACGACTTTAGTGCATGTCTGTCTTTTCTAGGCATTAGATTGATATACATAGTTGTAATAATTTTCTATTTCAGACTGTAAATATTTCCCTTACTCTCAGAAAATCTTTGAAATAGCGTTTTAATGCCCCATAATTTTCCTTCATGTTTGAATAGTAATCTACCTGAAGATTCCCTAGATATTTAGGTTTATATCAATTCTTGATATTATAAGAAATATTTTAATGATATGTTTGTCCAAATATTAAATTCCCTAGTGAGTACCTATGATTACTGGACATTTGGTATGAATAGTTTTCCTCTTCCAGTAACATGATATGTTTCAATTTATGCAAGTTTGTGTCATTCAGGAAAGTTTTACAGTTTTCCTCATTAGGTCCTGCATATTTCTTCTTAATATTACTTCTAAAGATTTTGTATTTTTGTTATTAACGTGAAGGGGGCTTTATTCAATGTAATTTTTGAAATGATTTTTGTTGGTGTATATATATAATATTTATAAATTAAGATTTGCTGTTGTTTTAAGTCAGTTATTTTGTGAACTATTTTCCCTGTTCTAATGGTTTTTCAGCAGGTTCTCTGGGTGTTCTGTGTTTGCAACCATATTGATAAATAGTGTGACTTTTGAAATAACTCTTCTGTTTAATGATACCTTGCCTTTTTTGCTCATCTTTTTTGTTGCCTTAGGTAAAAGGTCCAGTGTAATGTTAAATAACAGTGATGATAGCAGGCTTTCCTGACAGGCCTCCAAGATACCTGGTATCGTAGTTAGTGGGAAAGAGTCTAGGTTTTTCACCAGTAAATAGGATTTGGTGAAAGGTTCAATATACATATATTTTAAAAACAGGATAGTAAGGCATCATCCTTTTATTTCTGGTTTATAATTTTTTTAATTGAGAATGAGTGTTGAGTACAGAATGTCTTTTTGCATCTGTTGAGTTGTTATTTTTCTCCTTTAAGCCATAATCGAATGGACTGGGTCCTGGAAACAACACTAATTGTTCCTTAACAACCCTGCTGGGTTTAATTAGACAATGATTTGTTAGGATTTCTGTATCCTTATTCATTAGAGGGTCTGGTCTTTGGCTGTTCCTTTTGTGATTCTTTCCTTGTGAAGGTTTTGGAATCAATCTTGTATTCTGGAAGAGTATAAATGCAGGGGGAATTATTTGTTCCAGGGAGGTTTGTAGGGCTCCTCTATCAAACGCCTGGATGCGGGACTTGCAAATGTTACATCATCTGTCATTTCCAGGACTGTCCTGATGGGAGCCCCTGGCTGGGCAAGCACCACTTAGACAATATGAATTCATGCAGCATGTGCATTTTACTTTTCCCTGTGCCTTTGTTCTTATTGTATATGTGTCGTTAATAGAGTCAGTAACTTTCTTTTCCCCATTGAGTTTCCAATTGGAATTCTTGGAGTCCAGATTGAAACACCTTTTAATGCAACCCTAAATACTTTAAATAGTACACACCTTTGAAAGGGACACTGGGGTCGGGAACTCTTCCCTGTATGCACCTGCAGCAGTTTCTTATTCTCCAGTATCAAGTGTTAGGACAGAGTATCTATGTGATTGCTTCGTTCACTTTGTGGTCCCATAACTATGGACTTGTGAAGAGCGGACTCCATCTTAGTCGTTTTCTAAACCTGACACCCTGGTCCAGGTCTTGGCATATTATGATAGATTCCAGACAAATATGTGTGTGTGTATGTCAATGGCTACCCTACCTGGATACTCACACACACTCACATTTACACACATTCACTCACAAACACGCACATGCACATACACACACCTTCCTGGGTGTGATCAGCGGCAGTGATTTATATTAAAGGGAACAGGGAGATGGAACAAGTACTGGACTGGGAATTTGATCCTTACATATGTCACATTTATGTGACAATGGGCAAGTGATCCACCCATTTTGAACCTTCATTTCTTCATATTTAAATTGAAGGGCTGCGCTATAAAATCTTTAAGACCTTTCTGAATTTAGCAATCTGGGAGGAGGCATCACTATAGCTGAACCCAAAGCGTTGGCTTTAATGTGAACATATAAAAATGTCAGCATGCATCTTGGCCCACAAACAAATCTCAAAGACAAGTTTCTCTGTATTTTTCAGGGCTGTTTTTCAGCTCAGTACATTATGGATGACTTTAAGAGAGACCCCCTGTACATCCTGGACAACAACCACACGCACCTGCTGCTCGTGGACAACGGCTGCCACGGGCATCCCGCCGCTGACGCGAAGCTCCGCAATCAGCTAGAGAAGTACATCTCTGAGCGCACCATTCAAGGTCAGCATTCGGGGGCTGGGGCCTTAGCCCCACATAACATCAAGAGCAGCAGCAGCCACATAGCCACCAGTTGTTGAGTAAAGCCTGGTGAGCACTCCCGATGAGGTGTCCTATCGCCAAAGAAGAGTTGTTACCTCTCTTCTTCCTTTAGCATGCTTGGAGTGCACCTGCCCAGGGTCCTGTGGTGTAGACCCTGCAACGCGCTGGAGCAGGGATAAGTGCTGCCCTGTCCCGCTCTGGTTTGCCAGTATAAAAAGCCTGCCATCCCTTCCCCAACACGTAAGAACAAGTAAAATCCGTGATGGTAAATCTGAGCTTAGGAAGCAAAGCAGTTGGCTAGGGTAGAAATGATAAAAACCAACCCACTAGCTTAACAGTTGGCTGTTTACTTTGAATCTCGGCTAATTCTCTCTAGTAGGGGCCACTTATAACATTGGGCTCAAGGGAAGAATGCAGCAACTGAGTGAAAGCTTGTGTTTGCCTTGGAAAGTGACAAATTCTCTTCCTGCTGTTGAGGCGCATTCTGTTGTGGAACCAGACCACCTCATGATGCAGCGATAGACTCCCTGACGGGGACTTGTTGGATGGAGATGCTCTCGGCCTTTTCCCTTTCTCAGTGGGATGTCTGTGGAGGAACCCGTGTATATGTGCCGTACTCTCCCTTGAGAGCATGTAGAGTTCTGCACATTTTTCACCCAGTCAAGAAAGCATAGGTTTGTGCAAATCAGTGAGAGTGTAATTATTTTAAGGATAAACTTGAACTTGGCCTCATGTATTAGCAAGTAAATAATCCACAGATCTTAGCATTTTAAATACCAGTAACAAATTGCAACCCGTGTCCTGCTGTTACTGGTTTGGAACACAGAGATGCATCCTTCCTGATCAATGGGCAGATTGTCAAGCCTGTGAGATCTGCAGCCATCACTCCACAGCCCGGGCTCGTGGGGCAGAAACTCCTGGTCCACCTCTTCCTGGAGGTAGGTGAGTATTTCTGAAGAGCCCAGAGTTAAGTCTTAATGTTTTATGTTTTACAGATTCCAACTATGGTGGCAAGATCCCCATTGTGTGTTTTGCCCAAGGAGGTGGAAAAGAGACTTTGAAGGTGAGTCTTCATTTAGTTTTCTAGATTAGTCAACAAGCTTATTCAACAAATACGTATTTTCAGGGCTTTGGGGGTCACCGAATCTAACATAATTTCTTTTACTACAGCAAGTAGATAGCATTGTTTCTGTCCTATAATGTTCCCTTAACTGGCTTAGGTTGTTTCCTCAGCTGAGAAGAGACTCTGGAAGGCCATGAATGGCCTGGATACCTGGTGCTGGCTTTGACCATCAACCTGACAAAGAGAAGAGTTAACATTAACTCATAGTAACCAGCACGCCTATTGGAAGACCCTGGCCACCCCATCTGCATAGAGATGAGCTGTGATTGTGCCCCCAGACAGGTGCTCCCAGACCACCTCAGGCTGTCCACGTGCTTCCTGGGCCTGCAAAGATGCCCTCTCATGGGGGATTCCCAAACCCTAAGCAGTCCGGAGATCACAGAAAGTTTCTTGAATGACTCCGTACTTCCAGCATTGAGTAACTGAGCCCGAGTTCTGCTCCCCCCCATCCGTGCAGACTCTGATATCAGTGAGCTCCTCTTGTCTGCAGCGGGCGTCAGCACGACTGCATTTCAGTAGTGTGAAGGCATGGGCACCATCTTCAAGATCTTGTTTTTCTAGGCACAGGATATCACAAGAAAGTAATTTTTAACCTTCCTTTAATTTCCATGTTGATTTGGCTATTTCCCCGTTGCCTCCACGCTGTTTTGATTTCAAGACAAGGGTTGGAGTATAAAGATCTGTGATTCTCCATCCTTCTCCCTTACCAGAGTGTGCCCCTGGAGTTATGGTAATTCCTGGCAAAGGTGTTTGGAATCATAATCTAGCACGTCTCTCTGTTTATTCTTTTATAGGTAGTGGCCTTTGCATTTGTACGTCAACATTATTTATTTAGCACGTGCTGTGAGGTGTACTGAGACTATTGTACATAAAATCTTTCAGGGAAAAACTGAAACAGAGATTTTGTTAAAAGGTGAAATTGCTAGTATGTGAATGCTTGAAGGATCAGACACATAAAAGAGGAAAAGAGACAGGAAGTATTGAAAGCCGATGACTTCACTATCTCTGTCTCAAATGTTAGATTTAGAATTCAGTTCCAGGCCTAGGGCTCTGTGTCTCTAGAGCGCCTGCTCAGCCCATAATGGCCCACAGAACAGGGGTCAGGAGAGGGGAAACACCAGCCTAGTGTCCCTGCAGCTCCTGAGCCCCTGTCTTTCGGCTCCCTTTCCTACCATCCCCACCCCCGCCCAGCACAGCCCTGACACCCACCTTTGGTGTGGGTAGAGAGGTCTCTGCCTGCCCTAATGAAGCACCACACACTTTATGGGTGACGTCTGCCATAAGGAAAGCATTCAGTCTTGGCTAAAGGAAGGGCCGTCACAGTTTCTGCACCTGTATGTAGATCACTTTGTCTTGAAGTCAAGTGATTAAAATTCTTAAGCTGTGCTGTTTATAAAGGAAATAAAAGTGTGGAAGGAGTTTATCCAAGAAGCAAATATATTTTTATTCTCCTTGAATAAAAAGGACAGGGGAAATTATTTGAGTAGGGACATACATGAGTCAGCATAATATAAAATATGTGGCTGCTGCTTTGAAGGTATTTTCATACCTTAAGAGCACGAATATTGCTGACCTCTGTCAGATAAGCTATCAGTGATACCACTGACTGCATCTTAAGTGTTGTCACTGAAATCTATGATGCAGCATCTGGAATGGTTGTATATGGGATATTGTAAAGCACTTATTTATGGAAAAAAGCTAGTCACACGTGTCCTTGTTAAGGAATTTGGTATTAGCCTAGGATATAATACCACTGGGCTTACATTTTTCATTTATAAAGCAATTGCAAACATTGGTTTGCTTTGATGAAAAATAAAACCCCAAAGGAAAAAGTGGAGGGATGAGTCACTGTTTCAACGTGTGGACCAGCTTGATTTAGAACCTTGGTCCTGGCTGGGCTCTGCTGGTCATCTGTGTCTCTTCCATCTGGCCCACTCCACCACCCCTCTCCCAGGCCATCAATACCTCCATCAAGAGTAAAATTCCCTGTGTGGTGGTGGAAGGCTCGGGACAGATAGTGGATGTGATCGCGAGCCTGGTGGAGGTGGAGGATGTCCTGACATCTTCCATCATCAAGGAAAAGTTGGTGCGCTTCTTACCCCGCACTGTGTCCCGGCTGCCTGAGGAAGAAACAGAGAGTTGGATCAAATGGGTGAGTTGAAGGGGGAGACTTCAGCAGGCGGAGAAAAGGAAGCCGGGTTCTCGGGGAGGGAGGAAGCTTGATTGCCCAGCTGCTCTAGCGACTGTGGGTATTTTATACATTCTCAGTACTTTGAAACTGTACCCCAGCCCAAACCAGGTTTCTTGTTGGGCATTGAAGCTCACCTAAGTCAAATGACTCACCAAGTCTCATAAGCAATACCTTATGGGGCTTAAACTCAAGTCTGTCTGCCAAGCTCGTAATCAATCCTTTTACACCACGAGGTCAACAGATGCTTAGCTTCTGTCTTTTGTGTGTTACTGATGCCGGGTTTGCAAACACTCAAGGTAGGAGATCAAGACAGAGGCTTTTATTTAGAGATAAAGTGAGAGGACAGAGCTCCTGGCTCAAGCCCAGAGGGAACAAGAGAGCCCCCGGGGTGTGCATTGTCTAGGGGATTTTATGAGCGGTTGAGAGACAAAGGGGTAGGGATGCACACCTGCTAAGTGGTCCCAAAATGTTTATCTTTGAAGAGACATTAAGTTTCTTATCAGTCCTCTGGGTTATTTACAAGAAATTACTACTCTGATTTCCTCCCGGATAGCAGCTTCCTGGTCTGGGATCTTATCACTCAAGACTGCCTAGCTTTGCATGGGCTGAGTTATTGTCTGTTTGTTAAAGAGTATGTTAAGAAACTTACTTTTTTAACTAATTGGGTTTTAAACTGCAATCTTATCTTCGAGATGGAATCCTTCCTGTTTTTACTACATTGTTTTGGGCTTGCTTGCTAGATCAATTGCCCAGGTTGCAAATCATTTGATGAGGGCTGGAGGAGGAAAGGAGGAAAAACAGCACCTGGGTGAAGTCAGAAAAACAACCTGGGCCCCCAGCAGCCAAAGCAAATCCCACAATGGATTGATTATCTTGCTGTGTTCCCGCTGCCCCACCCCCTCACCCTGCTCTGTCTAAGCCCTGGTCCCAGAATAATTGCTTTTCCAAATTAACTGGCCTGTGATTCAGCTCAATATCTCTCACCTTTCTCATTAGATCATGTCAGAAACGTCCACTTATTAGAATATCTATTATGCTTCTTACTGCCAAGTCTATGGAAGGATTTTAACTTCATGCTGTGCTTTCTCAACTTTTCTGTTTCATGACTGCTGTTGACTGGAAATGACCTTCGTTTTCTTGACTACTCAGTTCATGAGAAAGCTCATAGTCATATCGCATGCAAAAATGGCCTTTAATACGTGGATATTTTTAGGAGCGTGTGCTTGCCACTTGGAAAACTTTCTATAAAGAAAATAACAGACCATAGGCAACAAGAATTATTTTAATAACAGAGTCCATTTCATCTTGAGAGTCAAAGGTTGGATTTAGTATAAATAATAAAAAAAATATTCTTTAACTAGCTTGGTATTTCAACAGTATTTAGTTATGGAAGAACCTCAAAGTAACAATTGTAGTAAACCGGAATCTTGGAAGAGTGAAGATCATCTCGCTCAAGGCAGCCTTTGTCATTGTTTAAGGCAAGCCTGGAACAAACCAAATCCTGGTGAATAATGAGAAAAAACCCAGCCTTCTAGGCGGCCAGGTCCTCTGTAGTCAATTAACACACAGTGGGACTCTATTGATTTTATTTAATTTCAGATGAGTGGGCAGTTAGCTGCTAATCCTGATGAGGTGCAGGGGGATTGATGTGATGCAAGCAAGTCCTTCCTGGATAAGCCTCCTTATCTAAGTTTTAGAATTTAAACACGCACGTGCATCTTCTTTCCAGAGCTGAGCGCCAGTGTTGGTGCTAAACAGCGTCCTGCTCAAACACGTGCTCATATGATCCTCCTACTTGAAATACTGCATTTCGCAGATTTTACTAAAAAGGTAACACTGTGGTTGTATATGAAAGCTCATGCTGGGGTTTTCTTGTGTCTTGGCCAAGTCCAGTCAAGAGATGGACACAGGAATCAGGTAAACAGATCAAAATTTTATCAGCTTCCTTGATGTTGAAGGTGAAGTTGAAAGATGTGGCTTAGAGGTGTAGCCACAGTGGTCCTCCCTATGCTGAGCCCCAGAGTGAGCCAGACGAGCCCACCCGGACAGAGGCAGTCATGGACAGCATCTGCCCCCCACCAGGCTCGGTGTGTGGCTGACAGCAGACCAAAGCACCGGCCCTCTGCCAGGAGCAGATCCCAGTGGAGAAGCAGGAAAGGGCTGGCCACGCGAGGGCAAGGTCACCAACCGGAGTTGGCAGTCCTCCACCTTGAGTAGGAGTGAGTGAAGGGTGGAGAATATTGAGGGGCCTCATTTGGATGGAGCTCCCCCTGCTTGGAAATACATGCTAAGGAAAAGGGTCCTTCCTCCTGAAAGTGGTTATCCATTTTCGGATACGTAATTCCCCACATATGGACTCACAGTGTGAGTCAATTCCAGGCATATCAGTGGAGCCGTCCCCAAGTATAAAGACCAGCGTAAGACATTATGTGTTGAGCACGGTACTTAAGGTAAACTCCTGTGGAGGAAATTTAGTGGTTAATTGATGGATGCCCGTAGAGGAAGGAGTAGACAGCTCTTGACTGCCCCCCAAGGGGCCCTGGATCCGATCCAGGGACTTTCCTCTTGCTCCTCTACATGTTGGCTTACAGAATATGGGCTACGTCATGTCTAAAGAACAGAGACCATTTAGTGGGTCCCACACACGCTATGAGGGATTTGGATTCCTTCTTTAAGAAAACCATTACGGGGAACTCATCTGAAATGGGCTAAAAATCAGACGTATTTCACTGTCTGTGATTATATTTACACCTTCCTGGGATTCATAGCTAATCCATATTAATATCAAATGTGCTAATGATATATCATAATGTCAGTCAGAAGGCATGTATACATAATAAAAATTAGGCTGGTATTTTAATTATGCACTCATTTGGGGTTCTGCAAATGGTACAGATTTCCCAAAAGAATGGTATTATTAATTCATAAATATATACATTCAATCAGATATTAATTGCACAACCTCCCAGGAAAATGGTAGGTGACTTCACTGCTCATGTGAACAGCTAATCCCCAAGCCTGGACTCACGGTGTCTCGAATTCTCTAAGAGACCCTATATGCTTCTGTTCTGGGCTCATGCCCGCCTCTCCTACCAGGGTTCAGAGCTGTTCCCCTACACCCACTCCTTACCTTCCAGGAGCTTGACCCTTCACAGTCTCCCAACTGATTGTCTAACCTAGGTACCATCCATTCATTGATATCCAATTCTTTCATCTATTCACTTATACAGTTGATATTTATTCAGCACAGGCTATACTCTAGGTTCTGGAAGAGATATTTCAGATAAAACAGCATATATAACAGAAAGAGTCCTTGTCCTCATAGAGAAAAAGAAATTGAAAAAAAGTTCTTGTAGAGTGATTACAACGCAGTGCATTGTATAATTCCCAACTGGAATGTGTGTTCTGAAGAAAGGTAACGTGGGTTCAGAAGGGCATGAAGCCAGGGAGCCTGGCCTGGGGTGGAAGACCTCTCAGGAGACGTCTTCTCAGAGGCAGTGACTTAGGAGCTGTGATCTGAAGGCTGGTAGAGTTAGTGGGTGAAGGCTGGGATTGTGATGGTGAGAACAGCACATGCAAAGGTCCTGAGGTACAAGGCAAGCACAGTCTACCTAGGAGCTGTAAGATAACAGGGAGGGTAGAAATTTGAATGGAAGCTGCAGACCAGGAGGCTCCTTGATCACCAAGACCAAGGTTTGGGTCTTGTTCAGTTGCAATGGGAAGTCATTGAGGGTTTGAAGCAGGGTGAGAATGTGATCAAAGTTGTGTACAGGAAAGCCCACACTGTGTATGGAGGGGGCAGGATTGAAGGAGGCAGCCGTGCACTGGGGAGGAGACACCAGTTAGAATTCCCTGCAGCTGTCTCCGGGCCCACCAGCGTGCTCTGTGTCCATAGTGACTTTCTCCTTCCTTTTCGTTTCAGAAGAAAAGAGGTCTCAGTCCCTTTGTACTGCCCATCTCTACTTATGTCCCAGAACTAGGGGACTGGGCCCCTCCCTGCCTGTTTTTTCTAGCTGGACCCATTTCCTTTTCTGAGCAGAGTCAGCCAGCAAGGAGGGGACACCCTTCCCTTCACGCTGTCTCCCCACCACGCTGTCTGTCAACCCCCCTGTGGTGTGTTTTCCTGCAGTTTCCCTTTGTCTCCTTGTCATTGCTGGTGAAGATAGATGTCTCATCTTCTGAACCAAGGTCTCCAGCACTCCCTTTCCCGGGACACTGCAGCCTTGAAGGTCCAAGGGCAAGCCCTTCCTAGCCCACCTTTTCCTTCCTTCCAACCTGACCTGACACTTCCCTCTCCCACCAGCCAAGACTCTGTGTATTTCCAAATGTTGTCAGGAACCTCCCTCCCCACCAACAACTTAGCCTCCCCCAAACCAGGCTCACTGCGTCCTCTAGAAAGGCTCTTCTAGAAGCTCCCACCAAGCTCACCAACACTCGGAACCTGGAATGGGGTGGGGGTGGGGGTGTTGCTCTGCCCATCCCCCAGCTCTTTAATTTTAAAAAGTGTTTTAAAATTAAGTTTTACAGAAAAATCAGGATATTATAGCAAATGACTTATGTCTTTATCCAATCATCAAATCCTAGAGTTACTCTTCACACTGAACTTTTTTCCTTTAGGTTAAGCCCTCCTCAACACACTTGGGCAGTTTCTGTTGTTTTCTGTTGCTCTTCCTGCATTTATTCCCTCATTCAATAGTTAAGCACCTACTATGTGTCAGGTTTTGTCACACACACACACACACACACACACACTTGCTCACCCCAAGCCAATGAGGGGCTTTTGGAAACATGTGCCCTTGTTTGACCAGTACTTTATTCTCACATGATCAAGGACTCATTCCAATTTAGGAATCGGATGCCATGAGTCCAGGCACTGTAGGTGAGGAAAGGAGACTGCAACACCCCTATAGTTGGTCTTAAAATAAATGGAATAAAGGATTCCTCACCAAAAGAGAAGTATACATTCCTCGTGCCGAACGTCAGTTGGCTGACAACTCTGCTCTTTAAATCTTGGCAGCTCAAAGAAATTCTTGAAAGTTCTCACCTATTAACAATTATTAAAATGGAAGAAGCTGGGGATGAAATTGTGAGCAGTGCAATTTCCTATGCTTTGTACAAAGGTGAGTAAAAAGAGCTCCTCTAGAAGCTTCAGCTTTGTGTTGCTTTCTGTAACTTTTCAGTGGCTACATTTATTTTTTTAAATAGCTTTATTGAAATACGACCTTGCGCTTAATTTTGATGATCATAAACAGGAAGCTAGAATAATACTATTGACCTATTGAGTTAAATGTCGTTGGTGGTATATATTTAATAGAACAAGAATTTTTATGTCATTAAATGCTGGTCAAATATGATCCCAGCACTCTCTAAAAGCTGCCTCTAATGGTGGTTTAAAATCTTTATCTGAGTCTCAGACTCCTTGGATAATGGGCCTTGTCCTAGGGTTCCACGTAGATGTACACCACCCAAAGACACCTCATACTCATAAAATAATTTTGCATTCAGTTTCAGGGGTTTACAGATCTCCTGAAGCTTATGAATAAGACTCAGTTTTAAAATTCTCCTCTGTGATCTTTGCTGTCTTAGAATCCCATCAGGCTGATATTACCTGGAATAAACAGATCCTTGGCAAAGACCATGTAGAGTTGAGCGGCCTGATTAATATACATATGTAAGGCATGTAGAGTCGGGTCAACTCCCTGGGAAGCGTGCTTTAAGCCCTAATTATTTATTACAATCATTCTTACTGTGCTTGCCAGAAATTTGGTTGTGAGGATATTTATTAAAAGGGATTACACCTGTAGAGATACATAGATACAGAATATATTAGTTCTGGAAAAGATAAACAGAGCGTCGTTTTAATGTGGCTCATTATTTCATAGATTTAGATATAGTATTAGTCAGATATGGGCCTTGAAATATATCATTTATGGAATCTGAATCTGTGGAAAAACATCAATCTACCATAGTTAAACTGTTAGGGTATGAAATGGAAAAGATACCATTATTGCTGGAATTGATCCTCATTATAGACTTTGGGACATACAGAATATGGATATGAAAGAGTGAAAATAAAGTGAAATGACAGTTCTGTGTGTGAGTCTGAGGGAATATGCTTAGACTCTCCTGTGATACATATGGAATGACTCTGGCCCTTATTTCTGGGTTTTTGGTGAGTTGACTTTTTCCCTGTCCTCTTACAGCCTTTAGCACCAATGAACAGGACAGGGACAACTGGAACGGCCAGCTGAAGCTTCTGCTGGAGTGGAACCAGCTGGACCTGGCCAATGATGAGATCTTCACCAACGACCGCCGGTGGGAGGTAAGTAAGAAGCCCTTGTGGATCTGCCAGGCCTGAGGGTTTCAGTCCCAGGCAAGTTCACTGCAGATTCAGTGAGACCAAGAAATGGCAAATGAAACAGCTCTTGGGTTAAAAGTTCTATACCCAGCTTTATTCTCCCAGTGGTAGGTTGAGCACTGGAATCATGTCTGCCTCCAACAGTCTGCAGGTCTGTGATCCTCCTGCATCTCTGCTTCTGCCCAGAGCACTGGGCAGAGCTCTTTCTATAGTCACTCAGTCAGTACTAGCTCATTGCCTATGGGGGTGGGAGCTGTAGCCCAGCAGCAGGCCAGTTACATCTCAAGTAGTTTAGGGTCAGGTGAGGATCCTGGCCACAGGAACTTCCGTTTTCCCCACAGGGTCATTCCAGTGGCAGGGCTGGTCCATTTCTGGCCACATCTGCATTGTTGAATCTTGTAAGGATTATTCCAATTTGGTACATCATTGTTGCCAAGCCTCGCTTTCCTCATCTGTAGTAAGAGATAATCACATTGACATAGAAGGTTTGTTGTAAAAAGATAATAAAAATGCTCTGCTGTAAGAAAATGTCAATCCCCTCTCACCCTGCAAAGTTTATAGCTCTCAGCCATGATGTGAAAGATGCTTCTCCATCTGCATATGAGGTGTGGGGTGCAGATCTTGTCCTGGAAGCTGCTGGGCAGAAGTGCGAGGGAAATATGTGCATTATGGCCAAAGGGTTTTATCAGAAGTAGCTCGACTAAAAACCAAGACAGTGTTGCTCATTTTGCACCCTGCCCCAGCTATCGGGCTTAGTTCTTATAAGAGAATTGTCAGTGAGATGCACAAAGGGAAAATTGAACAACTTAATTGGAAACCCACAATGAATGTGTTACAGCTGGAAAACTGGGGTTCTCAACCAAATGAGCACCTCCAGTATGGAAGCTGTATGCCCACTAAACACTGTTTTTTCCCAGTAGACTGACTTTTCTCACTTTCAGTTTTATCAGTTGTAGGACTGTGGTTTTTAGCAGTGCCCTCTTGTATACAACAAAAGTTAAGTCAGCCTCAGGAGCTCTGTTTAAGGAACAATTACATACCATCACGGTTGGGTCTGCAAGTCTGTGTGTTTTTTGTTTTCAGCTCTGCTCAATTAGTTTAAATCATTTGTGGGCAAAGAGAATTTATTTCATTTTATGCAAGTATGTACGGGTTTGAAGGCACAAATATTTTGTAGCTTCTGTCCTTCCCAGTCAGGTTCAGAAAACACTTTTAGGCCCATCGTTGTATAGTCAAAGATGAGGACTTGATTTATCTTAGCATGAGATCAGTTTGAATAATAGAATGCAAATACAGTAATGGCTTATGGATTTTTAAATTATTCATTCATTCTGTGGCCATTATCTTATGTTTGGTCTTTGCAGTGTAACGAATCCTATCACACATTGCAAAGCTTTAGTTAGTTGAGAGGAAGGAGAATTGTAAGTAGATCTAGTTAAATGATTTGTAAATGAGTCCCTGTGTGTGAAACCTTCTGTCTAAGTAAGGTCAGATGGTGCAGGCGAACATAAACTCAGGCACCTATTGAACTGGACATTTAGTTTGATTAACTCAGCTAAAGATAGTTAGAGGCCAAGGGCCTATGAAAAACGCCTGGAGCCAGGCCATCTGCATGACTTACCCCCTGCAGGCCACTTAGTGGCTCTGTGCCTCAATTTCCCCATGTAGTGGCATGTGGCACGCCAGCATGAGCTGACTGCAGAAGTTTCAGAGATTTTTATGAGTCAGTTGTTAAATACAGTCATTACTTAAAATTCGATTATACGAACCTTGGAATTAACTACATTTTGTTAAAAGCAAAGGCAGCGAGTAACCGAGGTTCACCTCTTTCTAGTTATTTCACTGCCTTTGCTACGTCTATGCTCTGGAGGTTGTTTTTTGCTTCATGCTGGAAACGCTGGCAGTGGTGTGCTACTCCATGCCTTTTCCCATCCTGCAATCAGTGATGTAACTTTGGTAGTTGAAAATTGGGCTGGTGGGAGCATTTACACCCTAGGAACTGGCAAGTACCACAAGGTGGGGCCATTTTCTTCCAGCGAGCCAGTTGTCCAATGTTCACCAGCATTCTGCGGCTCCTCTGGAAAGGGAGACGGTAATAGCAGGACCCACTTCAATGGTGATGAGTAAATCAGGTAATGTTTCCAAGGTGCTTAGAACATCGGCACATATTAAATACCATGTAAGTATTGCTCTAAAAATAAAAATTTTTGAAATAGCAGAAATATACCTTTGACAGTACACAGAGCAATCTCACTGTAATAGCTTACTTCCCCCTCACACCAAACCATAGCAGCGGGTGATCGCTTTCCTGGTTAACAAGCCAGGGCTCTGCGGGTCCCACAGGAGAGCGATGCCTGCTCTGAACTTGAATCTCTGAAAGGATCTTGTCTCATTTTATCCCCATACACAGCCATTTTGAGGAAGGCTAAACAGGCTCAGAGACAGTCTTGTTTGAGGTCACACATCTGGCTGATGGCAGAGCCAAGGGTGGGAACACAGATGTGTCTGCGAAGCTTTTCTCTTCCCTGTGTGCCCGTGGTTCGCCAAGTGTGGTCTCCGGACCGGTGGGAACTGGCTGGCAACACCACTTTCTAAAGCAGAAATTCTGAGGTTGACTCCTGCAACTTGTGTTTTTATAAGCCTGCCAGGTGACTCTGAAGTTTGGGATCTACTCCCTGCCCTGTGCCATCCAGTGTGTGACCAAGGGACAGGCCTGTGGGTTTAGGAGGAAATGTGAAGTGCCGGGCACAGGCGCCCCTGACAGAGGAGGAAGGGCAGCCGTGCCCTGCCCAGGGCAGCCACCCCTCCCTCCCTAAACCACAGTGTGGGGACTCAAGGGACCCTCCATAGGCAATGTGTGGTCCCAGGAGTCTGAAGTTAGGCAGAAACCTATGGCAGAGGGCAGTCACCTAAACCAGGGGTCAGGCAAGTAATGCAGTGAAGGGGGTGGGTGGACAGCGGTGAGGGGTGTTGGGGATGCTGGGGAAGGGGGACCCCAGGCTCTGGAGCAGCTGCCACTTGGCTGTAGCTGATGGCTCCCCGTGTTGTCAGAGCTTCTGCTTTTCACTCTTCCATTTGGATTTTAATGCTGGAAATGTGGATTTTTGTGAACCTCCTCATTTATAATGTTGGGATTGAACTGAATATAAGTAATACTCTGGAGGACAAACAGGACATATCTGAGAGCTGGTGTGGCCTCTTGCCCACTGGTATCTGCCTGGAGTAAACATTATTATCTTTATTAAGATCCCAGTAAATTATGGGGTTAAGGTTTATCAGGGGGCCCAGAAAGTAGAGATAAAGATGAATAATAAGCAGATATAACTGTCAAGTGCTCCAGTGACTCACTGTTGTGTAATTGACCTGTCATTTGCTGGGTGGTGTGTGGTCTGAAGAGCAGCGGGCAGACGCCAGGGCACAGAGTGCGGGGCCAGCTGGGGGCTGGCTCACAGTCGGCGTCTACTGGGGACATCAGAGAAATGCTGTGAGCTGCACGCTGGGCCCTGCCCCCTAATGTGTGCATCCTCTAGGCCAGGCACCAGGATAAATTCCTGACCAACACCACCCCCATGTAATTATTTCCCCTCTAGAATAACAAGAGGCCACGTCATATTCAAGCCCACATCTGGCCAATATCAAAGATTCTACCCTGACTCTTCCCCTGTCTAAATGTCTGAGTTATAATCCAATGTTGTGTTACATTGAAAAGATAAATTTGATTCCCGAAACCGGATTGAAAGAGAAGTTGAAGATACTATTACTTTGTGGCTGGAGGTGCGACGTGGCTGAGAAAGAAAAACCTTGTGTTCCCTTTACTGGGCGTAGAGTGTGAGTTCACTCTCTGCTCTTTCTCCTTAGTCCGCCGACCTTCAAGAGGTCATGTTTACGGCTCTCATAAAGGACAGACCCAAGTTCGTCCGCCTCTTTCTGGAGAACGGCTTGAACCTGCGGAAGTTTCTCACCAATGACGTCCTCACTGAACTCTTCTCCCACCACTTCAGCGCCCTCGTGTATCGGAACCTGCAGATCGCCAAGAATTCCTATAATGACGCCCTCCTCACGTTTGTCTGGAAACTGGTGGCCAACTTCCGGAGAGGCTTCCGCAAGGAAGACAGAAATAGCAGGGACGACATAGACATAGAACTTCACGTATGTACCGGATGGTTGCAGCTTCAATTCTCTGATCTTCCAGTCTTCCTTCCAAAATGAGCTCTCCCTCCCTCTTTCCCACTCCTGATCTCTTTGCCATAAAGTCGCGAGCATCGGCTTTGCCAAATTTTTCTGCTTAAGCTAATGGGTCTGCCTGGTGAGTATTCCGATGCGATGCTTTGCTTTACGCTCTGTGCTATAGTTCAAATGGGTTGTTGCAATTTTTCTTAATTGCAAAGCTTGGTGTAGCATCTAATGAGGAACAGGGACACATGAGTGGCTACCTGCTCATGTCTTAGGCTTTGGATGTGGTCGGCTTAAAACAGTTCTCTGTCATGTAAAGGAGTGGAGAACAGCCAAGTTCTCTTTTGTAGATAAAAGGGGCAGGGACTGTGTCCAAAGGAATGACCCGGGTTTCCGTTGGGGAGCGTGCTGTGGGGGTACCGCCTGTGTTCTCGCAGGCCTTCCTGCTGTCTGTACAGGCAGGCCCAGTTTCCGGATGCAGCACCTGCAGCTCTTTGCTGAAGGTTTGCTGTGGTCAGAGCGCAGTGACTGCCAGAAGGTGGTGGATAAATACACCAGCTCCCTCCCTCGTGGAGGGGGTGACACCTCGGGCTCCTGGGGCTCCCTAGGCGTGTTAATCTCTAGTTACCCGTCATGGCAGCTTGCTGCTAAGGCATCCTTCACTGGTTCCATCTTATGTCTTCTCTCCCCTGTTGGTTTTCCTGAGATCATCTCTCAAGTAAACTCAAATAAATTCTTTTTTGTTGTTGTTTCTGAAAACAGGTTTTATTTAAATAAGGGGTTAAAGACATTGCATAATATTAAAACTGAAAGAAAAAACCCGAAATCCAGTTTGTTACTGCCCGTGGCCTTGCACAGCTGTTGCTAGTAAGTGGCAGCTCTGCACCCAGCTGCCTGCCTCAGGCAGCAGTTTGCAGTTTGTTCCCTTGTCAAAAGTTTAACTGATAGAAGGTTGGCCTCCATTCTGCTGTTTGGACATCAGTTAGCTAGGATGTGTCTGGTCAAAAAGAGCTTGGTTGCAAGCCAGATGTCCTATCACCTCACCAGAGGGAAGGCGGCAGCCCTCCCTTTGCCCTTGTCCGGGTGGAGACACCAGGGCATCTTTCCCTGAAGCCAAAGGCTCCCTCTCGTGGTGCAGCTGCCCCTGCTGCGGTACCCCATCCTCTCCTCTCGGGCTCACCCGGGGCTGGTCAGGTGGTGACATTGTCTCAGGGCCAGGAACTCTGCAGAGGGAGAGTCGAGGGGCTTCTGGCCAGGCATAGCCAGCCAGCTGTGATCCTGGGGGCTCGGCTTGGCTGAAACCTCACGTATTGCTTGTCTCAGGTCACACACTGCCAGGCGCCGCGGCTTGCCCTCTGTTTAAATGAGGGACTTCAATACTAAACAGTGTGGCTCTGTTCAGTTTATTGCATGAACGAGTTGCACTAGTCCAAGTTAAAAGCAGACCCCAAATGGTTACATTATACAAGCTGTGAGGTTTTTAAACTTGTGACAGGACAGAAGGGAAATTCTCCTCATTGCGAGGAGATGCCCACTGAAGCTTCAGCCAGCCAAAGCGCTTAAAACCCGTGAACCTCCAGCTGGTTGTCCGCAACGAGTCCAGCCTCCCCCAGGAACTGGCGTATGTTCTTGCGCTGGTCACCCTGTAGCTGAATTACTTCTCCATATTCTGGACGCTCAATTACAGTACCACTGCAGGCAAATTTCTTCTTATATGCCTTCGCTAGTTTGATTTTATTGTAATCATCAGCGATCCCTTGGACAGCAGTAAGGGTCTTCCTGCTGTTTCTCTGTTGAATTCTTACATGGATATAATCCTCCGTGCCAGCAGGAAGCAGCTCCTCACCCTCACGTGCATCAGCAAAGGGTCAAAAGAGTGGAGGTTCTGGGTAGCAGACATAAAGATACGGTTCCTTTTCCTCATGGTAGCTGGAGAAGGTGGGTGGGGGCACGTAGCAGCGGAAAGCAAGGGGCTCCAGAGGGAGGCTGCTGAGTCTTTGGTGGTGGGTCAGGGGCCAAATAAATTCCTCATTGCTCCTGGGGAAGCTCAACCTAGGTCATTATCTTCTGAAATTCTGAGATTTGTGTGTGTGTGTGTGTCACAAAAATCTGAATGAGCTAGGGGTTTGGAGGAATTGGAAGCTTGTGTTTGACGCAGTTTATGTTAAAACCCTCTGCTATATCCATAACTGTGCCAGAAGCATCTTGGATCTTGGTAAAAACCTGGGCAGTTTAAAAGAAATGTATACATTTTGTTGTCTTCTATCTGAAAAGATTCCATTGGAAGATATGGAATGCTGAATAGGAACTGGGATTCTAATTAACATACTGGGAATTGAAATTTTGAGTAACACTCCCAAAAAGTAAGCATAGTTGTGCACTGATGATGGTTGAACCTCAACTGTATGAAAGTTAGAATTTAGTTGGCCTGATTTTTCTAGACGAGAAACAGATTTATGTGACAAGAAGGAATCGCTTTCTCTTTGGCCTGTCAGAAGTCATTCCATTTTAAAATTGCTGTCAGCCCATTTTCCCACCCTTCGTACCTTTCCATCTAGTTGCACGCTGTCTTTTATGATAGATAAAAGATTTTGTATCAAATTATACTACTTGGTGAATTGTGAAGATGAAAATCACATCATTGTGCTATTAAAAGGGATTTATATGTGCCAGATTACAGAGCCCTCCAAACGTGGGGTGCTCTCCTAGGCATCCCGACTCCCTGTTTTATTCGTAACACTGGTGCGTCTACTAAAGTGATGCTCCACTTGTACACGCTGACCACACACGCTCTGTTCTCTCCCAGGATGTGTCTCCTATTACTCGGCACCCCCTGCAGGCGCTCTTCATCTGGGCCATTCTTCAGAACAAGAAGGAACTGTCCAAAGTCATTTGGGAGCAGGTAAATGTCCAAGCCCACCCCAAATTTACCCCAATGTAAGCTTTCTGGTGGTGGTTCCCGATGTTCTCCAAACTCACGTGCCTAATCTAAACCATCTTCAATCCAATGGCATCTCTGTGTCAGATGAAGATGGCTGGGCCTCTGCTCCCACGTTGATGGAAGCGAGTGTGGGGGTGGGGGTCCCTGGACCGTAACTGTGCTTGGCAGGCAGCCCAGAGGGCCTGCTTCTCAGGTGTGGGTGGGTGTGTGGTTGCTTTCCAAATGGACAACGTTTTTAAGTTTCATTTTTAAAAATGAATTTCTACTGGATTTGGGGCAGCAAGTAGGGCCTGTACAAATTTTGTTTTGGGAAACTTGTCGAGATTTTTCTTTGTGATTTAGCACGTCACAATTTTGGTAAATGATTTATTCGCAGTTGAAAAGAAGCTACATTCTCTATTATTAGAGCAAAAATTGGATATTGAATGTCGAGTTTCCACACAGCTTCATTAACTACACTGTCAGGCCTTCCATGCCTTTATCCACTTTTCCCCTCTCTGAGCTGTTACAGTCTGATGGCGGGTAGGCAGGCCTCCCACCTCCATAGCCTCACTGTCAGTTTTTCCTGCCATTTATCTTATTATTTTCTTTTTGTATGCTGACTCCATATTCAAAATGGTGCATATATTCCAGTTCAAGGCTATTTTGTGTACGTTGCCAATTTTACTTTGAATCATCATGAACAGTTCAGATTTTACCACTTCCTGCCTTTGCCATGAGTTCATCCCTATCTGACATTTATGTTGACCCCTTTGCGGAATTACGAATTAACATAACATTCTCCACCCCTTGAAAAGACCAAGGGCTGCACTCTGGCAGCCTTGGGAGCCAGCAAGCTTCTGAAGACACTGGCCAAGGTGAAGAATGACATCAATGCTGCCGGGGAGTCTGAGGAGCTGGCAAATGAGTACGAGACCCATGCAGTCGGTAAGCCTCCAGGAGTGGGATGCCAAGGTGCGTGCCTGGGTGCCAGGGGGGCGCGCATGCGCCTGTGGCACTCACAGACCAGGAGGGAGAGGTCAGTGGCGTGTCCAAGTTCCCCTCCCACCCTTATGCAGGGGCTGCAGGTCAGGAAATAATACACGTGCGGTGGCAGAAGTCACCGGCTTTTACTGACTTTTCCAAGAATGAAAGTGGGAAAACATGGGCTCTCTCATCCCACGACTGCCCAGGGCCATGCCCAGGCCAGATCTACATAACTCAATGCCTCAGGGAGTTTTGGGGGGCATTACTTTTGGGTGTTGTTGAGAAACTGTGGTAGATCTAAGATTTAACCTGACTTGTGAGTTATCAAGTAGCCTGCCAGTGTCACTTACAGAAGACGCCAAAACCCTTGGGTCAGGGACACAGTTGGTTTCTTACAAATGGCAAAGGCAACAGGCAGAGCGGCATCTTGGGCCGGTCGCCATGCGTGATTCCCCGGAGCAGCGTGAGTAAGGGCTGCCGCCCCTCCTGCGGCTCCTCAAAAGTCAGGCGACTCGGAGCATCTCTTGGGGCATGACTGGCCCGTGCTCCCCTCCAGGGTGAGGGTGCTCATTACCTGGAATGGGAGGGGGAGAGGCACTGCTGAGCATGGCCCCCCGGGATCTGTCTTCTGTTCGCTGTTCGGATGTCCTTGAACAAGGCTTGTCCGTGCCCGGACTAAGAAGGCCTGGACCATTCCGGACTGGGAGAGATCCAGGAATGATTGCTTCCCAACGACAGGAAGTGTTAGGCCTCCTTAGCTTTTCTCCTTTTTCACGGGGGATTTTCAGCCTGCAGTGCGGTACACTGCAAAACGCACCTGTTTGTCTGCTGTATCTAATGAGAAGCTCATGAATTTAGCTTCTCTGTGTTGGAAAAAAGGTGTCCAGTTATTTCTGCTAATATACAGATATTTTGAAGAAATTATGTTCATTTCTGATTGACTTCAAAAAATAGCTCCTACTATTTTGACTTTTAAAAAGTCCCCTCTGAGGATTTATACTCCAGTCTCTATCATTAGGCCTTGAAATGGAAGGACACCCTTAATTCAGCGGGTCAGTGTTAATTACATTTTTTGTTTTTGTTTTTTTGTACCGTGTCTTATCTGCAAAGAACCTCACCCAGAGAGCACAGAATGCAATGAGATGGAGGGGTGCTGCTCTGGAAAAGGGGAGGCGGAGGGGCTGGATCCCCACCTGGCAGATGAGCCCACTCAAGGTGGGGGGGGACTCAGGTGTCTGTGCAGTTTGATCCAAGGAGCATTTACTGACACCCGTGGCCACCAGGAGCTGTGCTGGCTGTGGTGTGCATGAAGAAACCCCCTTTGTTCAGTAAAGAATTCTGTTGCTCTGGCATTCTCTCTGCCTTTTAGAAACCGGGAAGCCCACACCCAGGCTTTTCTTGGAGCCAGGCCCTGGCTCGGGGGGCAGGGGCAGGACAGGTCTGTGTTTGCCAGCCCAGCCAGCAGCCTCCTCCCTCCGGTGGTAATGTCACTGCAGAGCTCTTCACGGAGTGTTACAGCAGCGACGAGGACTTGGCAGAACAGCTGCTGGTCTACTCCTGTGAAGCCTGGGGTGGAAGCAACTGCTTGGAGCTGGCGGTGGAGGCGACGGACCAGCATTTCATCGCCCAGCCTGGGGTCCAGGTAACAACCTACAGTCACTAAACATCCTGTCCAGAAATGGGCCTTTTACCTCAGATGCTATTAGCGCCTTCAAAAATATGAGTTGAAATTCAAATCTTCACCTGCAGTACAAAAGCTGTAGTGGGGAAGTTGGGTGACAGTAAGGGAAGTTTATAGGCATTGCTAGAGATCTTTGCTTCAAGAGATGGTGCAGGAGAAGGAATATTCTTTGAGTTTCCACTAAGCAAACAGCATTGTCTTTCTGGGCTGGGTCTCTGGATCCCACAGCCCGGGTCTCAGTCCCTGTGTGTGTGGTGAGAGGCCAAGTTACACAAGCTCTCTGGGCTTTAGTTTCCTCGTCTGAAAAATGGGCATAGTAGGGTGAGAGGAAAGGTTGCTGTGAGGATTTGATGAGATAATGTGTGAAAAGTGCCAACCTTTTATGCTCTCTGGTGCTGTCACAGTCATTGTTAGTAGTAATAGCAGTAGAAAAACTGGTATGAAGTGGATAAAGCCGGGGTAGAGGTTCTCTGTACTAGTGCTTTGCACCTGACAGCTCAGGTTGCAGAGGGGAGACTGTCCAGTTGGAGGGGGCTGGGTTTGAGGTGGGGGTGGGAAAGAGACTAACACGTGTCTGCCACACCGGGACGCACATGACTGCATGTCGTCTTCATGGCATGCGTGAGGCGGACGTCATCCCATTTTACTGAGGAGGGCTCAGATGCTCAGAGAAGTCCCGGCACATTCCCCAGGTCACACTGCTCGGAAGCAGCAGAACCAGGATCTGATTCCATGCTGGTTGTCCATCTTACGGACTTCCCTATGTACTATGCAGCCAATAAGTAGCAAAGTGTTCATGGAAGAATTCATCTGCTGCTGCAGCTAAGCTAGATTAAATGGACGCAGTCATCTGTGACCAGGAGCCCCTGAAGAGGAGTCTGATGTCGCTGTGTGAGCCTCTGTGCTGTAGCAGGTGGAGTGAGGCTGACGTTGGACTTGGGGTTGCCTGGGAGGCTGGACTGGCTGCCGAGGTAGGGGTCACACTTTGTTCGCAGCTTCCGAGGCCCCAAGTCCCACCTTGCTGGTGTCCCAGAGCTTTGGGCTCCGCAGGGGCTGACTCTTGCTCCTGTCAAAGTTTATGAGTCCTGTGGGTTTCCATCAGAGGCCCATTCCTTAATGTTCATAGCAAATCTCACTGCCAGGCCCATGGGACGAGGGAGTCTGCTTGCTGTAGGCAGGCACTGTGTGGGTTCAGGCGTTGCTGGTGGCCCTGGAACCTGAGCTATAGGATTGCATTCTGTGGCCAGGGGCCTAGAGGTGCTGCTCAGTGATGGCCTGGCGTGCTCATCCCCAGGACGCACGGCAGGGAGGCAGGCTGGCCATGGCCTGCCGGTGTTGGGCTCCCCTCCTCCCTGCTCAGAAGCAGACCCCAAAGCAAGGGTTAGAATGCAAGTACTTTGTTCTGGAGGTGAGCCCAGAAGCTCATGAGAGGAGGGAGGTGTGGGGAGGGAAGGAAGCAGACACAGCGCGCCAAGGAGGCAGTTGCCACTGTGCACGACCTGGGCCCAACCCCACTGGGGACTTCCAGGCACTGTGTGGACCCTGCCCCAGTGTTGCCCATCTGAGCACGAGAAAGCTGGCATTTGCCCGCAAACTGCAGCGTGTCATTTATTGGGGGCTGCGTGTCATGGGCCAAGCACAGGGCTGGCTGCAGCAGCCCAGGCAGAGTGGGGCAGAGCTCGCAGCAGGAGAAGTGTCTGCCGGGACGGGGGCTGGGGTGCTGGCGGGGCAGGCTGGCCAGCACATCCACCCCATTCCGCCCTCTGGCTGACGCCGTCTGGTTTTCGAGTGCTGTATGTTCTTTTGACCTGGTCCTGTCTGTGCTCGTCCTTCGGTTTTGACCTGATGGTGGCTCTCAGGGGCAACCCGAGTTTACTAATTCCCACCTTGATGGGACCACCCTGTCCCACCTATCCAGGGTTGGTTCAGTCTAGAAAAAGCTCCGATCAATGTTGTGATGTCTGCTGACTCCCTTCTTGACTTTCTTTTAGTTTCCTGACAAGGGTGTCACCTGTCTGCCTCCAGAAATGAATCCTGGGGGACCCACAGGTAGTGCTGGGCGGGTATGTGAGTTCACAGTCCTTGAGGAGGAAGGAGCAGAAAGATGCTTCTTAAACTTACACAACAAGAATTAGAGTAGGTTAAATTCATAGGTTTAGTAAATTTGGACTCACACAACCTCCATGTTAAAGTTCACAGAATCCAAGTTAAGAAAGGACTGAAAATCAAACAGACTTTTTACTTGTAATTAATGTGAGAGAATACAGATCGTAATGCAGAGAGTTACTTATTGTGGGAGGTGTGAGGGCTGGGAGGAAAGGTCACGTGCCATTCCGCATTTCATCGCATTAATAAGGACCAACGTCCTTGTCTCTGTTTCCCTGTAGAATTTTCTTTCCAAGCAATGGTATGGAGAGATTTCCCGGGACACCAAGAACTGGAAGATTATCCTGTGTCTGTTTATTATACCCTTGGTTGGCTGCGGCTTTGTGTCGTTTAGGTAAGAAACCAAGGCCCATAACTGTGTGCACGTGAGTGTGTGTGTATGTACATGTACCCATGTGTGTGCGTGTGAGTGTATCTCTGTGTGTGCGTATGCTTGTGCAAAGGATTAGAAGGCCTGGAGTTCATGGCGTTCTCTCCAGTGCCTGCATATTTAGATCCAGGGTCTTCCCTGGCTTTGCCTGGGGTTGGTTTCAAACAGGCAGAGGTGGAGTTGCATCTTCAGTATCCGAGCCAGCATTTGCATTTGTCGATCACGAAATGTCAAGGCCTGAATTTTGGCGTGTTCAGTCTGAGAACACAGTTCTGACCCCCTCGGCCCTGCCCCCCGCCGCTGGGGGTCTGTGTTCCCCCACACTGGGAAGTGGGGCGGCCACCATGCGGTGGCGTGCATGGTGGTGACGGCCCTCGTACCTGCCGGTCAGGAGGAAGCCAGTGGACAAGCACAAGAGGCTGCTGTGGTCCTACGTGGCGTTCTTCACCTCCCCGTTTGTGGTCTTCTCCTGGAACGTGGTCTTCTACATCGCCTTCCTTCTGCTCTTCGCCTACGTGCTCCTCATGGATTTTCACCCCGTGCCACAGCCCCCCGAGCTGGTCCTCTATGCGCTGGTCTTGGTCCTGTTCTGCGATGAAGTGAGACAGGTAGGGCGGCCCAGCGGGTCCTCGTCCCTTCCTCAGAGGGTGGCGTCTTCCTGGAGCTGGAGGGGCAGAGGCTGCCCCCAGAGCTCCGTGTCATCTTCCCACAGTCCGTGGTGCACTGTGAGCATCTCCGCACTCCCAGTGAGATTTCACAGACGGAGCTCACGCTCTGCTCTCCGATTAATGTGAATTGACAGAAATGAATTACTTAGGACCAGGAATGTGCTTGAAGAGAAGACTGACCTGGGACTGTAGGCCCACTCCTGCCATCAGGAGCCATTATTGTCCCTGGGGGGGTGGCACTGTGAGTGGCAGGGGAGATGGAAGGACGCTTGAGCTGAGAGCTATCTTAATGCCCAGCGTGTCAGAGTGATGGGGTTGGAGTCATCCAAGTCCCTGTGGGTTTCAGGGAGATTGTGTGAATTATCCATGGTGCTTTTCTGCAGTTTCCTGGGAGCTGCCGTGTTTGGCATCCTCTCCCCAGTACTGAACCCAAAGCTTTAGCCCAGGCCTGGCAGGTGGTAGCTGCTCAGGTAGTAACTGTTGAATAAATAATGGTGAAGGAAGATGCTGTCCCTGAACCATTATGAAAAGTCTTCCCAGAAAATCCTTTCCGACTTAGCAGTTTATGAATAATTTGAGAGCTCTGTTGTCCCTTCTGAGCCCAAACCCAATGTCATATGCATTGCAGGTCATGAGATACTAGGAAGAGTGCTCGGAGGGCTTTGGAGGGGCGAAGAAAGCTATACTGACCTCACAGAGTGGCTGCCTAGTATGGGAATCCTAAATCGGTTTCAGCTATCGTGCCAGCTTTGATAAATGCTTTTTGTGGCCTCCAGGCATCCTGGTTTGAGAAAGATCCCGAGGCTCTGTCGGCTCTCAGCAAGAGTGTCGGGGCCAGTTAGCCATGTCTGCCATGGGCAGGGTGGGTGGGAGGAGCCCTGGCCCTGGGCCCTGCTCTGCCTCCCCACCCAGGAGGTAGGAGGTGCAGCTGGGGGTGGGGGATGGAGGTGAGGTGGAGATGGAGGAAGAAAGAGATGAGTGGCAGAGTTCAGTGCTGAGCATGTAAGATGACCAAGCCTCTCTCTGCCAGCAGCCCCCGCCCCCACCAGGACAGGGTCCTGCTGAGGTGCAGAGGATTCTAGGACTTCCGATCAGCCTGCTGAGAGCCTCCTGCACTGACTTAGGAGGTCACAGCCCATGCAGGTGCATGGGGGTTAGGCCCTTAATGCTAAATTTTGGGGGGATGCAGTTCAACCCATACCGTCTATATGGTCTTTCTCTCAGCTGTCCTTTACTTGCCAGCTCTCTTTATGACTTCCTGTGTATCGGCAGCGAGGGGGTAAAAATATCCTGCTTGAAAGAAGCAGAGAAGGAGGGAAGGGGATTCAACATTTAAAACAGGAATGGGCCCAGGCCAGTGCTAGAAAGCTAGCGCCCAGCACCGTGTTTCCTAGCACCCTCCTGAGTGTCATCCTAGCAGCTGGCTCTGCATGAGGTCATCACGCATGTCCCCTTCTCCTAACTGGGGTGGTCGGGTTCTGGCCTCTGGCTTCCTCCTCCCCACACTCCCGGGTGTGGTTGACCACCTTTCAAAGGCAGGTCAAGCTTCCCGGTTTACTTTTGCAGAGGAGGGGGATGAAAGGGTGAGGCTGGGGGGCTCTGTCACCTGGATGGGGTAGCCCTCTCATCCACGGAAGACTGGGGAGGCCCTCCTGGCCATTGGTCTGGACTGGTCCGTGGAGGTCGGCAGACTGGAAGGGTGGTTCTGACTCCTGGCAGGGTGCTCTGAAGGGCCTCGAGCTCTGTGGGCTTAGCGGGTATGGCCGGGGTACACCGTAGGGGGCCAGGAAAGGCCTGGGGTTTGTGCGAACTTGAGCACCAGGCTTTGTGGTTCTGGTGCCTTCACCTCAGGTGCCCAGCCTGACGCCTTCAGTGCGGCACCGAGTAGAATCAGGTAACCGTGAGGTCATGGCCCCGTGAGGAAGTAAGTCATGAGCACAGGTGAGCGTAGAGGAAGGGGTGGGAGGGAAGAACGGGCAGGAATTGGTGGTGACTTACTTGATGTCTTTGATCTTCTGGTTCCGCACCTTTCATGGAAGTCTTTCGCCCCGCAAGACGCTACCGAGAGGATCATGCAGCCAGGGGCTTCCTGGGGCCGCGCCGTGCACAGCCCACGCAGCGGCAGCTCCTCGGGGCGCTTGCTTCGTGCTTTGGGGCTCCTCACAGGAACTCTGTGGCCGACCCGAATTGAGTGGCATGGAGAGGACCTCGATCAGGCGCTTGCTTCTTATTCAGACCTGGTCCTCAGGGTCAAGCGCAGGAGCTGGCCGTGCGTGCCTCTGGAGAGCATGCGTATGTTTTCTGAGAAATGAATCGATGAGGCAGGGTCTTTGTGCCACCCGCGGAGCTGGGCCGTGACTGAGGGTGAGGGAGCGCCCACGGGCCCAGCTGGGGAGATGGGTGCGAACTGTGTGAAGGGGCCCAGGGCACCCTTTGGAGCAGAGGTGCTCCTCGGGGCCGCCTCTTGGAATGGTTGATACAGAGTAAAACATCTGCTCCTGCTCCTTCCTGCCCCTTACTCACGCTCCCGAATGTTTCTCCCGACCCTGCCTCCCCATTGCACTGAGTCGCAGCAGCTGCTGTGAAGGCCCAAACATTGTCTGGTTCAGTCAGGCATCTGAAGAAGTCACGGGCCCAGAGAGGGGACTTGTGCTTTAGAAGGCACAGCTTGGCCAGGTGGAAGATTCAGGGAGATTTCTTGACTTAGGCTAAATACTTCATTCATGTGTTTCTGTCGTTCAGTAAATATTTATCGAGCACCTACTATGTTCCAGGCACTGTTCTGAACACCGGGGATAGAGCAGGGAACCAGAAAGGCAAGGAGCTGTGTCCTTCTGGAGCTTTCCTCCAGTGAGAGATGACAGGCAGGGGCATTTCTGGGTGCTGTCATTGGGGCGGGGGAGACCTGCACCGAGGGAGACAGTGAGACATTCCCTGGGAAGTCAACCAGTAAACCCTGAAGTCCTTAGATCACAAACCTCTCCATGCCAATTTGTATGTGCATGTAATGACTCAGCCACTCATTGGGGTCATGTAGGAAGGAGACTCAGGACAAGTGCTTTCTACTTGGAGAAGGACCCTGGGCAGGTGTCTAGGGTGAAGCATCCGCCAGGAGAGACACAGAGCAGGGACACTGGGTGGGGGTGGACGTGATGGGGGTCAGGAACTTGGGGAGCAGGGAGGGCAGTGGACTGTGCGGGTGCCTGGGTAAGGTCCTTCCTGGGGCCTGCTGGGAGGAAGCAGTGCCCCCAAGGTCTGGCTGAGACCTGGCTACTCGGTCTACCTTTATAATGGGTGATACATAGTACTGAGGGTGATGAGGACGTATCGCTTTATTTACAGGTTTCTTCTCTTTCTTTTTAAACATTACTATTGAATGGTCACTTTTAATTCATGCTCAGGGTTAGAAGTGTTGGGCCAAGTCCAGCTCTGCCTTCCAAGATCTTCGCCAGCTGACTAGCTGATTCTGTTGAGTGAGCCAGTTTGCAGAACATAGCCTTGAGGATTCTTGTCATTAAAGGCATCCGACACTAGGGGTCGCAGTTTCTCTTCTTGTCTGCAGACTCCTGCCTTTGCAATCCTCAATTTGATCAGTTTCCTCCAACAATCAATTCTGCTGCCCTGGGGCTGTCTTAATTAACCTAATTCACACTCGTTAGGAAAAAAACCCAAAACTAAATAGGATGTTACCTGTTTGAGGTTGTGTCTGGGTGTCAGAAAGTGTGCTCTTAAGTGTCTCCTCCTGTCTCCTTCCCAGGGGCAGATGTTGACATGTTAAATTGGAATCTTTAAGCAAGAAACTCTGTATGTACAAATGTCCATTAAACAGATTGTGGATATTTACATAAAAGGTGACAAGTTCTCCTCATGGAAAGCACTGTGCAACTTAAGGTCCATTGAATCCCCAAATCTGAAAGACATGATGAAATATGGTCCTGGTATTTTATGAGTATAGCTCATCTCTGGCATTCCATTCAGAAAAGAGGCCTCCATTCATTAAAAAAAAATTTCTCACTGCCATGGTGCCTTTGAGCACCAGAATTGATCTACTTAGGATTTATCCCATCACTCAGGCCAAGGTTCTCAAGGTCACATGGGCAGAGGCGGAACCACACTGGGGCTGCCCAGATGCCCGGTACCTACCTGCCTCCCAGACTGGGGCTTTGCAGGGGGAGCAGGCAGCAGAAGGGGCACATCCTGGCCACCCTAGTCTTGCAAATGGTTCTTGATGGGTAGTAGTCAGTGTTGCTGGGACCTCCCAGATGAACAGTCGGGAATCCTGACTTGATTTCTGAGCCCATGAGTTCAGCCATCCCACAGTGGAACATGGTCAAACCTGGGAGATGTCAATATTTCCTTGGTGCTCGATTTGGTGATGTCCTCACACCCTTTGCCCATTAAAGTTGCTATTTGTGTTTAAAAATAAATGAAAGGAGATACTTCTTGAGAAACTGATGATGTTTCTTGAATCCCTGTCAAATCTACAGTTGTAGGATCTCCGTGGGATCTAAAGCAGTGCAATACTGGAAGGGGAAGCTTAGGTTCAGAGCCCTGAGGCCACCTCTTGCTGGCCATCTGCCTCTGGGCCGGCTGCCTAGCTTTTATTTCTAGGCCTTGGTTTCAGGTACAAAATAGGAAATATAATATGTAAATGTCAGATGGACCCAGAGTGGTGAGTTCATTCAGTGAATTGGAAAGTGCCACGTTCCTTTGATGGCGCTCCTTTGCCATTGCTTCCCCGCCTCGCAGGAGTGTCTGGTGGTTTATCTGAGCTCCCTTGGCCCTTTGGTCTCATCTCTCCTCCAAGCCTTAACATGTTGCATTTAGATGTCTACCTCTAAACATCTGGACCAGTGGCTTGTTCGAGAATCTGATGCCTGTGTTCAAGGAGCCCAGCACAGGAGTTTGGAGTCCCGTGAGCTCTCAGTAAATGTGTTTGGAATGGACTGACAGGTCCAAGGGTCCAGTGGCCACCCTAGAACCAGCCACGTCCAGTGTGTGGGTTGCCGGAGACACCATCCAGATGCAGTCTTCTAAGGATGATCCTTTCCTTCTCTGTCTCGGTGTTCTCCTGACATGCTTTCTCTGAGAAATCATGACAGCTGCAATAAAAATCATGATAAAAGGATCCCTAGGCACACAGCCCTTGTGTGTGTGTCAGTCATTTCTGTGGGCACATCTGTCCTCACAGGTGCCACATGCAGCACCCGTGTATACAGATTTTAGAAAAAGATTCCTTGTATCAAGATGTTTTATTGCCAGATGCCAGAAAACGAATGCACAAATCTATCATGATGACGGTATGGCTAACACCCTTTAGAGTTGTGCAGTGCACAGCTTACACCACTGGACATGGTGGCCCTGGTTCCACATTTGCCCACACAGTTTGTACTCACTGTCTGCAGGTTCATCTTTAAAGAACAGTGAGGACACCTGAGTTCTTTCTCTTGACTTTGTCAGCAGCACATGAATAAGAACAGCAAGCACGCAGCCTACTTTTCAGTCCCTCTGGACTAGCTTGGGGCATGTGGTAGGGCTCACATGGCACATGATTGGCTCAAAGAGAATCTGGAAGAAGATGTGTGAACATGAAAAATCTGGAAGTAGTTGATATTTCCCAGCTGCTGTGTCCTCTCTCTGTCCCCCTTTCCGTGTTGCAGTGGTACATAAATGGGGTGAATTACTTTACTGACTTGTGGAACGTCATGGACACACTTGGGCTCTTTTACTTCATAGCAGGAATTGCGTTTCGGTAAGTAGTACTCACCACTTTCCCCAATTTCAGGCGGTTTTGGGTTCTCTTGGGTGGAAATGTGAAGGAAAGATCTTTGTGACATTTGAAGCCCAAGATAAGCTTGTCACCTTCTCCCCCAACTGGAGATTATTACAAGCGACCATTGTCTCTGCTTCTCAGAGGCACAGCTTGGTAGGCATAAAGTTGTGTCTCCTCTCTTCCCCCAGCCTGGTCATCTGTAATTGAAAAGGGATTCTTCAACTGGTTTTCTCCTTGCTTATAGAATTAGGGAGAGAGAATTAGAAATTGAGCAGAGTAGAGAATGAGGAGGATGTTAAATATCTCATCGCTTTTCATTTTGGGCCGCATAATCTAAAATGCACTGAACTTCAACTTGAATGCTGGGTACAGAGCCTGCCCTCCATTACAAGCAAATTTCTTCCTTTCTGGAGCCAGACCATATGATTAGCAAAACTAATCTAGAATTATAGTTGAAGGCAAAAAGCAGTCTGTGTTCCATGTGATGAACTGAGTTGTGCTCAAACCTGTGGCCCACACTTCCCGTGCCCACCTGCCTCCAGACTGACTTTCCCCAAGTAGGTTCAAGGTAAAGGTCATGGTTGTATTTGAGCAGCACAAATGATGTCCCTTTTGGAGAAGCCTGACCGTTCATATTTACTCCTACCCAGAACGAGATGGTTTACAAACACTCACACGGCAACGGCTCATATTCCTCCCCACAGGAGTCTCCTTTCTGCTTGGGTTAAGGGCCCAGTATTTGAATCACTGTTGGAAATGATTTCTAGAGCATTCTAGTTAGAAGGCACGTCTGGCTTTCAATTAACATGTTAGCAGGTGGTCAGCTAATCATTAGCACTAATAATTAAGCTAAGTTGAGGGGGCGTCTGGTGGGGTCAAGTCCCACGTGGTTGGGCTGGGTGAGGGCTGGGATCATTACAGAGGCCGCGTGTGCCAGGAAGGTGGCTATGTGACTGGCTGGCAGCAGCATTTCTCGGGTGAAGGGCCTCTGGAAGCTTTGCTTTGCATGCCATTCTTGCCTCTCCTGGAGTCCATGAGGGAGGAAGTCTGTGGCCTTTGGTCTTCAGTGACTGATGGGTGGCGGGGTGTCCCTGATCTGTTCCTACACTCTTTCTCTGCTCCCCGGCTTTTGGCTGTTTCTTCACATTTTGTGATTTTTACAAACAAATCTTTGGGATGTTTTGTCATTATCTCACAAATTTTGTCCCTCTTCTTTCTCTAGGCTCCACCCTTCTAATAAAACCTCTCTGTATTCTGGACGAGTCATTTTTTGCCTGGATTACATTATATTCACTCTAAGGTTGATCCACATTTTTACCGTCAGCAGAAATTTAGGACCCAAGATTATAATGTTGCAGAGGATGGTAAGAGTGAAGACTACTTGTTGTCATTCTTTTCACTATACCCAGAGCCCCTTTAATTGTGGGTAGGAGGAGTTTGTCCGGAGAATGTTGCATTCAGTCAGTAAGATTTGCTTTCAGCTTAAAATTTAACAAAAGACAAGCATTAGGAGAAAAAGGCTTAACTGAGGGCACCTACTTAGATTTTATACGTTACTAAGTGCTTTCCTATGACTCTTAGCAATTCACAAAGAGCAGAGGATAGGACCTCTGATACCCATTTTATAAATGTGGACAGTCAGGTCCAAGGAGGTCCACCTTGTCTGCGGTCCTGCAGAGGGCTCTGAGTGCAGCCAGGGTTGGCGCTTCAATCTTGGTCCTCATGACAGTAACACAGATGCAGGGAGAGCCCTACTAGGCTCGTGTCACAGGGACACATTGTGGGAAGATAATCACACACTGACGATGTTGCTTTCCTAAGCTTGTTTTCCAGATGACCCAAACCGCCCGTGCTTCTGTCGTTAAAATCAGATGGGCGTTTGGTTAGCTCATCGGAGGTTCCTTTCCAACACTGAGGTTCTTTGAATTTGTGGTTTTAATTCAAAGCATAGCTGAGGCATCAAGTCGCCATGAACTCATGCTGTGTGTGCAAAGAATTAAAAAAAATCAAACTGTGCATTGTTGTCAAATAAGGATTATTTTCCTTAAAAAGAAAAAAAACTAAAAAGTAATTTAGGGACTTAGAGAACGTGAGCCTCATGAGACGTAGGAAAGGAGAGATGCCCCAGGACAGGTCCCTCACGAACTCGAGCTGGTCTGGAGGCCTGGAGGCAAAAATGCATCCATTTCAGTTCTGGGAAATAGATGTTCCGAGACCCAAAGGTGACAGGGACATTTTTTAAAATTAGCGAGTGAATGCTGGTGATCTGGGTTCCCCGGGCCCTCTCCACGGCCAGCTGAGTGGCCGAGTCGCCCGTGGGCGTTCCTGACCCCATCCTCATGTCCTCCCCCGACAGATGGTCGATGTGTTCTTCTTCCTGTTCCTCTTCGCGGTGTGGATGGTGGCCTTCGGTGTGGCCAGGCAGGGCATCCTCAGGCAAAACGAGCACCGCTGGAGGTGGATATTCCGCTCGGTCATCTATGAGCCGTACCTCGCCATGTTTGGCCAGGTGCCCAGCGACGTGGACGGTGAGCCAGGCCTGACCTGGGCGGGGACGGCTGGGAGGAGGTGGTGGCTTCCAGAACCAGCCTGCGCGGCTCCCGGCTCTGAGCCGGGCTGTCTCAGAAGCACATGGTTGGATCTGGGCCAACAGCACGAGTGAGCACTGACCCTCAAAGCCTTTTCTTTGCTGCCGAGCAGGACCTTACTTCTGTCTTGCACACCGTGCCCAACCTGTCAGCACACAATTTCTAAACTTTTAAAAAATAGTGTTTCTCATATTTTCAATAGTAGCAAGCCTCACTACTTTTGAAATGAGTGTTGTGGGTTGTCCCTGCTATATAAGCGGGCACCCATTTGTTTCAAAAAGAGCAATGCTGAACATTTTGCTTTGGAACCTCCAGCGTCAGCCTACTGCCAACTGTCTTTTGGAGGCAGGCTAACATGGCAGGAATCTGCCCACACCCAGTTCACTTGAGGAAAGTGTGGGGCTTGTGCAAACTGGTGAGTGTTTTGCATGCGCTTTCTAGAGCATCTTCATGCTGCCAGTAGCCCGGGCGTGTCATGATGAGGTGACCTCGATGGTTTCCCTGCCTTGTCGGACGCACTTCTCGGCTGCCTGGTGTTTTCTCAATTATTCCTGTGGCCTCGCGCAGTCTTTCTACCTCTTCTGCTGCAGCCTTTTCCAAGATCTTAGAAACGGCTTGATGTTCATGCAGTGATGGACAGGCACCTTGTTGTTATTATCCAATCTGCACACTGAACTCGCCGTTTTGCCTAAGTGAGCACACTCGGTGCTCACGACAGCCTACATGTGGGTGGTTTTGTCTTCCGTGAGGCTGCTCACGGTGGCAGGCGGGGTTCAAATCCTGGTCGGGCACAGGTGTGCTGTGTGCCCTGGGAAGCAGCCTTAGCTGAGAGGCCCCTGTGTCATGTCCTTGACACTGCTGTGGTTTCATCCCCCATTCCAATTCATCAGCTTTATCTCCTACATGTCTTTGAAACCCAACCACCTTTTACCACCACCAGTACTGCTCCCCCCAAGCCATCCTCATCACCTGCCTGAATGGCTCTTAGTGGTGACCTCCTCGTGTTCCCTGTGGCTCCTGTGTTCTGTGCTGCAGCCAAGGTGATCCTTTAATAAAGAGAATCGATGTGTCATTCCTTTGCTTAAAGCAGCCTAATAGATCCTGTTGTTTTCAGCATAAAGATAAAAATGGTCACATCTGGTCACTGCACATGCTGTTCTCTCATTTCCACCGATGCTTCCAACCCACTATCACAGGGCCTTTGCATGTGCCGTTCCTGCTCTGGATGCTTTGGGCACCCATTTCTCCCCATTCATGTGGTTGCTTCCTGTTTGTCCTGCTCAGCTCAGAGACCTTTCTTTCTTGGGGAAGCTGGTTCTGGATGAGCGACCTCAGTTTGTGTCTACCCAGCACATGTGCATGGCCTTCGTAACACTTCACAGGGCATGAAATTGTAAACTTGAGTGGTTGTTATCCACCTGCCCAAAGAGGCTGGAAGCTCCCAAGGGCAAACACCCTGTCTCCATTGCCCTCCCTACCTCCAATCCCAGTGGAGCCCCTGGCACATAGTAGCTACTCAGTAAATACTGAGTGGATGAACATGGGATTCTAAGTTTCATACCTTGTTTTGATAAAGCATCTTAAAACAGTGCCCAGCACATTACATGATCATTGCTGTGTCCCCCCCCAACCCCCGGCAGCCGCGGACTGTCCCCTCCAGTGGGCCCTCACTTGGCCTTCTGGTTTCTACATCCTCAGGTACCACGTATGACTTCTCCCACTGCACCTTCACTGGGAATGAGTCCAAGCCACTGTGTGTGGAGCTGGATGAGCACAACCTGCCGCGGTTCCCTGAGTGGATCACCATCCCCCTGGTGTGCATCTACATGCTCTCCACCAACATCCTGCTGGTCAACCTGCTGGTCGCCATGTTTGGGTATGGGCTCAGTCACGAGTTCACGGGTGTTCAGGCCAGGCCAGGCCCCACGCCGGGCGGGGCCGGAGGAGCTCGGAGCAGAGCTACAAAGGTTTACCCTGGAGAAGCTTATGTTACAGTTGGTGGTCTGGAGGGGGTGGGGGCTAAAGGGACTACATAAAAGTGCAGTGCATCCCTGTTAGCTGTGCTGTAAGTTTGTATTAGACACCAGAGACAAGCACCTGTGACACCATCCAGTACATTCACACCCCAATATTTAGCATCCACTTAACAGTCTCCCCAAGCGCCGTGATGTTGGTATGATGGTGAGTGCTGTGCAGTTCAGCTCATCCAAAAGGCTCTTATTTTCTGTGCAGTTAGAGGTGTGGCTTCTAGGGTTTAAAAGACTCAGCCTTTAGTTAATTGCTGCTTAGAAACTTTCAGTTTAAATACGAATCAGAAAATCCGGAGTCCGGAGAGTGACTCTTCCCCAGGGCTTACGCCTGAGGAGGTTCAGGGAGGGCACATGGTGGCTCTGAGATAGCTCATCACCTGGGGCGATTTTCCTTAATACTTTTAGAAAAGTCATGTTTTGCATTTCCCATCATCCCATGTAGTAGTTTCACGGGAGTATTTTAGTTTTATGCTGTTGCTTTAAGGCAGGGAGTTGTTTTGAGTACGTGAATCCTGGTACAGACAGACAGGCGACTTGGCAATAAAATACAGCCTGAAAAGTCACTTCTTCATCTTTGGGGTAGAAGAGAAACTGCAGGCAAAACCAGAAACCAACAAACCATGACAGACAAGATAAGCATATTTGATTTCATAAAACAAGGGCTGGCAGTAAAGGACATCCTAAGTGAAGTTACATGACAAGTGACAGAATGGGGAAAATGTCTGCATATGATGGACGGAGGCTTTTACTTCCTTCTACAGAAAGAGCTTCTGCTTCTGTTCAGCTTCTACGCTGCGGCCGCAGTGCTGTTTCTAAAATGTCATTGTTTAAAATTCTGGAGGGATTTTGGTATTTTCCCATCACTTTCATGGAAAGTTTCAGGGGCCTGGCTTCCCCCCTAAGGCCACCCATGACCTGGCCTTTGAACACGCCTTTAGGCACGTGGACCCTGCTGCCTGTCCCCAGCGGGCTGACTGTGTCCGTCCCCGAGCAGGGTGATCCATCACGCCGGGTGCTTTCGTGAATGCTGGTCCCTGTGTCGGGATTCCCGGTTCCATCTCGACCATCTCCTGCCCCCATTCCTCGTTGTCCTTTAAGGAGCCAGGCACCATCTTCTGCCCGACTGCCTCCTGATATCCTTCCCACTTTTTGTAGAGATGTCTTTCCCACGTTTATCCACAGGCCCCCTTGCACAGTGACAACCTTCTCTCCTTCTGGACAGTAAGCTCTGGAGGATGGAGATGGTGCCTGTCTCAGCACCTGGCATTTTGTAGGTTTGCTGGGTGAGCATAAGGACAGGGTTCTTTCCTGTGTCTCATTTGTTATTCAATTGTCCGTTAGGAACTCAGCTTCCAGGTCTGTTATTTGCTGAGAAACATCAATGGTGAATAACAGATCAGCAAAGGATTTATCACGTAGTTGGGTAATATCTGCTCTGGGACCGATGCCTGGGTCATGAAGAGAGCATGGCTGTTGGTCTCATGAGGCCTTAAGGAAAAGGAATGTGTAACCTTTTCTGTCACCACCCCTAACTGGTGGCTAGGGAGGGACAGGGAGCCTGTATCACTCACAGGAGGTGGCCAGAGGTCCCAAGCCTGACCTTACAGGGAAGGTGGCAGGTAATGGGTGGTGGTGTATCCATGTGAGAGCAGGGAAGGGAGGACCAGTTCCCAAACTTGAAGCGAGAGTGGAAAGAAAACGGGATGGTTTGGGGTCGTGTTTACAGTAACAACATACCCGACCACCCTTTACATTGAACACTGGATAGTCCCTGTGAAAACTGACCATGAATAGAATCTCTACAGAGATTAAATGAAAGGGCCAACAGCTCACAATGCCAGGACCTTTGAGCTATGCTGATTCAGTGAATCTCTGTGAGGCAAAGAGTAGAGCTTTGCTGTAGAGCTTTCCTGATTCTATGTGCTATGAGCTGTTCACAAAAGCCATTTCCTCAGAGCCTGGCCCGTTTGTCATCCGTTGTCTGCATTAAAGTCATGAAATTTTCAAATTTGGAGGCGGGAGGGGCTGGAGCCCAGCCTGTCACTTTCAGGTTGAAGAAATGGATGTTGGCAGCTTAGCGTCCATGGCCCTGGCCCCACTGCTGTCCGGCTCGCCTAGATCCATCTGGGGCTTGAGTATGGTTCTCCCCTCCACGAGGCAGGAGCCACAGTACCCCACCCACTGCAGCCCCACTCAGTGGTTAAGTGGGACAACTTAGGGCCATGCCTTCCCTTGGGGCCACTCAGATCGGTCTGGGTTAAGCCAGAGGCCTTTTCTCTGTTCATGCCCATTTGGGAACTTGAGAGCAGCTTGAGGGGTCCCCTTGCCATCCTTGGGCTAAATCATCTGAGCACGGTTTCTGACGGGTGGGATCGTTCTGGGCTTCCTCTGGGCCGACAGCCCGCGCTGTGACCCCTGTCTGGCGCCACATCAAAATGTTCATGTAAAAGCTTAGCCGTACGCAGTGGCAACCTTCTGAACTGTGACATAAATGTACTCTTGGGAATTTTAAAGCAGTATTGGAGTGCTCTCTAGATGGTATTCAATGGGGAAAGGGAAATGTAAACATCTATAATCAGTCTACATGAAAATTACCGACCACAGGCCCTGTGTGGCTTGGCAGAGCATGAAGTGAGCTTAAAGCCGTACATGACTCTGGGTCATCTTAACACAGAGCTGTGATGCTTACGGGCACTCTGTCCTGATGGTAAACCCACCCTGTGTCTTTCTTTGGAAAAGAACTTATTAAACATGTCCGGATCTAGGATGATTTCTAAGAATAGACTATTTTTTTAATTTTAGAAATAATACATATTCATTATGAATATGCAGAAAGTAGAAAAAAAGAAAATAATCACCTGGTACAGACTAAAGATTTGGGTGCTATTTCAACAGCCCAAGGGAAACTATTGAATGGGGTAAAAAGAAGAAAAAGTGAGCAGACAGTATAATAAGAGCAATAACTAAAAGTTATTGTTATTCTTCTCTGCCAGTCACATCCAAGTGTTTTCCAGGCACTACCTATTTAATTATTAGTCATTTATGTATAGGTGTGGCTTTATTAACATTTTACAAATGAGGACTTGGAGATAAGTGTCTGCTATTAAGGGACTTGATAGGCTCAGAAACATATTAACCTAGTATCATATAACAAACACAGTATAACACAAAATAATGTAACATAACATAATATAATAATACAATATAAGCAGCACAAAAAAGGGCAAAGGACTATGGTGCATGGAGTGGGGCGTTATTAATTGTGACAGAATATAGGAGGTGAGGCTAGGGTCAGCAGCAGCAAGCAGAGGGGACATTTGTTCAGAGGACTCCATTCCTGGAGGCCAGAGCCTGGCCCCGGAGGGAGAGGCGGGGGAGATAAAGCAAACCCGCGACAATCAGCAACAGCAGAGAGTGGAAAGGCAGGCGAGGGCTGGGGATAGAGTGTGCTTTATGCCATGTTAGAAAATTGAGATGTTTTCTTGTATGTAAGGGAGGTTTTGTGGTCCTCTACACAGGCATATGGCACATCTTAGTTGTGTTACTCTGATAGCAATTTACTAAGCTGAGTCAGCACTTCAAAAATCAATGCAATGAAATCACTGCTTGTCGCCCACTGTTGGCTTTGCACCTGCTTTTTTGGTGCTGTGGAACAGGGCAGGACCAGGGATGGGAAGAACATTTTACCCCGCAGGGTGGGTCCCTGGGACGTGGTAAAAGTCAGGGTCACCAGGGGTCACGGCAGTACTGCCTGGATGTTGCTGGTGTGTCGGCTAAAAATTAACAGACAAAACATGAAATCTCTGATTGCATAGAGCTTAGCGGAGCTGATTTCTCATTGAAATCCAGCTGGCAAGTTTCTTATCTTTCAGTGTGTTCTAAAATTCTGCCCTTGTTTTATCATCTACTTTTTCTTTGTGAATTTTTTCCAGACTTACCATTCTGTTCTATTGATCAGTCTTTCCATTTTGGTTTTTACTACCAAGTGGCTTTAATTACTGATTTTTAAAAAATCATTTTAACATCTGTTGTACAAGTCCCCCTCATTATTCTCATTCAACAGTTTCCTGGCTTTTCTTTCATGTTTAATCATATGGAGGAAACTCAGGCTCACCTTTGGAAATCCTTTTTTCTTCCCACTTCCACTTCCAAAAAAAAAAAAAAGCTTTGTGAATTTTATTTTGATGACATTAGCCTTGAAAAAACCACTTAGGGGGAAGCTAGCATCTTTAAAAACTGGAATCTTATCATCCAGAAAAAATGCTGTGATTCTCCATTTATTCAAATATCTATAGTTTCTCAGTGAAAGCTTATGGTTTTAATTCATATGGATGTGGCAGCTGTTTTTGTCATATTTCTTTCTAGCCATTTGTGATTGTGAGATATTTTTTCTATTATGTTTTTTCAATAACTACTTTTTGATATGTAGGAAGGCTATTAAAGTTTTGCTTATTTATTTTAGAACGTGTCCTTACTGAATTCTTCTTTTTTCTTTTTATCCTGTCATGGAAGGTTCCTCTTATTTCTTATTTATTAAGCTTCTTTTCTCTTCTCTTTTTTTTTTCTAATCAGAAATGGATGTTGAATTTCCCAGAAGACTTTCTAGCAACTATTGAAATATTTTTCCTTTTGATCTATGATGTATTAGGAAAATGATGAATCATATAAATGATGTAAATATTTAGTCATCCTTCTGTTCTTCGGTTCTGGTATATTATTCTTTTAATGTACTGCTGGATTTCATTTATGTACAAGGCTATATGAATCCTAAACATTTGTTATCTCTTGATAACATTTTCGGTGTCAGCGAATTTCTGGAAGTGTGTCTCTGTGTGGGGCCTCTTGCTCAGCTTAGGTCATCTGAGGAGACAGAGCTGTTATCACCACACATCTGCCCGATGGTAGCTGAGGGCACAGGGTATCACTGAAGATGTAGAGTCAAAGGCAACCTTGCAGAATTCCTCTTGGGTGAGACGCTGGCTTGTTAGTGGTCAGCAGGGGGACTCAGAGGATGTTCTGAGTTGTGATGGGTGAGAGTCTGGAGAGATGGCCTCTGAGCTGCTCTGGACAGTTGGGTTTGCCGAGGGGGCTGTGGTATAAGCACCAGAACTCAGCCTCTCCTCTGAGAAATGGAAAACAATGTCTAAAGAATATAAAGATTATTTTAGCAAAGCAATTTGAGGCAGTGTTCAATTATCAGCCTTCCCTGGGGAGCCCTCATGTGTCTTTGGCTGAGTCCAGAACTGATTTGAAAGAAAACAATTTGGAAGCTACTGCCATATGGGGAAGGTGGAACTCAGTGCATAAATAAATCTCAGTGTGGCCAACCCTGGAAATGGGTTATTTATGCAAAGAAGCTCTTAGGTATTAATATCCAGCAGTAATCAGCCAGCTGCCCTGCACCCTGTTACTATTTGCTAGGAAAGGAGCCATGCTCACTGGATCCCACCTGTGCCCGTAGGTGCAGGAAAGTGGGGATTCCAACTAGAGGCTCCTTGCCCCTCAACCAGGTTGTTGTCCTGAGAAACAAATGAGGCAGTTCTTCAAAACAGAGAGTGATTCAAATGCTAAAATCTATACATTCTAGACCAGGGATAGGTGACATTTTCTGTAAGGGCCAGCTAGGGTCCTCACTTCGGTCAGATATACTGAAAGAAGCACCCAGGCCCCCCCTCTCTGTTTCATAAGAACCATTCTTAGTTCATGGCCCCTACAAAAGAGGTGGAACATTGGATTCGGGCCCTGGTTGCAGTTTGCCAGTCCCTTTTCTCGCTGACCTAGAAGACACGTGACGTTTTGTCTTCTGCCCCTGGGTAATCAGCGAAGCCAACTTGCAAATTTCTTCCCACCTGGACCCTTCTGGGACACAGCCCTACTCTGAGCTCCTGAGGGAGGGAGGGAGGCCCCCCTGCCAGAAATCACCTTTCCCCACTCTAAGCATCCTAAATGCTTCTCCCTTCAGCAGGAGCTATTCATTCCTTTTGAATAAAACCTCCAGGAGCTACAGTCAGTGCATTAAAATGGCTCCTGCATTTTCTTGTGCCGGCACATTGAGTTTTAGGTGTGGAAAGGGCAGCCAGTACATTCCGTTTTTGACTAGCTACGTTAGAAATTTAAGATCCTCCTAGGGACAATAATTTGTACATGATACTTATTCTGGCACAAAGTAGTAAACTGAGGTCTGACAAGTCCTTAGCCCAGACTTCACTAACGTGGGGCACGTCCATCATCCCCTCTCGTCGCAGCCGCAGAAGCCTGTGGTGCCCTTTGCCGACACAGAACCAGCAGGGGCTAGCGAGATGGATGGCTGTGCTTGGTGTTGGCTTCGAAACAACCTGACGTGCATTTGGAAGAAACACCAGGCTGCCTGCCGGGTTCAGTTTGCTGCATCTTCCTTCTTCACTGTCCTGTCTGTTTTTCATCTAAAAAATCTGCCATATCATGTTGACGTGAGCAGCAGTGCAGCAACCACTTCACATGCCCAGTATAGGAGTTTACGTGTAGTAGATGTTCCCACATTATTCCCTTCCCTTTAAAGACCTTACCCTGTTGAAGAGCCACTTGTTGCAGGAGCCTGCCCAGCACAGAATCCAGGAGCTGGGGGAGGCCTCAGAGGGGTCCGGTTCCATCGGTAAAGCCCGAGGGGAGCAAAGCCAAGCTTATAAGCAAAGCCAAAGCCATGATCCATGTAGGATAGTGTTTTGCTTATGTGTTTGAAATGTTCTTAGTGGAAGATATTTGAGTCTTAGATTGTAGGGTACTGAGGGGCAAGAATGAGGTCACACGACAAATTTATCCCAGTCGGGTTTGGCCTCTGAAGTTCTTCCCCAGAGTCAGGGGAGTCGACCGCATCCCTCTCAGGATTTGATTACAGGAGGTTTCAAAGGGCTCCTTGCTGCTCCTTCAGCTGTGAAGGGATGATCTGATAATAGCACTCAAAGTGCCTTGCATTGTTGAACTTCACAAATGGTAAAATGCTTCATAATTATTTTTCACCGAGTATTTCTACCAAACCCTTTTGAAACAGAGCAGGGCCCAGAGCACTTCATAGGCCACTCTGTGAGGTGGTGTCACGTGGTGGCAAGGAGAACGGGTGCCGGGCCTGATCCCGAGCTCCAGGCCCGGCTGCATCACTTCCTACCTGTGGGACTCAGGCAATCCTCAGCCCTGCTGTACCTCAGTTTCCTGATCTGTCGATCACAGGCGATACTAGGCCTTACATCCTAGACAGAGTTGTTTGCAGATTAGGTCAATAATGTAAGAACCGTGTCTGGTATATGGAAAGTGTTCACTATCTTAGAGTCAGTTTAATCTGTTACCAATAGATCAGTGGTACAACCAGACATATTTCCAATAAACAGACACTTTTCTAATTATGTAAGTAATTCATGCTCATTGCACAGTGGTTGGAAAGCAAACAGAAAGGAGAATAAGGGGCACCCGTGACGTGATGCCAGATACAACCACCATTAATGATGGGTCTGTTTCTCCCTGGAGTTGTGATTTACATAGTGAGATTATGCTGTAAGCCTAAATTTGAGCCCAATTTTCTTCACTTAACATATATTAAAGGTGTTTTCCCGAAGTATAAAAACTATGAATATAATTTCTAACTGCTGCCTGATGGGATCCTTTGGCTTCCCCATCATGCGTGACAGATCTCAGTGTCGAGCATTTCGGTTTTCCATTCTGGTGGGGTGGGGGCTGGGCCAGTGGCTCCTTGCTGTGCATGGCAAACAGCCATGTGTGCATAGCATCTTTATATATTTCCTTTTCTCAGTTATCTCCTCAGTCTGAGGTTAAATTTCCAGAAGTAAAATCACTGGGCCAAATGGATGAACAGTTTTAGGCTCTTGATAAATACTAGCAAACTAGTCTCCAGACTGTTCGCGATTAAATCCCCATAAGCAATGTACAAGGGAGAAACGACTAAGAGAGTTGACGCCTTGGGCCTCTCTGTATCCTTGCTTTTTGTGTTAGGAGAAAAGAGAATCCTTGAAGGCATGGGAAATAAAAATAATTTTGAAGTTTGTTGGATGGTTTTTGTGATTAAAAAATAACCCAAAAGAAAAGAAAAGCCAGACACAATATTGGCCCCGGGTGGATGGCTGAGCTGCTCTGGCCCTGACAGCAGTGTGGACGTGGTTCTCCTACCTGAACCTGAGCCACCGTGGTAACAGCTGACTGTCAGTATTGCCGTGTTTGGCAGTGGCGTGGGGGCACGTGGGAGGCTAAGGCTGGACCCTGTCTCCTCTCCTGCAGCTACACCGTGGGCACCGTCCAGGAGAACAATGACCAGGTCTGGAAATTCCAGAGGTACTTCCTGGTGCAGGAGTACTGCAGCCGCCTGAACATCCCCTTCCCCTTCGTCATCTTCGCTTACTTCTACATGGTGCTGAAGAAGTGCCTGGGCTGCTGCTGTAAGCACAGGAGCCTGGAGTCCTCGGCCTGCTGTGAGTGGCTTGCCCGTATGTGCTTGGGATCCGAGCAGTGACGAATTCCAGGGACGCGTGCCTGGTCCGTATCTAACCAGAAGGAAGTGTTGGGCTATTTCGAGGCTCACCACTGTGTGTAAAGACTGGGCATCAGGCCAGCCAAGAGCAAGAGTAGATTAAGATAAAGTGTTGCAGATCCTCTGGGAGAGCCTTGTTCTGGGAGGATGAGTTTTGGGAAATTTAATAGTAATGTAAATACTATGTTCAACAAGCACGATTTGCGGGGTGGGGTGTGTCTAAACGTGACTGTGTTTTGCCCTCCCTTGCTTCTGTGAAATTTGTTCTCTGGGAGATGGTAGCCCCAGCTCCAGCAGGGCTCATGATTTTCCTGGCCACTCAGGGACAGAAAATCTGACATTTACTTTACTGGGTAAAACAATCAATTCAGAAATTAGAACATACAGCCCATTATATTAAGCAGCCTATAATTGCCATTCAGAGGGGAGATGCCCCCTGGTAGTGCACCTCTCTCAGCCGGCAGCATCGTCAGGAAGGGCGGGCTGTTGACTGTTTCCTCTCTTTCCACTCCTCTTCCGTCCCGCCCATGAGCTGTCTTTGCTGAGCACAGGGAGGAAGGAGGAGAAAGAGCAGAAAGTCCTTTCTAGAAACAGTGGTGGTGTTCCGCTGGCTTCATACTCTCTGGCCAGGCATGTGTTCGGAGCTGATCCTTTTCTGTGTGGGTGGTTGAGGGGGTCCATCAGCTAATCCCTGGCTGGCCCCTCTGACTGCAGCCCCCAGGATGTGGCAATGCCTTCTCTGGTCGCTGCTCCAGGGATTCAGGAGTCCACTCTACACAGACTGTCCCTGATGGGGACCTATTTCCTTCTTGAAGGCAGGAACGTACACAGGTGCTTTGTTCTCTCTCTCCCACCTCCTTAGCCCTGATAAACCCTGGGATGCGGGGGTCCCGCCAGGGACCTCTCCTTACCCTGCTTTGGGAGCCTGGATTCTCAGTCACACCTGGGTCCCGGCTCTCCTCTGAATGCGGAGAGCGTGCCTCCAACTCTCCTCCCTGTACTGGGCTAGCTTTCCGTATTGCCTCATCCTGGCGCCAGTAAGCCAGACGAGTCTTCATGGCCCTCAGACATGTTTCAACCAAATTAAGCATGAAGGGACAGAAAAGCCTGTTTTTATTCATTTGATGTTTGAATACAAAGGAAAAGAGAGAAGGGGCACCACCAGCCCATTCGCTTGGCCTTCCTGCCTCAGATTTAAGCCAGGGGATCCATTTCTGGGGTGGGGTAAGGTGGGATTGGGTGCAGAGCCGACTTCTCCATCGGGCACTGTGCCAGGGCCCATGTGGGTACTTCAGGGGCCCCAAAAATCTCTTAAATATCAGGAAAAAGAATAAACTTACAGGGCATAGAAAACTTACTGGTATATATTTGTCTTTATGACAACTCAGTTACAAAGTAGTTCTAATACTTTTTATTGAGGAAAAAAAAAGTAAATTTGATTTTAACTTTAGTTTTTAATCCATCTTTTTGATCCAGGGATCAAAAAGAAGGCACACTTCCCCTGTCCTCCCTACTCTGGCGCTCAGGCCCCGAGGGAGCCACGCGGTGTGGGGCAGTGCCCATGGGGGCTTGCCTCCCATTGACTCACCTGCCATGTCCATTAGATTTGACCAACTGGAATGCAAACCCTTCTCTAGCCAGTTCTCTAGCTCCGAGGACTCCAAAAGTAGCTTTGATGCCTTGAGCAATTTAAAATACAAATTTCTGACCTTTAATGGCTATAACGGCTTTCACTGTTGGGAAATACGCAGGACCCAGGCTGACCCCGGGTACGTAACACGGCCCAATGTGCTTGCTCCTTGCTATACTTCGGCAATTGAATGCAGATCTTTAAGAAAGAGATTCTTCATATTTCTCAGTACTTAGCTAATATTCCCTTGCCACTCTTCTAAACTGGACATATTTTCACAAGCAATTTGAATATCTCTGTGTTCCTTCCTTGAATAAAACCTTTCCTGAGCAGGGTCTGTGGTTGGTGAGGATATTATAGAAATGTGTGAACTTGGTTCCAGAAAGTGACCTTTAGTAATTTGGGATAGAAATGGATGCCTCAGTATGGATGAATCATTCAATTAGCCTTACCACTTATATTCTAGATGGCCACCAAGAACCAATGAACGAATTCTCATCAGCTATCTTGTAAAGAGGGACATAAAAGAAGGGGAAAATTACTGTGTTCTTCTAAGCCCCCAAAGCAAGAGTCTACCAACCTCATTTCCCACCACAGTCCTCTTTGGAAGATTTTTGGAAAACCTGCCCATACTTGCTTCAGATCTGGGCTTAGAACAGAACAGAGTGAGACAAGAATAGATGTGCATAGGCAAGGAAAATGCAGCATGAGAAGGGACATACACCTACATATGCCCATAGCCAAGAGCTGCTGGAAAGACAGTCATATTGCAGGAGGCCCTCATTCCTTCACAGATATTAACTCTCAGCTCTGGGGATTCAGCCACGAGCAGAGGTCTGTGGGGCTGGGCCGGTGGGCTGCAGCCTGGCAGGGAGCCAGACCTAGGGTGAGGCAGTTAGTGTCACGGGAAGCCTGCGATTCAGGGAGTGAGGGGGGCCTGGGGGGCACTGATTCAGCAAAGGCATGCCAGGTGCCCACTGAGCGGCAGCGGGCACTGTGGGTATGGTAATAAGCAAGATAGAAGCCATCCCAGCCCTCAAACAAGGCTCATAATCTAGAGAAGAGTGAAAAGGAACAAATCGGAATTGAGAAGTATGAGACATGTTAATTTTAGAGAATGTTCAAGGGGCCATGATAGCCACAGTATGGATGCTTCAGCCCTAGACTAGCGTGTGTCAGACAGGACACCCCAGAGGGAGAGGATAAGCTAAGCTGAGACCCAGAGAATGAGCTGGAATTGGCCTTGCAAAGGGGCAGGGGCTGGGGGGAGGCCCCAGGGTAAGGAGTGGTCAGAGAGGGGAGGGAGCAGTGGAGGGCAGATGAGAGAAGGGCTCTCAGGTTGAAGGTGCCCAGGGACTCATGAAAGACCCAGGGCCGAGGCCCACAGCCAGGGTCTAGCTCCACATGGTTCCCACCTCCTGCTCCCAGCCCACACATTGTATGTCCTAAGTCCGAAGGGAAGGAGAAAATGTAGACAGAAGATACGATGGGTCAAGAAATGGTGACCTAAATCATGAAACCTCACAGACCCCTCTTGCTGATGGAGCTTATTTCCCTGAAGATGGACGTGAGCAAAGAAAACTGCCAGGGCCAACCGTGGAGACCATCAGATCACCACGTTAAATGATGGCTCTCAAATCTGTTCTCCTGACTTGGGGAAGAGCTGTCAATTTAGGGTTTGAGGAGTGGGCAGATGTCATGAGATGTGACCCCAATGGAGTACTCATCATAGAAAGAAAAGTCTCTGCTAGATGGAAGAAGTGGGTCTTGGGGGCAGTTTGGGAGAGGGTAATGTAAGGGAGAAGCCAGTGCATAAAACCAAGGAGTACAGTCAGGCTGTTGTTGCCATAGTGATTTTTGCCAGGATGAATTAGAGATTTTCTGCTTCGTCCGGGGCTTGTTCCTGCTGTGCACAGGTGGCGTGTCACCCAGCGGCTCTGGCTGTGTGCAGGTGTCACCCTCTGCTCTTTTCTTTATTGAACCTGATAAAATGGTCCCTGACTGCCCTTGCTGGATTCATGTTCCCTATAGGGCTGATCATTCCTCTGTCGTAACCCAAATAGTTTGATGATTCAGAAAGCAAAAATATGGATTTTACTAATCTAAACATAATACTTGTTGGCAATTAAGAAAAATTTAACTTGCCAAGAACCATTATTTTTTTGTGGGATATTTTTTTCCTTAACTATATAGATACGGAGGCAAGATACTCATAAACATGGTCATCAGTATTGGTTATGACATATTTCTGTGCCATTCCTGGGGCTGTGATCCCCTAAAGTCTGGCTTTCAGAATGTAACTGTAACAAAGACCCCCAGCTCACGTCACAGTTTAAAGAAGAGTCATAGTCAACTCTTTTAATAACATTATTTCAAGACATCAAATGTCAGTTTGAGATGTCATTAGCTATCCCGCCTATCTGATTGCCTTTCTTAATGAAGATGAGTGTTTTGACAGTTCGGATGAGTTGCTGTCTTTTTCCCCATCATTTGCCTTGGGAGACAAAGTGAGTCGTTTATGACGAACAGAGTGAAGTCTTTATATTGGGGATGGGACTCAGAAGCTGCAATCTGGAATTTGTTCTCAAAAACCACCGCCAAACCTCAGAGGCATGTGATGGCACATCTCAGAACTATCTTTGGATCTGTTGGGAAGCCATGTCCCAGTGAATGTCTGTGCCCTTAGTCTACAGGCTCGGGTGGCCCAGTCCATGCCTTCACATCTGGAGGCAAATGAAAGGAAACTTAGGAAATGAACTGTCAACGAGAGGCTCTGGTAACAAGTTTCATATTTTTTCTTGAACAGTCCCAGAGAAGAAACAAACAACAGATAAAAGATGCAGGGAATAAGATTTTGACTCAGGAGAAACTAAAAACAGTATCTAGCAATTAGTGATTGGAAAGGAAATGAATAGCCCTTTGAGGGAGTGAATCCCCATCACTGGGGAGTCGGAATCTGTTGGATTCCGGTTGCACACGGGTGGGTGGGAAGGACTGAACGGGTTGAAGGTCCATTTTCCAAAGATACATTGTACTCCGTCCAGTATCAGAGAGACAGCAGGTCAGTGTTTAAGTGAGGACAAATCTGTCCCCTGGATTCGGGATGGGGTTGAGAAGGCAGGACAAAATGCATTACATTCTCCAAAAACTTACTTAATAATTAAGCACAATAAGAACATAACAATGGAAACAAAGCCCCCAATTTGGCCAGCTAGTAGACAGGAGCTTCAGCTGGAGGAAGCCAACAGATAAGTCAGAATCTGCACCCCTCCCCAGGGGTCTCTGGGGAGTGATGCTCCTATAATTGCAGAAGAAGACGATGTGGACTGTGGACATTCTCTCTCTTCAAATCGTTCTTATTTTCAGGAAGGAATAAAGAAATAGGGGGCACAGGTGGCCACAGAAGGACAGGGTCTTCTCCTCCCAGTGTGCACAGATGACAGGAGAGAGGGTGCCAAGAGCCAGGTAACCCACTGGGGACTTCCAGGAGGTGCTGACCACGGCTCATTCCTTTCTTTCTTCTTGGAGGTTGCAAACTCCAGAAACCCACAGCACCTCTGGTTGCCAGAAGCTCCCGTGGTAAATCATTTCCTAAGTTTACTTGCCATTTGCCTCCAAATGATGAGGAAGTCATGGGATTTCAGCGTGACATGGCCCTTCTTTGGAGAAAAATGCGAGATTTTTCAAATAACTTTCAGAAAAGGTAGAATCCAGATTTCCATTTTTGGTACTTTTGGGTGATATCTTCAAGTAGTAACAAAAATGTATGCTACCCAGTAATTGCATTTTTATAAAACGTATTGTTTTTATGATTAAAAAAAAGTACCCATAATTTTTATAGAACATTTGGAAAATACAGAAAAACACGCATAAGAAAGAGCAAGAGCACGTATAGCCCCCCATCCAGAGAGAAATACTGTCAACGTATTGGTCGTTACTCTTTTATTCTTGTTAGGTCGTTGTGTGCAAACATATTCATAATCTAATTTGTTCATTTAACAGGAGTCATTTTCTGTATCCATAAATTGTGCACATTTTCTAGATCCATAAACATAGATCTATATGATAGCTTTTTAACTGTAGAATATTCCAGCATATGGATGCACCATACTTAATTTCATCAATCCCTTGTTGTTAAACATGTAGATTTTGACTCTTGTTATCAGATAACACTATGAGAAACCGTTTATGCGTTTTTTTTAGCACACTGATGATTTTTTGTTTTGAGTTATTTCTAGAAGAGATATTTCTAGATAAAGGGTGTGTATTTGTTTAAATCTTTTGACATTGCCTGCCACCCCCTCCTCCACCTTGTCATCCCCTACCCCTTAAGGCTATAGCAATTTATAGATTCTTCCCAATGTATAGGAAGCCCATTTATGCACATCTTTGCCAACACAGGATATAGGCAATACCGTAGACCCTGCTAGTTTTCTAGTTTGGCTTAGTGAAAAGGCTGCATCGTCATTTCAACAGCATTTTCTCGACGTCCAGCAAAGGAAGCCATTTTTTGTGGCCATTTGCCATTCTTGCTCTTTGGCTGTCTGTGTTCAGGCGTGTTCGTCCTTTCTGCGTTGATTTCTAAGTCCAGTTACTGGGCTTCCACCTACATTTTAGTCTGAGCAAAGACATTGGAAACCACTTTGCTAGAAAAAATACAATTGCAAGAAATTCAGTCAGAAATTCCTTTTTTAAAAGAATAACTACCATTTAAAAATAAATCCATATGTTTGCTCTGTGGGAATTGCTTCAGTCCCATTGTTTGCACGTTGGCTCTTTGACTCCCTGTTAGTTCATTTCCAACCTGGGAAGAGCTTACAGTTGTTCCTACACTCTTTATCGTGTCCATGAGCACAGGTAAAAGGTAACTGAAAAATAAAGCGAGATTAATTTATTCCACGTGGACACCCGAATGAGTGTCTGTGTTTCCCTTTCCCCTGCATTCACATGGGGGAGTGATGTCCACTCCAGTAGTCCCTGAAACACAAATGTCATATTGCTCTGTTCTTTTTTTTTTTTTTGCTTGCGACTGAAGGGCTCAGGCACTGTAAGAAATTGAGCTAACAGTTTTTCTGGAACATGCCCCAGACCAGTTTTACAGCATGCCCTGGCTTAGGTCAAAGGAAAAGACTCGACATGACAATTTTCCGTAGGTCCCCACCCAGACGACACATGTCAAGAAGGTGGAAATGATGTCCAGGGCTGATTTCCCTCTCCCACCAAGTTCCTGCCCCAGTGTTAGGTTGAGAGTAGACAGTCCATCAGTAAATCCACCTGAATGACTGGCTTAGCATTTTATGTCGTCAAAATGGAAGAGGAGCGCATAGGAAATGTGAGAAGAACCCAATTCATTAGTGAAATGATTTTGTTAAGTCACAAAGCACACAGGCAGGCGTGCAGTCGGTCTCCGCTTAGAATGAAGATTGCGTTCCTGTACCACTCGGGCAGCTCCTTCCTCACTGTGGTGGAGAGGTTCCTTAGGCTGTCACTCCGCTGCTGTCACCAGTAGGCAGCGACAGTCGGATCAGCCTGTGCGGAGCCAATTCTCGTTCTCCTGGCCCCGGAGTGTGACACATGCCTCGCAGGTGTTGATTTAGGAGGCAAGGGGCAAACGAAACAATTTAAATGTTTTTCTTTGTCTCATTATTCAAGGTTTCAGAAATGAAGACAAGGAGACTCTGGCATGGGAGGGTGTCATGAAAGAAAATTACCTCGTCAAGATCAATACGAAAGCCAACGACACCTCAGAGGAGTATGTCGGTAGTTCATTTCTGCTTTGCAGGGCTCCCCTTGTAGACGTAAGCTGGCAGAATATAGGCAGCTTATTTGCATAAAATCAGAGAGCAATAGCTCCCCAAAGATATTACCCAGGCAACTGAAGACAAACACAGAAGCAGGTGCCGGCCTTTCAAGAAGGGCGAAACCGCGCCCTGCTGCCTGACTGTCCCCAAAGGCCCTGGGAAGACAGGTGTTTGGAGCTTGCAGCTCAGGGGCTTGGGACCAGGTAACAGGCGTGGGTCTCTCTGCCACGGCTGCCGAGGTGGATTCCAGGAAGACCCACAGATGGTGGGCGGTTGGCATTACCTTGCAGGTGTCACACCTGTATCTCTGTGATCAAGAAATATTGTCAGAAGATGGAAACACCATCTGCTCTGTGACAGCCTGTCCCTGAGACGTCCTGAACATCATCTATGAATCTTATGGAGGCGTTAGAAACACCCTATAGAACTAGATAAGTCACTGCTAGATGCAGACATGGTCACAAGCAGTGTGTTATGCAGGGCCTCCAGGTGCGTGCCCTGCTCATTGTGGGGGTCCGGTGGCGCTTACTCGAGGTTCCCTCTAACGAGGGAGGAGCATGATTAATCCCTTCGCTAGGTTCGGCACAGCTACCTGGAGGCATGGGACAGAGGGTGTGTGCTCTCTCTGTTAGTAGTAAGGCAGCTACCTCAGCTCTTCTCTGCTCCCAGACTCACATCTTGACTTTGGAAAGGAGGGACGGGTCTGAGAGGTCACATTCCCCTGCCCCATCAGCAGAGGCAGCTCTGTCTGTTGTACTTCTAATGGGGTGAGAGGGGAACTCCCCTTCCTTTGGGTCTTAGGAACTAAAAAAGGTAAATGCAGCTGACGTTGAAAATGAAAATGGTCTGTATTTTGCTCTTTAAAAGACTGTGGAATGGAGGCTAACCTTTTCTCACTCTCTCTTTTGCTCTCTCGTTCTTCCTCTTTCTAACTTCCTTGAAGAATGAGGCACCGGTTTAGACAGCTGGATACAAAGGTACAGTTCTCATTATAGTTGGGAAACATGTTCAAAAACATTTCTGTTATCTCTGAGCTTTCATTGAGAGGCTGGTGGTTATGGTCTGAAAGTGAAAGAAGTTAATTGTTTAAAAAAGAATTAGATAGACCCCTGTTGCACATTCAGCTTTCTTCATTCGTTGCATCAGGCCCGGGTGCTGGGGTGGGACTGCTTCTCAGATGCTCCCGGCTCACATGGAAATGGTCCTCAAGAGCCATGGCCATGATCTCTAAAATCTTTTCTGTCTCCATCTAACCCAGAACCCCCTCTTCTCATTCTCTCAGCTGTAGAGGCTTATAAGGACCGAGAACACTAGCAAGGCTCAGAAGGGCCATCTGGTTGCCCGGGAGCCTCTGTGCTGGGCTTGGTGCCGCTCTGGTGGTCCGCTGTTTAACGTGAGGGGCATCGCAAGTGCGCACACACACCCACACACACACATGTGGACATTGGGCGTAGGGAGAGTGTGCCCACACCCCTCCCGAGCTGGGCAGCCGGCCGTCATGATTAGGTTCAGCAACTGATCCATAAATACTGGATCCCTGTTAGGCTCTGAAGAGCAGCTACCCGGTGCTTTATCATTCATCCGGGATGGTGGCGTTCACGTGGCCTCCCAGTGCTGGTCTCTGGCAGCTCGGCAGTACCCTATCCCGTGGCAGAGTCTCCAGCACCCAGAGCTTCACCCATAGTAGGTATCAATGAACAACTGTTGAATGAATGAATGAAAGAAAAGGTGCCCCTCATGGAACTCTTACATGAAAATATATCCAGTTCACCTTCTCTTGTGTATTTATCGATGTGTTTCTTACTGCCTGCGTTTCAGAACACTGAGGCCGTGGTTTCCTGGGGCTCACTTCCTGAGCTCCGGTGTCCTGCAGGATGCCGCCCCAGAGTAGCTCTTCATCCCTTCCAAGTCTTCCTGTCCTCCCCTTCCCCCTGGACTGCCGGCTCTTTACGCTGGGATCAGCAGCTGGGGATGATGGTGCATTCTGTGCCGACAATCAAACGCGTTCGCCCCAGTTTGCTCTAGTCACCTGCTGCTGCCTCACAAGCCCCACACTTCTATCTTCCTCTTGCTTTTGGTGGATCAGGAGTGTAGGAAGGGCTCAGCGGTGCAGTTTTCTGTTTCGTGAGGTCTGGGCTGGACGCAGCTGGTGGCAAGGCCGGGATCTGGCACCAGGGTCCTCTTCCTCGTGGCTTCTCTCTCTCTCGCATGTGGCATCTGATCCGTGTGGCTCGGGTTTGTCACAGCTTGGTGGTCTCCAGGCAGTCCCCCTTCTTACCTAGTGGCTGGCTTCCAAGAGTCAGGAAGCAGACACTGCCAGGGCCCTGAAAGGTAGGCTTGGATCTGGCATGATGTCATTCCCGCCAGAGCCTATTGATGAAAGCAGTCACAGGCCAGCTGGGATGCAGCCCAGGCTCAGTGACCCACCTCCTGATGTCCGAGTGGCCCATGAGCCCAGGGAGGAAGTGCCAGTGGCCCTGTCTGGGGGACGTGTGGTCACACAGTGGTACATCTTGTTACAGCTGCCCCCATTCTGACGTATTGTTGCTGATTTTTGACTAAGGGACTGGGTAGACTTATTTTATTGGAGTACACAGATGATCATGCTGGGATGTGTATCATGATTATAATCAGTGGAGCGGGAAAAAAAAGTGCTGGATATTTTTAAAGATTAGAGAAAACTTAAAGAGCATTAGGAGAATGCGTGAAAGGAACAGTAGGGGTTAGTATTCTAAGACTGCATATTTATGTTAGACATGTATAATATGTATATATAATGTATATAACACCTCATATGGTATATTTTCCACAGCACATATTTATATTTAAACATACTGTCTACTGCTTCTGTGCCTAGGCTGCATAGTACGTAATGTCACTGAGCACCTGCTGTGTGCTAGGCATTGGGCCAAGTGCCATCCCAGCAGACAGGGCCCCTGCATGTCACGAGTGGACCCTTTGTTCAATGGTTTGGGTCAAGGCTGAACTGTGTAGGACTGAGAGCAAGGACGATTTCCATGCATTGTCCTGCACGTGCCCCTGGATTGCCTGTGTCCATGTTAGCGGGGAGCGGAGTCAGCAGCTGTGGAGACCCTAATCTGGAGAAGCATGGAGTTTTCCAGGCAGCTAAAGAGGGGTAGCATGAACCAGAGGGCTGAGTAGTGAGTGCGGGAGGCTGGGTCACCCTGCCGGGAACTTGCCTGTTTAGAGTTGGATTTCCCCTGTGCAGGGGAAACCTGTGGGGAGTGTTAGCCTGAGAGGGACATATCTGGTGAACTTTCAATGACCCCTCTGAGCAATCAGAGGCCAGAAGAGGGGCCGCGACAGTCTGGCTGGGGGAAGAGAGGCAGCAGGGACCTAGGGTGTTTGTAGGGAAAACAGGCTATTTTTGTTTGTCCTGTGGTTTGCCTTGGAGTGGCCTTGGTGGGAGGTGATGTTGACTTAAGGGCTGAGCTGAGGCTCTGCAGGCCTCTGGGCCAGCCCTGCTCTGGGGTGTGCAGGGAAAGGAGGGACGGCAGCAGTCGGGGACAGGGCAGAAACCCCGGTCCTCCTGGACAGCCACCTGGCCTGGGTCAGAGGTCATTGGGAGAATGGGGAGAGGGGCACTGGACAAGCTGCCCTGACTCCCAAGGGCTGGGCTGCTTGTGGACTGAGACCTCCTAGCCACCCAGGGTCTGGGGGGAAACGGTCAGTGGTGACAGTGGACCTAAGCAGAGGGGGTTACATATGCCTGAAATCACAGTTGTGGGCTGTCCACGTGCATGTGCAGGCAGGGGTCTCCAGGGCCCAGAGAAGTGTGCACACATTCTGGCCCCTTCGCGCCCCTGGCTGTGCCGCCTAGTGCCTCTGTGGCTCCCGCACGAAGCCCCCTGCACCATGCACTCAGCAGGTTTCGGTGGAACTCGGGCGGATCCCGGGGAAGCCTCAGACCTGCAGCACAGAGCCATCAGCTGTCGCCCACGGGATGTCATTGCCTGCATCTCCGTCTTCCTGCACTCCTGCCGCCTCTGTACTCATCCCCTCCTCATCCTCCATCCCGATTCTTCCGGGCAACCTGTCCACCTGTGGAGAAATTTAGGTGTCCTATTTGTTTGCTCTTGGAGCCTTATGCCTGACTTTAAACAGCTTATTAAAGTCACTGTACCATCAACCAATGCAGGGCTCTCCCAAAAACCCCTCTAGTGAGGAAAAAAGCTCTCTACTCATTCTGCCAGAAAACAAGTCATTCACCACGGACCTCAGCATGCCTTCTTTATGTTAGGCAGCCATTAGCCCTCACAGTTTCTTTTTGTTCTTTTTTTTTTTTTAAGTTAAATGAAGAGGTTATTCCTAGAAGTCAACCCAAGTTAAACATAGATTGTTCTTTAAGGGAGTGACATGGAGAGTTAGAAACCCACTGTACAGACGTTGCGCTAGTCTATGAACTTTTGTCAAGGGTATCAGTGTATGGCAAGTAATTTAAAATAAGCTTCATGCATCTGGTGTAACAAGCTTGTGAAAGATGCATGTACTGAAAATATTTACTTACATTGTTTTACTATTAATACCTTTTTTGTGAGGGGAGATACTTTATTTGCAGAAGCTTGATTTATTAATATTATATCATATTATTAGCATCATACTTTTATCAAAGCAAAACTTTTTTGGTATCTTTTAATTGTATCAGTATTAATTACATGTAACATTATTGTTTCTGTGTACGATTTTTCTCTTGGTAAAATCAACCATTGCCTTGTGAGAACCACCAGTGATTTGCCTGTGAGTAAAGCTAATACGAATTGGTGCTAATGATTATTTGCCTAGTGGCATGATTTCAGAAAGTAAGCAATGGATAGGCTCAGAAATATCACCTGTCACTCATCCTGCCCCATTCCAGGCATGTACCATACTCACTATTTAATATGTTCATCCATCTCATGGAAAGGCCATAGAGTAATAATTTAAACTTGAAAGTTGGACAGTGTATCTGAAGACCAATTCTATTTTTTTCCCCTCTCCAAGATTAATGATCTCAAGGGTCTTCTGAAAGAGATTGCTAATAAAATCAAATAAAAGTGCATGACTCTAATGAAGAAAAATCTAATCATAGCAAGGTAAGTCATTTTCCTGGCTTTTTTCTTTCTTTTTTTTTTTTTTTTTTGCTCTGAAAAATTTATGTGTTTCAAGGCTAATTTAAAATCATGATATTTTTCTCATTTTGTATTCATATATTATTGGATTTGAAAATCATGCATTGGGTAAAAACCCAAACAATAAAGGGACATAAAGGAACACATGGAAGCCTCTTCCCCACCAGTTTTGCTCCCAAGCCAAGGAATTAGCATGGCCAGGTGTGGAATGCAAGCATCCTTTTGTGTCCTTTAAGGGCTCTTGCAAAAACTCTACAGATGTTTTGGCATTAATGGAATCAAGGTCATCCTGTTCGAAGACTTGGCATTTTTTTTCTTACTTAACTCTATTATGGTTTTCTTAACATAGATATCCTGGAACATGTATCTTGTTTTCATAATACATCATTTGTGTTTATTGCAAGATATACAAATGCAAGTTGATCACCTTTTTCCTACCAAAATATGTTTCAGTGAGGCATTCAAGGTTTTTAGCAATAGCTCATTTGTACAGTAAAAATGTAACTCAGGTAACTGGCAAAACTGAACCCAAGGCTTTGCTCCATGATCTTACCAAGTGGTAAATTATGGTTTCCCATAATTACCTGTTCCAATTCAGAAACTGAATGTTAACAGTGTTATTAGGGACAGGCTGAGTTAGGAAAAAATAGCAATGGGCATTCCATTTGATTAGATTTTTTGAGAAAGTGAATTGCTAAGATTGGCAACACAATTAAGACTTCCCTTCTCACTCCCTTCCGCCTAATGTGGATCGAGTGCCTGCTGGGTTCTCAGAGATCTGAGCTAGGACCCGTGCTGGGCTCCGAGCCAGCTGACTGCCTGTGCGCTCAGTCCTTCCACTGCAGAATTTCTGGTCATGGATTGATTGTCCGGGGGGGACTGTGTTACATCAGGTTCCTTTCAATATTTCTGGTCAGTCAATACTTTTCCTTGCATTCTGACAATTATAGACCATATGAAAAAGCCCTCTATTATGAAGGGCTTTGTTAGAGCAAGATTAATGCATATTTTGTGTAATCTGAAAGGCAGGTATCGCCTCCTGAGGTGCTCGAGAAAATAAGCCTCACATATTTAGGAAGAATTTATTTTAACTCTTTCATGATGGTGTGGAATGGAAACAGTATTTCATTTAACAATAAATTATAATTTGAATTTTTAAACATTTGCCATTTTAACTTATGAACTGAATTATAGGAAAAAATCAGGAAGAGATAAAATCGTTAAAAGCGAATTTTTAAAACTGTAAAAGTGTAGTAATCAGAAAAGATTCAAAATGAGATGTGCACATCCCTCCTAACATGCTGACCTCATCTCTGGTCCTTTTTCAAATGTGTTGACTGTAAGATGAGCCGACAGATGACAGCCCTTGTTTACTGCCCTTCTCTTAAACTTAAATTTTTATTTCACTCCATGGAGAGTTAAGTAATTGGTGGATGAAAATGAATTGGGAGAAGGACATGACTTTATTTCCATGTGGGCCATCCATGGAAGGAGGAGGATGAAAAGAGCCCACGAGAAAGCAGATGCCCCACGAATACTAACACTGATATCTTAAGAAACAATGGGAAAATGAAAAAAAATGGCTCGTTCCATTTTTTTGTATACTTTTTTCTCCTGGATATCAAATCATTTTCTTTCTTTGATGTTATCTGTTTGGCATAGCCTTAAGAAGTTCATTGTAAAGGTAGTTTTATGAGGCAACCACCTACATGCTCTAAAACATTTTGTGTCTAGTGCCTCCCTAGTACTTCTTCCTCTGGAGGGATGAGTGTCATCTTCTCCCCTGGGGTGGGCCCAGAGGAGGGGGTGACGGTCTCAGGGGGGTGTGAACTGCCACTGGTAGAAGGTCAAGGAGCCGACACTTGGGGGCAGAGCTCTATCGATTTGCCCGTTGGGGCTCTCCATCCCTAAGTCAGCCTTTGATCCAGTAACTTGGGATAAAATTAATAGATGCTTGTACGTGGAGTTTTCTTTCTCCCACATTAGGGTGGAAGGGAAGTAAGAACCAGGGTGAGAACAAAGCCATTTGTTTTCTCCCTCCCGCCTTTGTGCTTGGAGGGGACCTGAGGACCAGGGGGGGCCCACTGCGGAAGGATGATCCCTGGAAATGCGTGATCCCCACATGAGAATGATTGATTCTTGTATTTGCTGCATTTAAATTCTAGTTCAGTGAAAGAATTTGGAGTTCCTTTAGGTGTCATCATAAAACTTCATTTCAACTAATTATTGCGGCTGTTAACTTTATTATCAACTCACCCTTTTATTTATGCAGAAACCCCTCATCAAATGAAGCGCTCAGAGACTTTCTGGGTTTTAACCTGGACTGAGTGAGCTGAGTCTTGGTCATCCAGCCACAGTCATTCTGTCCACCTGGCAAACTGGTCAGAACTCACATCTTTAAGAGAAAAAATGATCTTGTAGCCACTTTAGTACCAAGGAAAAATCTCTCCGTATTTGGAGGTCTGGGACCCATGACCAGGACACTCCCAATATGTCTGGAAGCAAACTGTCTCCTGAGAAGGGGCCTGGGAAAGGCACTCTGAACAGTGTTCTTCCTCCGTTTCACAGGCAATACCCGATGTCTGAATGGGGAACAGTCAAAAAATGCTGATGAACCAGCTTTGTCTCCGACTAGTAAATAAGAATTGGTCAGGCTCTAGATACACAGCGGATGGTCTTGCTCACCCCAGGGTGCTCGGCTCTGAGAACAAAATGTGTGATCGCTTTCACATGAGAAGATGGCTATCCAGGAAGAACACTTCCTACCACGTGCTTCACCTGAAGGCTGCCCTGTTACCTTCTGAGTCTCCGTGACTAGTATTTGCTGTTGATCATTTTAAAATGTGTGCCTGCCTCCTCCATTTTCTCCACTTTTCCTTCCTTTTGAACCCTGTGTATTACAGCACATCGCTCCTAGGAATTAGAACCTGATCATCGTGTTCCTCTTGTATCATTTTGTTTATCTGCAATCCTCCATTATTATATATTTTTTTGTTTATGTGATTGATAAGCCAGCATAGTTAAACGTTTCCCAACTAGACCAGATTCTAAAAATGTGCTGGAGCAAGAGGACCTTGCACTTTTCAGGAGAAACTGCTGTCATCGTCACGCTTTGTATAAAGCAGTGTTTCCCCTCCCATGCCCACTAGGAGATCCAGTTGAAGGAAGTGGCCCCATTCCTGACAATGTGGAAAATCACCCCAAATGGACCCTTGAGAGGCACCACTGATTTTGTTTTCACTGGATGCTCCTCTTTCTACTTCTATTTATTTTCACATAAAAAATAATTCAGATTATAGAAAATTTAGACTACATAGACAAACAGAAAGAACGGTCCCACTAATGATTAAAGGTAACTGCTAACATTTCAGGAAGTATTTCCAAGAATATTTTTTTCTATGCATGTTTGACTTTTAAATTTTTACATAATGTCATCGTAACACATACAATTTTGTACAAGCCTCTTCACTTAATATTTTATCAAAGATGCTTTTGGTATATTCATGATCTTTTTAAACATCATATTAATAATTGCATAATCTTCAACCTCTGTTTCCACAATGTTGGTCATTGATGACTATTTCCGATTAGTCAGTGGGATAAGTGTCTATGTGCATGAATCTTTTTCTGCATTTGGGAAAATTCCCTGTGGCCAGATTCCGAGGAGTATATATTGATTATCAAACCATTTGCGAGGCATTTTCTTAGGAATTATTATAGCAAATAGAAACTATTAACTTGAGTATAAGCTATGAGAAACATTAAATAGAACTCAACATAAAATACTATATTTAATCCTTAGTTTAGGAAGAAGTCAGTATACTTATTTAAATACTGTGCATGGTGAAGGCATGGGTATAGAATTAGAGAGATTATCTCACTGAACACTCCTAGCCCAGCTTTCTCTGAAAGTGGTGGTACCTTCACCCAACAGAGATGTGCAGGAAATACATAAGGCAATTTAAATGCCCATAATTACTTTTTTCAGCTTTGAACAGACTGCCTATAAACTCAGTGGCTGAAGAGAAAATCTTAAAAGGAAGCTATTAGGAGATCACCTCATTAGAAAACCTATGAAAGTATGAACCCAAACAAGTGTATTTTTTTCATTTTGTCTGGGCAGTAGGTAAAGTGACAGGCCACCATGTTCATAGCATTTGCAGGGAATGAGCAGAAATCAAATGTTTTTTAAATTTAATCCTCATTTATAGCCTAAAAGGAAATCATACTCAGAAGGGCTGGTCTGGTTCTGGTTTGGGATGCTGAAGGTAGATGGGATAAACTGACATGACAAAAACCGTCAGTGAATGGAATTTTCAAAATTTCTCTTGTTAGTGAGAGAATATCCCTTTCATTTCACCATGGTAACCAGAAGAGCCGCCTTTCCCGGCCACCAGGAAGAGGTTTATGTCATCTCTGCAATGACTGCAATAAATAGAGCCTCTGGTACCGTACATGAGACTGCAGAGGAAACCTGTTACCCTCAATTTGAGAAACCAATTTGAATAAAAGCAGTGAATTAAGCTACAAACCTCCCCTAAGGCAAAATTTAGCCAGACTATGGACTGAGTCCCTTAAATATGTTTGTCCATATATTCCCATTTCCACTGACTGTGTTTTTGTGAGTGTAAGAAACTGGCAAATGTGCATGTCAGTATCAGCAGCAAAAGAAATTCTCTTCTTGACACTGAGGACAGAACTTGAACAATACTCAGAACTCACTCGTAGTAGAGAAGGAGCCTTTACGTGTTTTCTACTCAGCGTGTCTGGTGGGTGTTTCTGCATGGTTACTCTGTTATTTTTGCATATGCAAAGTCCTTTTAGGTGTAGCTCGTGAAACTAGCACGTGTATTGAACATATGTCTATTCGGTATATGTCTGTGCGCAGCACCTCATGTGTCCTGTGTACCTGTTCGTCACTGTTGATAATCCTGCAGCTTGGTGTGAATTAATGTCTTGATTAAAACCATGAAGAGGAACTGAAATGTACTGCTTATATCATTCTGTTGACAGTGAAAAAATAAAATTTCTTAGCTTGGTCCGATTCAGGTCTATAAGGTGGTTTCCAGAGTTCACGTGAGCTGATGTCTCAAAGAAGATGACTAGAACATTCTGCCTGAATGCAAGCAGAATGTCCCCATGGTTCTGCTTTTTACCACCAAGGCCAGATTTGGATCCCATGGCCCACCTCTTGGTCCCCACAGTTAGGCACCAATCTGTGGCCCAAGGGTCTCCGGCTTCACTGACTCGGAGCCCCTCCACGTGTCCCCATCCCTCAGACATGGCTGGCCATTGCCGAGGATACGGGGTCTCCTGTGTGCCCGGATCTGTCGGGCCAGCGTGGATGTCCACTGTCCACACGCTGTGAGATGATGGGGCCTCAGGCCCAGCCGTGCTGAAGGCAGGCTCCTCCTGCTCCAAGGCCACGTTTGTTCCGAGGAGAACGGGGAAGTATGTGTCCACCCTCCCCTGCCCACCCTGGCCCCCTTCTCTGTCCACCTGGGGACCGAACCCGCTCCTGCCCGCAGCCTCTGTCTCAGAAATGAAAGGCTCGGAGTTGGGTCCTCAGCAGAACCAAAGCTGTGTGTGCAGATGAACACCCACCGCCCTCCCTGACCATCCCACCAGGCATGAGTATGATGGGCCTTTATTTTCCTGAAGATGGAAATCTTTAGGGGAAAAGCAATTTTGGGAGGCCTGCCTGTGGACATTTCTGAATCATAGTGTAGGATCATGCTGGGACTTTGGACACATTTATAGCATGAATGTTTTAAAATCATTTCCCCCCATAGAAGTCTTGTAGGACAAGGAGAAACTCCACTCAGTCTCTCATATTGCAATGTGTTGTCATTAACTGTCCCCTGTGTCCACTTGTTGGCCAATAATAATGGTTCAAAGTAAGTGAAAGGAATAGGAGGTCTTTGCCCTGGGCTGTCTTACAATCTATCGGAGGAAACGATATTGATTTAAGACACAGGGAAGTAAAACTACCAGGCAGTATGTCAAATACAGGGGTAGATGCACAGAGAGATGAGAAGCTGTGTGGCGGGAAGGATTTGAGAAGCACCTGCTTCTGCAGTAGATTGTGGAAATCTGGCTTCCCCTGAAGTCCTCTCAGGGAGACCTCTCCCACGTTCCCCCAGAAGCTCCTTAGGGTGGACTGTGAGGCCCAAGTGGCCGACGATGGCCACTAATTGCTGTTCCCAGGCCTGTGGGTTAAGGGGGGTCGAGGGGGAATTGAGGAGGAGCAGAAAGGGGCAGCCTGAGAGGGGGGTGTTGAGGGAAGAGCAGTGCACTGTGCTTGGGACCCCCTCCTGGTGACAGTGCAAATCACAAAGCAACCATGACAGCAGGTCCTATGTGGTCTAATAGATGACGGACCATGTCATGCCTGTGAGCCCCACCGTCTCCCGTGCCTCGGATTATAGCATCTCCTCCCAGCACGCTTCATCAGAGCGCTCACCTCTCCCCCTGATTCTCAGTGCTGCTCTGAGCACTACCCTCCTGGCGGTCTGGGCAGAGTGCACCATTGCCTGCTCAGGAGTCTTCCAGGGCTCCCTGTTTAAGTCCTGCCCAAATAAGTACTGGGCCCCTACCCATTTCTGCAGACACATGGCATGATCTCTCCGCTTAGTTCCCCAAATCCAGGAACAGCTGCCTGGCCCAGGCCCTATGCCGCTGCCCCTGCAGCCCCACTGGCCCAGGCTGAGGACCGTGTCCTCCTTCCAGCCCGCTTCTCACCACTGACTGCCCAGCACCCACACCTCCTGAGCTGTCCCTCCCTTCCCCGTGGCTTTTCTCCCCTCATTTGTCTTATGCCTCAGTTGTTCTAATAGGCAGCATAAAGCTGTAATTGAGAACTATGGGACAGATTTGCCTGGCTGTGAATCCCAGGTTCATTGCCTTTGCTGGCTGTGTGACTTGGGGCAAGTTAATTAAATTCTCTGTGCCTTGATTCACTCATCTGTAAAATGACCCCTTCTACCCCCATATCAGGGGTTGAGAGGATTAAACTTGAGAAATTCTCAGGTCTGGGCAGGCACTTGGTAATCACTCAGGGAATGTCAGCATCTTTATTGTAACCACTCGCAGCTGCTCCTTTGTTCAAAGTTCTTCTGCCTTTCTTTCTGGTGAACTCTTACTCGACTGTCAGAGCCCAGCTTGGGAATCACTTCCTCCAGAGAGCCTGACTGGATCCTCCACTCCCAGAGTAGCCTCTGGCCCTTCTAGCTCAGGGAATGGGTAGAATATAGAAGCATCTGTGGGTCCCTGGGAGCTAGAGGAGGACTTCCAGAGGCCACGGGCCCTGGGCAGGATCCCCTAGCAGTGCGATGCTAAAGGACCCACTTGTATCCATTCCTGGTAGGGAAGGGGTGGTTATCAGTTCCCATCACATTCTGTTTCTGGGCCCCCACCCGTGACGTTCTTGAGCAAGGAGGCTCTGTCTTACTGGTTGTTTTACTCGCTGTGCCTGGACAATGCCTGGACTATTGCAGAAGCCCATTTGTGTCAATGAACTGAACACTGTTCTCCAAGGTGCCCTGTGGTTTTTTCATTCCTGTTGTTTCTTCCCTCTTCTTGGCTGGTTAAAATGTTACTTATCCCTATTAGGCACCGTCCGGTTCCTTCCTTGCACCAGTTCTTCCCCATGCGAGTTTGGAACTGATTTATAACCTTGACTGCAGCCCTTGCAGCCTGTCTACGAGGCATCACTGTCATTGTCTAGGGGTCTGCTCTCCCTCTGGATTAGGGGCTCACCACTTCTTCAATACATGTATTCAGGCACGTACATCACGTGGCTTCCTGCGCCTGGATAGAACCCTAACCCTAACCCTGTCTTTAGATGTAACCCTAATCCAAGTCCAAGGTCATCCCGAGTCTTGGGCTTTAGGACAGGGCTCAAAGGGGGCAGGTTGGAGGGGCTCCCAACCCAGCTCTGCTTGGGGTGGGAGGGCACTGCCTGGAGCCAGCCAAGGGATAACGAGGATGAGGCCGGGAGGGGTGTCTGAGGTAGTGAGAACACCCAGGTGGGCCAGCGGTTTAGAGCACGAACTTGAACCACCTCATCTGGATTCAAATCCTAACTCTGAAATGTGTGTAGACCCATGTCTGCAAGCAGTTCACACCCACCCAATGTTAGCTGTTGTGTCTGTGGGTCACTTCCTCCCTTGGTTTAAATTCCATAGTCTGGGCAAAATGTTTCACCGTATGGTTGTGTTGTGAAATTTGCCCTCACGTGTCAGGAAAGCTTTTGCCAGAGAAAATGACAAGTCAGTGCCTCTGGGGAGCTATAGATGAAGAATTGGTGGGGAGGCATCTTCAATGTTTCCGTCCCACCCTCACACCCAAAGTACATCCTTCACATGGGAGAGGGCTTTGTTCCTATTGAAACATAAGCAAACAAGACATGGTTGCCAAATGAAAAGCTTTAGTAGCTTTTTTAAAAAAGTGTACGAGGTGAGGAAATAGTGTTTGCAATGATTTTGTGTGGATGAAAGTGGAATTCAACGTGCTTGCATTGCCTCACTGTTTTCAGAAAGTACAAAAGAACAAATGACGTTTCCAAGCCCGACTCCCTAGGACGGCTGGCACCCCTGCTCGCCTGCCAGTTAGTAGCGCCGGGTCTCTGTCCCTGTTTCCGGCCATGCTGCACTCTGCTCACCCCCTCCCTCTTCCTCATGGTCTCCCTGCTTTCATTCCCGTGCCAGCAAATGGCTCTGCTGTCTAGGTCACTTTTCTCTGAGCTCAGTGAAGAAGCAAAGCGAAGCTGCCCCTCTAGGTTGGTGGAGAGAGCTTCTGCCTCTAATTTCACCCCTCATGTCCTCCGGATATACCCCTGAATACACGCAGTACCACTGCAAAATGAAAATCCCCCTGGGGCTCTCTGCTTTTCCTTGAATCTGCTCTGGGGAGGCTGCAGCACTCTCGGATTATTCCAGAAATGGATTTCCTTTCAAGCCCTGCTGTCAGTTTCTTTCAGGCAGATCAGGCAATTTACAGATGCTGTACTTTAAGCCTCGCGGCTTTGGGGCCACTGGGGAGTTGCCGCCTCCAGTTCAAGGAGGCAGGGGGGCTTCAGCACCCTCTAAGGGCTGCCCTACCAGCCGTCTCCCCAGGGAGAGCCCAGGCATGACCAGCTCAGGATCTCTGCTCCCTGCAGACCTCCCTCCTCACCACCCACCAGCCCACCAGCCCATCAGAAGCCCCAGGCTTTGACCTCTACTGTTCTTGGAGCGTCAGGAAAGGAGACTCTCATCCAAGTGAGGGTTGTTTCCAGATCAGGAGACAGCAATTTCCTCCTCTCCCCTGAGCGCACTCTGGGTTCCAGCTCCGCGTCCTAGGGTTAGGTCCCTCCTTTATGAGCCCCCCTCTTCGGGATTCCTCTGCAATGGACAGTTTCTGCCCCTATTGAAAAGTGAGGAGGCTTTCATTTTCAGACTTGAAGTACACTTGACATGGATGGAAGCCTTCCAGAGCTCAGAGAAGGGAAGATGTATTGACTTCCATTGAACGCCCACTGCCTGCCTCTGTGCCTGGATGAATTCCCTGGAATTTCACCTTCTTATAGAATACAGAAACCCACCTACGGGATGGACCCCTCAACCTCCCCGAAGATGCTGAGTTGAATCTTTTCCAGGCTCTCCCCTCTCTGAGCCACCCGGACATCGCCACTCCAGGAATAGGGGAAAGCAGAGCACGGCTTTGGTTGAAACCCCAAGGGACCTTCTCTCCTTTGGGTGCTTTGAGTTCTTATCTGTCCGTGTGGCAGGGATGAAGGTCAGATATGACCTGATGAGTGTGAGCAGTCACCTCCCCCCACCCCCACGCCAAGCCAGACTTCTGAGGAGCAGAGATCGTCACTTGGTGTATCTGCCACCTCTGGTGGAAGTGATCGGGTGTGGGCCCACGAGAGAAGGGCAGCCAGGCAGGTGCCTGGGAAGGAGGATTTGGGGGATGCACCGGCCCGCGTGCGTGCACGGGTGCACGTGTGCATACGCTTGTATGTGCACATGCTTGGGCGTGCACGCATGTGTATTCGCGCGTGTGTGTGCAGTCTGAACTCTGATCCCCTCCGTGTCCCCGCACTCTGCTCTGGGTAGTGGCCTGTTCAGACCCCACCATCCTCGGCCCCTGTCTGCCCGTCCCCCGTCTCGGCCTTGCCTCCTGGCGAACAGCCTTGCGTCCCGCCGCGCATCCTGGGGGCCCGCTCAGCCTTCCTGCTCCGGCCTGCCAGCCCCTCCCCGGCCGGGGCCTCCTGCCGGCCCCGCGCCCCCGCCCCCGCCCCGCGCGGCTTCACTCCTGCGCTCCGCCCGCACCTCCCGGACCTTCTCCGCCGAGCGCCCTCCTCTTCCTTCCCGGCGGCCCTGCCATCCGCCCGGAGCTCCGCGCCCCTCCGCCCCGTCCCCACGGGCCGCTCTGCCCTCGCCGCGCACCCTGCCCCCGGCGCCCGCGCACCCCACGGCGGTCCCAGCGCGGCTCTGCGCCCGCCCGGCCCCGAGTCCCGCGCCCCGCCTGCCCCCTCCTCGCTCCGCCCCTCCGCGGGGCTCCCCGGAGGCCGCGCGCTCTCGCAGCCCCCTGCCGCCCCCTGCCGGCCGCCCGGCGCCCTCTCCCGGCGCCACCCGCCCCTCCGCGCTCGCCCGCGGCCTCCGTGCAGAGGGCGCTGCACCCAATGGCTGACCCTGCCCGCAGGTCCCGCCCGCCGCCCAGCCGGCATCGCGGCCGCCACGGCCGGCTCACACACGTCCCGGCCCCCACCCGGCCCCGGGCCTCCCACGGCGTACCCTGCCTGCCGGAACCCTGAGATCTCCCTTAAATCTAACCCTTTCTGGCCTCCCCCAGCGCTACGGCCGCATCCAAGCCTCTGTTTTCTTAGCCGGAAACCCCGCAACACACTCCACACCCCAGCTCACCGCTCAGCCCCTCGGGACTCCTCCCCACATCGAGGCCAAGGTGGTCTCTGCCACGGGAAAAATGGCCCAGGGGCTGCCCCTGTCCAAAACCCTTACACAGCTGCCCTTCGCTCTTGGGATGTTGACAAGACTGTTAACGGACTGCGAGGCCCAGCATGTCGTGGCCCCACAGGCCTTTCTAGTCCCATCTGATACACACGCAGCCTGCCTGGACTCTGACCGTCTCAGGTCCTCAGAGCCCTACTGAGAGGGAAAGGGACGCTATTAATTAGTCTTAGACAACAGGCGTGAAAACAGACTGTCTTGGGAACATTGCGTGATTCCCTTACTCAGGGGTGACTGCTTCCTCCTGCCCCAGGGCCTTGGCTCGTTCTGTCCCACTGGCCTGGGGCTCTCTTCCTGGCCCCATCAGTTCCAGCTCACTTTTCAGCTTTCATCCCAAGCTTCACTTTTTAGGAAATGCTTTCTTGCCTCCCTACCTCAGATTCTCCTTCAACACGCTCGTGTAGACCCCTGTGACATACGCTATGGCGCCACGGAGCCCTCCTCTGAGTTTGTCATCATTGCTGTCATTTGGCATGCATTTGTGTTATCTTGGATGATACTTACCTTCCCCACTGAAGTGTAAGCTCCCTGAAGCCAGCAGCTCTCTCAGGGTTTGTGTCCCGATGCATATTCAGCAAACAGCTCAGTGCTTGGCGCATGATTGCTGAATCACGTCCCATGTGTGAGTGAAGGAATGCATCAGGTACTTGCTGGGAGACAATTCACTGGTTTCCCATGTTGCTACCTTTGTTTCGGGCTAGCCATTCACAGATTTTCACATGATGAACAGCCTTGGAAGATAGAGGTAATGTCTCCCTTCAAAGCAAGGATAGGTGTGCTGGTTTTCCAATATAGCAAAGATAAGGTCTTCCTCTGGAGAAAAGGGTAGGCATGCCCACTGCCCCTTAGAAAAGATTCAGGCTCTCCAACGTCAGTGTTCTGCTGCATCATAACTGACTGCCTGCAGAGGCATGATTTGTGTCTTCCCTTGTCATCCTGTGGGAGCTGGGGCTCAGGTAACTGAGGCGAAAAAAAGCAGATACCCTGGCCACTGCCATGAGTGATACTCCACCCTTCGTCTCCGAGGCAGGGTTGTGGGCCTTCTCCCAGGATCCATGTCAACCGCTTGTTGGGTGAAACCTCAGACCCTTAAGAGTTCTTGACATTAATTAGAGTAATTACATTTTATTCATTCAGCATGTTTTTCGGGTGCCAGTGTCAAGGTGTGAAGAAATGGAACCTGTGAGTGCTTTGAGGGCACGGCCCTGGTACCCCTTCCACAGAGGCCAGCTGCACCCCTGGCATCAGGCCTATGCGAAAATCTGAAGTAAGCAGGGGTTTTTTGATCATCCCTCTTATTTTCTCTCTTTTTTTATGTTCTCTTTTTTTTTCCTTCTAATATTGTAAATTTTTCCCTCCTAGGTCTTTATTCTATGTTCTATTCCCTTTCAAGTGGTTAAATTAATTTCTCCCATAATGTTAGCTGAATTTGATGAGGGACTCTTAAAAAGGGAAAGCATTCGAGGTCTAATAAAGTATGGTAGAAAAAGCTCTGGGTCAGAAGTTGGGAAATGGAACTTTTCAGTTACATAGTCCTGTGAAATGGGGCAGGTGTGAAAGGTGCAGGTCCGGAAACTCTTCCTTCCTCATCGGAGCTCATTCATTCATTCAACAGCCCTTAATTAAATTACTTGAAATAAATGGCACTGTTGCCTTTAAAGGACCCACTGTTTGATGAGGGAGACAAATGAGAGAACTCCAGATCCTAAGGCAGCTGAAAGAGGCTGATGACAGAGGACATCCTGGAGAGCCACCACAGGGCCCTGGGGGTGAGCAGGGGATCAAGAACAGGGTACAGGAAGCCGTGCACGCTGCTGGGCTGGTAGGTTGAGTGAGAGGCGGTGAAGAAGGCCAGGAGGGGTTGTTGAGTCAAGGGAAGGAGAAAGTCCCAGCCAGGCCTGCTGAGCCTTTTCCTTACTTACCAGCTCTGCCTTTACAAGGAAGGTCCCCAAACCTCGAGTGGTGCCCCTAGGGAAGAGTCTCTGTCCCCTTTAGGACCACACAGTGAAGAGCCCAGGGCCCCCGTCACTGCTGCTCTTATGACCTGGGCCCCACCTTCCTGTCTGCCCAGAGGGCATCACATTAGGCTCCCCTACAGGGTGGATGTGGGGCATGAGTGCTCAGCACAGCCCTTGGCACATGGCAAACATCAAGTGACTGTGCCTCAACCAGGGGAGCGCTTTGGAAATTATCCACCCACTTAGTGTTTTGCTTCGTTGAGAACATGACCTTCTCCCTACTTGGCCAGAATCTCCATCTGCCTGGGGTAGGAGGAGGGAAATTAAAACCTCTCGGAGTGAGGCGGGGAGGCCGAGGTAATCCTCAGTTTCTAACGGGTATAATAGGATTAGACTGCTGAGAGGTTAGCCTTGAAAAGCAGGATATTGTCTTGAGGTGGAATTACACATTTTTTAGTCTCCTATCTTGAATCTTCTCCCACCAACACCTTCACTGTAGAAAGACAAGGGCAATTCAGGGCATCTGTGAGAAGCCAGGTCTGGAGAGACACTGGACAACTGCTTGTAAGAAATAATTGAGTTTATCCCACTTTATTTCTCCCTTTGATTGATTTCGGTTTCAAAGGTATTTTGCCCCAGGATTCCCCCCAGAGTGACACATGTCTGATGATTTACATTTTTAATAAGAAAGTGTGTTGTGTTAACAGTCTTTGGATTCCAGTCTCAAGAAATACTATTGTGCTTGAAGGGATTAGCACAGGGTTAGCCGTGGTTCCTGGAAGTGTAAACCTGTGCAGATTACCCTGCCAGCAGGGGTTATTGAGTTCTTGAGTTTTCTTTGCTTCTAAATGGTGCTTATTTGCTGGCTTGTGAAAATGCAAACAGACAGAAGATTTGTCCCAGGGCTGAGCACCTGGAGTACAGTGGCAAAGACTCCAATAAGGTGTCCTCCCTTTTTTTCAGAGAGGCTGACATGTGGTGTTATTGTGCATCCAAAAGATGAGGAGATGATTGCTATGAAATATTTGAGGCATTTCCTCCTGGTCTTGAAGTTTAAAATTTAATTTCTTGCCTTTCCAAAATAATATCTGACATATTTAAAAAGCCAAAAGACACCACCAGGCTTATAGTGAAAAATAACAATCCTTGCTCTGCCGCACCCTAACTAGGAACTGAGGCACTTAAAAGCCTTTTGCCCATTTGTTATGCTTTTTTACTTTCATATTTCTAAATAATAGGCTTTATTGCTGTTTCTTAATTTTTCAATTCTTGTGGCTTCCTAGTGTGGAAAATGAGGACTCAGTTCTTTTATGGTCTAACCACCTCCCCGCCCTGACCTCTAGGCAGTGCGCACTTCCCAGAACTTCCATCCTCCCAGCTATTCTTGTTGAGAGTTGATGTGACCATGAGTCTAGAAATATTGTTCACAGCAAGACCACACTTCTTTTTGGGGGTGCCACTGGTGCTCTGCAGCAAATATTTGGGATTCTGCCTTTCGGGTGTGTGACAGGACTTTTTTCCTGCTCTGTTTACATTTTAGGTGGACTGACGGAACTAGATCTAGCCGACAAGCTCCAGAGCATTTAACTGCTGGTGAGACAGGGACCGTGGGCTTAGACAGAGTAGGGTGAGGGCCTCCGGAAAAAGCAAGGCAGGATATTTACAGTCAAAGCAATGTAACAATGTAAAGAAGCCCCTATCAAAACTCTGTGTTCAGCATTATGCAAAGTCAAAGTCACACTAATTCTCTAGGGTAAAGATACCAGACTGGGAATATAGACATCTTCAGTGAGATCAGTTAAAGGTCAAAAGGCCAGGAACAACTTGGCCTGGAATGTTTGAGGGTTCCGCAAGGGTATCTCAGCATAGCCTGTGACTTCACTGTAAACAGCCCTAGCACACAGACAACAACCCAGCTCACCTTAGGGGCAGGGCAGGTGGTACAAGTCCACACCCTAAGTTCTCAGTTCCCAAAAATCCTCAACCGCTTATAAATCCCCTAGACAACGCACCACCCCGGGCTCTCTTTTCCCCTCCTGGTGAGGCAGGAGCTCTGTCCTCTCACTGTATCTCTCAATAAAAGCCTCTGCCCTGGCTCTCCTACCTTGGGTGTTTGCTAAGTTCATTCTTTGACTCTGCAAACAAGAACCCTGGGATCACTGCAGTGAGATTCTCTAGGGTTCTCTGTGCATCTGGCATTGCTAACCGTGAGAAGATGGCTGCTTCCTCTACCTGGGGCCCTTTGTGACTATGATTACAGCCCCTTTTGCAACATGCAGTAGTAAAATTTTATTGTTTTAAGGTCCTGTGATTTGGGGGATGCTTGTTATCACATTGTAACAAAAGTTTTCCTAACGTACAATTTTTTCTTGAACACATGTTTACTTTTCCTGGAAATAATGATGGCTCATTTGAAAAGTTTGCTTCTTTTTGTCTGTAACCATCAGAAATGCAGTTCTAAAATCTCCACTGAAAGTAGAAATTTCTCCTCAGTATTCTTTATCAGGGACTCTATTGATTTCACCTCTTTTTTGGGACTCTTCGTTCAAGGGTTGCCCTCTGGCCTCATGCACAGTTGGCTTCCTAGACATCCCATTCACCTCTCTACTGTGGAGTGTAAACCTCCAGGTTCCTACAACTCAGGTTGGCAAAGATTATGTTACTACCCCAACCTCTAGTCTCCCAGTTAATGGATCACATTGCCCAGCGTCTCTTGTAGTAAGTTGGTCCTGTAACTTATTTTTGGCTAATGAGACTGTTGCTGGGCAGCTATGTCTGGGAGGTCTCTCCCTGTGCACTAGGTGAAGCACTAGGAGGAACCTCAACCTGGGTGGGGGAGGGTTCTTGACTCTGAACAAGAAAGAATTCTTGAGTGGGTCAGATGAGTGTAGGTAAGGAGGGACTTCATTAAAGCAGAGTAGCAGAGAACGGCAGCTGCGTTGCAGGCAGCAGAGAGTAAAGAACAGAGAGAGAAAAGGGAAGTTCATTGAACTCCTACTCAGGATGGGACAAAATCCTTGCCAACTCCTAAAGCCAGGGTCACCTGGCATCCAGTGTCTGCTTGGAACTGTACAGCATGGGGACTAAGTCCCTAACCACCCCAGGATTTGGGGGAGCTGCAAAGCATTGGATGGAGTGAGATTATGTTCTGAGAACTTCCCAAAGGCAAAGAAAGGGGATTTTCAGGCAGGCTACTAAAAAGCATGATCCTGCCCGGGTCACCCAGGTGATGGGGACTTGCAAGGCCAAATCAGAGCTCTCAATAGCCCCTCCCTACTTACATGGAGTAGAACAAAGTCAGAGTGAAGACTTGTGCTTAGGTCTGGAAAACAGAATGAAATAGAAAAACGACAAAGATGCTCACCACTAGAGGAGTGCAGAGACAAAATGCAGTGAGTTGAGCAGCGAGAAGGCTTTATTGAAAGAGTCCACATTCAGAGAAAGGGGAGTGCGGGCAGCCTCAGAGAGGAGGTGCACTCAAGGGCTTAGGATTCTGTCTTCTAAGGCTTTCCTGAATGGGGCAAAGGGCAGGGGAGTGGGGGTGGACATAGACTTGACTTGTGGTCTCATGATGTCTCTGTCCAGTGAGAGACATTATGTCACCATCCACAGTCAGGCCTCTTTAGATAAGTAAGTCTGTAAGATAAACTTAACACAAGGATTTATTGATCCAGTTCCTCTCCAAGGTAGTGGTTTCCCTCAAGCACTGGGACATATCAATTAAGACTGCTTATCCTGCCTTAGTAGAGAGTGGGTTATCATCTGATGACCAAAGAAATCTTACCTCCTAATTCCCTGGTTTTTAAAATGGAATCTTAGCCTTACTCTACTGTTTATAACTTGGCAATTTTCTTCATAGGCAGGAAAAGTTGTCCATGATGCTTGTCCCATGTCCCTGCCCTACTTCAGGATGTAAGCAGAAATGTGTGTGTGATCCTTGGAAAGTGTCCTTAAAGAAAAGCTGCTCATCCTTCTTTGTCCTTTCCTTCATCAGGCTGCATGGAATGGAAGGTGATGGCTGGAGCTCTAGCAGCCAGTTTGGACCATAATGACAAGGCAATCTTGAAGGAGTCGAGGTCCCTGATAATTGTGGAGCTACCATATAAGCACTGGGCTGCTTATTGTCACACTTTTTTTTTATGTGAGAAATAAAGTTCTATCTTATTTAACCTAATACTGAATTTCTGGTTCCATGAAAATGAAGCTGATTCAAACTGACCCTTCCTTTTGCTTAGTTAATTCCCTTGTTTTGGTGAAGCACATCTTATCAGTTTGGGTTCCTCAGGGAGTAGAAAAGACTGTATATATTCCAGGTATGAAGGCTTTTGTGCAATAAATTAAGTCATTACTTCACAACTTCTATCGAAATGAATTCCAAATGGATGACATAATTAAAATGTAAAAAGGGAAATCATAACATACAGGAAAACATTTATATAACTTATGCTGGAGGAAGACTTCTAAAGATGACACCAGTAGAAACCCAAAGCAAGTTGAGTGGATTTAAAACAAAAATATTTTATAGGACATAAAACACCAAAACAAAGTAAAAAAAATAAGTGAAAATGAACAGGAAGCCATGATTGAAACTCAGGTCTGCTGATCAAAAAGTTCTTTCCTTCCACCAGAGTGTGTCAACACTGGCACTACTGACATTTTGGACTGAATCATTCTTTGATATGAGGACTGTCCTGCGCCCTGCAGGATGTCAGCATCACCTCTGGCTTCTACCCACGAGGCGCCAGTAGCATCCTCTCCCCTGGTTGTTGACAACGGAAAATGTCTCCAAACATTGCCACATGCCCTTGAGGGGTAAAGTCACCCTGGCTGAGAACTGTTGCTCTGCACCAGGGGTTCTCACATTTGAGTGTGTGTCAGAATCACCTGGAGTATTTGTAAAACACAGAAGGCTGGTTGTCTTCCTAGAGTTTCTGATGTGGTAGGTCTGGGGTGGGGCTTGAGAATTTGCATTTCCAGTAAGTTCCAGGCGGTGCTGCCGTTGCTGGTTTGGGGAAAACATTTTGAGAGCCTCTGATCTTATACTACTTCACTTGCAAATAAACATATCATCCCTTACAGAACAAAAGTAACAATAACATTTTTATTGACATTTCCAGAACATGGAAAGGTTGTGACTGTAGGCAAGCCACAGGAGTTCAGGAGTTTAGAAACCACGTTATTATAAGGAATGGGAAGGTAGCTACCAAGTTTGTGGTTTATGGATCAGATGAAATTTTGGTTTGCATTTGCTCTCAACTTAGTGGTTTTTCTCAAATAATATTTCTATAGAGATAACCAAAATGAAAAGAAAGAATATCAAGAGAAATGATAAAAATGAGAAGAATGAATCTTATTAGTCTATGATATGGATATCCACCCATTTTTATTCAACCTTTTTCCGATTGCTCATTAAGCTTCCTATGATAAAGTTTATAGAATTTCCAGGGGCTATGTAAAAAATGCTCTATGCCCCTCTTCATTTAGTGCCACACAATTTGAATATCTTAATTAAATAATTTTTGTTGGAACAGTAGAAAACTGCTGGAATTAATGCTGCACACATTTCTGCAGCTAGGAAAAATAATAATGGAAGAAATCATTATGGTCTGAATTTCAATGGATGGCTTCTATTTAATCTTCTAGGTTTACCAGACAGGACAGAACTCTGCAGAGGCATCTTCATCACTTTTCAGCACTGATCAGTGCCTGCTCCGCATGCCTGGTGCCAAGGTTTATTATAGCCAAGTGAATCTGAGAAATAAAACGATCTGTCCTCACACCAGTGAGCTACAAACAAAACCAACAGCCTTGTGCTGGCAACATTGTTTTATTGTTGTCTCCTGAATCTCCTCTATTCTTTTGCAATTGCTTTTATTATCACTGCTCATTTAATGAGACCCTAGAGTTCGGAGCCAGATGGTGCTGTTAGTTAAATCTGGAAGACTCTAATGGAATTGAGTTCAAACCAGGTTAAGAGTAACAGAATTAACAAATCTCATAGCACACGGCTTTGTGTACCTTTTACATACCAGAAATGAGTGCAGGTTCCAAACAGAAAGACTTGGATTGAAGTTCAGAGAGACCAAGTGTGCTCACTCACTCATTCATTCAGCAAATCTTAATTGTGTTCTTACCTGGGTGCTGCAGTATAGCACAAACAAGACAGGCATGCTCCCTCCTTCGTGGAGCATGTAGTCTACTGGGGGGAAAGACAGTATCAAACAAGCAAGCAAGATCGCTGTGCACTGTGATGAGGGCTGGGAAGGGAGGAAGCAGAGAGCTGCTGTGGAGGGGTGCAGGGTAGGTGAAGCTTAGGTGGTGGTCAGGGAAGTTCTCTGGATAGCATGAGAAGTCATCAGAAGCATGATTCTAACACTGTGCAGAGGGCAGGCAAAACAGAGGCAATGTTTTGATTAATAAAGTTGCCTTGCATACTAAAGCTAATTTAATGCTTGAATGCCACCCTTCCTCTAGGGTACCCCTGTGGTGGTGAATCCACCAAGCTTCTCCTCCTCCTCCTCCTGCCTCTGGTGAATATGGCCTCCCCACACCTCTTCTTTTGGTAAATGGCTGCTGTCTCCTTTCCAGCGGTTTACTTTCCGCCCCTTCTTCCTACCCAGAGTCTCTTTCTCTCCTGTTGGGTGTTTCTGTGTCTGCCAAGGTCCAGTTCAAAGAGACACGCACCCAGCGGGGAGCTGAGGCCAGGAGCGAGCTGCCCAAGTTCTCACCATCGCCAAGAATTCTTTCAGCAAAATGTATGCTGCCCTTGTTGGCACTTGCATTTGCCTTGTTTAAGGCCAGCAGGTGAGAAGATTAGTTTGTTTAAGATATCCCGCTGCCCTATACATAGCAGACACTAAAAAGTATTTACTGACTTGCATTCTTACTAGCGGTTACCATTTAATGAGCGATTAATTTGCCAAATACTCTTCCAAAGGACTGTGATTTAATCCTCATGTAATGGTTAATTTTATGTGTCAACTTGGCCATGTTGTCCACATGTTTGGTGAAACATTCATATGGTCGTTTCACTGAAAATATTTTTCAGGTGAGGTTAACATTTACGTGAAGACTTTGAATAAAGCAGATTTCTGTAACGTTGGGGGGGGCTTCACCCAATCAGTTGAAGGCTTTAATGGAAAAAGACTGACCTGAGTTGGAAGGAATTATGCCAGCAAACAGCCTTTGCACTAGAACCACAACTCTTTCTGGCTCTTTAGCCTGTTGGCCCAGCCTGCAGATCTTGGACTTTCTAGCCTCCACCACTGCATGAGCCAAACCCTTAAAACAGATCTCTCTATACACACACAGATATCTATCATCTATCTATCTATCTATCTATCTATCTATCTATCTATCTATCTATCTATCATCTATCTATCTATCATCTATCAATCTATCTATCATCTATCAATCTGTCATCTATCATCTATCAATCTATCAATCTATCTGTCATCTATCTATCATCTATCAATCTGTCATCTATCAATCTATCATCTATCAATCTATTATCTATCTATCATCTATCTATCTATCATCTATCAATCTGTCATCTATCGATCATCTATCAATCAATCAATCTATCTATCTACCTATCATCTATCAATCTATCTATCTATTATCTATCATCTATCAATCTATCATCTATCAATCTATCATCTATCTATCACCTATCAATCTATCATCTATCTATCATCTATCAATCAATCTATCATCTATCAATCTATCATCTATCTATCATCTGTCAATCTATCTATCTATCTGTCATCTATCAATCTATCAATCTATCTGTCTATCAATCTTTCTATCTATCATCTATCATCTATCTATCTATTATCAATCAATCAATCTATCTATCTATCATCTATCAATCTATCTATCATCTATCTATCTATCTATCTATCTATCTATCTATCTATCTATCTATTATCTATCTATAGATATAAATATCCTGTTGGTCCTGTTTCTCTGGAGCATGCTGGATAACAATAGACCTTACATTTAACTGTTTATGCCTATTCTATAGATGAGGAAGTTGAGGTTCAGAGGCACTGAGTACAATGCCCAAAGATAGATGCCTGACAAGTGTGGAGCCCAGGTTCCAGTCCAGGTCTTCCCAAGCCACAGATAGAGCTTCTTATGCATGAACTTGAAGGAGAACATAGTGACCTGAACATAACACAAATTGCATTTACTGTATCTCTCGTTTTTAACAATTCACTGACCCACTTCAGATCTTACAGTGCATGAGACTCCTCAGTGTGTGAACACCTCATGGTCCGGGTGAAGTGCATGAACGCTCATTAGCAGAGGAGGTTGGCATCACAGCTTGTTACTGCGCATGTGTTTCATCTCCTTTACAGCCATAATTCCCAAAAAGATCTTGAAATAAGCACAGAGTATTCATAAACAGTCAACTGCAAGATCTTTAGGAACGTGACAGGGAGCTAAATGGACAGCAATTTAAAATTAACTGGTTTATTGAACAGAAGATTATATCCCTTCCCTCCAAAAAAATGAAATTAAAATAAAGAGAGAACTATATGGTTCATGTGGATAAAATTAGAACAGAGAAAAACAAATAGCACACATGGAGTCCCTGGGCCTCTTAATGCCTTTTGCCCTGGGCTAACGTCCCACGTAGAGTTCGCAACTTCAAAAGTAGCCTCAAGCTGGAATCTTTCCACAGGAAAAGCCAGCAGTAAATATTGACCCCAGGATCAATGATTTCTTTTTCAGCAGCTGACTGCCCCAATCAGAGAGAGCAAGCCAGGTCACATGTGATAAAGAAGCTGTTTTCAAGAGCACTTGTCACTCCCAGGGGCCTGCAGACAGTCTTGCTGGCTCTGAATTAAAATTATTCTTTCCAGGATGGAGAAGATGGTGGTAATGATACTGATTATGTCTGTTCTTGGAAAGAACTACTGGTCTTGTGCAGGTAAGAGCTCCACGGCAGGGCCGCTGATGGGAAGCTGTCCCGGCCTGTACACCTTGTCTCGCTGCATCCCGGTGGCTTTGCGTGTCCAGGTTTCCCGGTGTATGACTATGAGATGACTTACGTGACAGAAGCCCTCAACATCTCGATGGTGAAGGTGAATTCCCAGTACCCGAGTCCGTATCTGTTTCGGGCGTTCAGAAACTCCGTGAAACAAGTAGGTGCCGATTTCGTCTTCTCCACCTCTTCCTGCTACTCTCTGTTCTTTTATCCATTTTGTCAGTTGTTGGGCTCACATTTTGATTTTTCCACTTTAAAAAGATGATAGCGAGTCATCTCTTTCATGCTGTTTTTTGACAGAGAAAGGGTTTCATTACAATTATTGTCCCAAGTCTCTCTGAGCTGCTTTGAATGCCGTGACGTCTGCACTGGTTTCCCCTCTGGCATCACTTCCGGTCCCCAGGTGTTAGCCCCTGTCCGTCCTGCACGTCCATTGCAAGTCCCCATTGTTCCTCTTGAGATGTTTTATTAAGAACTCTTCATTTATTAGAAATGAGGCTTTTTCAAGTCCAGTAGTTCTGCTCCTAATAGTTACGGGAAATAAATTCTGGCTTTTAAGCCAACGAAATCCACCTGCCTTTGTCAATTTGGTGATAGTCTGTTTTCTGTTAGCTTTGGGAAACAGGGAAAGGATACTCTTCTTGGGGTTCCAATGACTAACTCTGTGATCGGCAAAGAAAGAGGCAGAGATCCTTCAAAGGAAATGAGAAACCGAGGCAGGAAGTGGCCTTGCTCCTCCTGATTCCCGGGTGGTTTCCCCACCTATTCAAAGTCCTGTGCAATGTAGGAAGAGCAGAACCCTCAAGCTGGTTCAGGTTAAGATGGGAGGAGGGAGAGATGATGTATAAAGTCCCAGGTCCTGTGAATAAGAGCTCTGTGCAGCCCGGGCACACGGGAACCAGGCTGCAGGCATGGTCAGAATGACCCAACACGGGTACTCCTTCACAGACGCCACTGCTTTCTCTCCGCCCGTCTGCTCATCTCTCCCGTCCCTGGGGGTCCCCTCAGCTCACACTTCGCTCGCTCCTCCCCTACTGCCAAAAGCACATGGCTCATGATTTTCCTAGCTCCAGTCTCGAAACGTAGCTCATTCACCTTGACCCTTCTTTAGACACCAGCCTGGTTTCCCATTTCCAGATTCCCAGGAAATTAATCTATTTGTCTCAGTTGTCTCTTCAAATTGGGCAATAGGTCATAAAGAGGATCGGCTGTGTTTTAGCTAGGTGTCCAGTCCAGAACTGGGCTGTCATGGCCCGAGAGGGTCACTTGGCCCGGACATTATGGTATAGAGGCATGGCGGGACGTGCGTGGTCAGCTGCCAAGCTGGAGGGTGAATTCCCCCTGGAAGGCGCTGGCCCAGAACAAAGGGCCCTCCTCCCTCGGCGCGCCGGCTCTGTTGGCTTACGTCTGCTGTATTTGATGAGATCCGCTTGTGGGACGGGGAAATTGGCGTTCTTTTGCCAAGCTTGCAGATGAATGGCTTAGATTTACTTAAATTTAGCTCATATTCATTACAGAAAAGACTAGTACTCAAATTAATGCATAGAGCATGAGGACAGATCCTGGGAGAGCTAACTACCCACACCGTAGAATGAATCTGGGCTCTGGAGATGAGCTAGCACGTGGTGTAGTGACCCAGGGCACCTTCTAGCATGTGCACCATCTGGTATCGTAGACACGAACCCAGGCACACAGGTCCCCGCAAATAAACACACCGTGTGGGTGCATGTGTGCGCGTGTGATCCTTAATGAGGACGGACAGGGGAGATACGCTCTGCCTCCAGTGCCCTCTTCTTCTATCTGAAGTCTGTCTATTCTTGCCTCCCCCCAGCCGTTTCTGATTGTTCAAATACATTGGTCAAGGTTCATTCACTTGTGCCCCTTCCATCAACTTCATTTCTTCTCCCTATGGAAGGGAAACCCTCCTCTTTTGATCTCTCCACAGATGTTTCTTCCTTTCAAGGAGTGGCTCACATTTTGCTTTATTTTATGTGCTAGTTATTCCTTCTACAAACACCCTGAAGATGGCTCCCAATATACCCGTTCCCTCTATCCTACAGCCACGAAAGGTACACTCAGAGCAGCAGCCTTGGGAAAGAGATGAAGGAATAGATCATTGGCGCTGAGGATATGAAACATTCACAAAGGGAGAAATACAAATGAGCTCCAAACATTTGGAAAGACATTTGAACTCTCTGATAGCCAAAAAAGAAATCAGAATTAAAATAACAAGGTGAAAAGGAGAACAAGGTGAGAAAAGGCATCTTAAATACTGTGTAGATTGGTCAAGTCTGGAGAGCAATTTGGAAATATGTGTTACGCACATTTTTCACACATTCAACATTAAAAATAGCAATTATTTATACCTTTTGGTGTCATCAGAAGCAATGCTCCCCTTGGAGTTAGGACTTAAGTTCTGGTCTCATTTTTTCACTGAAGCACTGAATGCCTTTGGCAAAGCACTTTTCCCTCTGGTCTTTAGAATCAGGGCCTGGAACTGGGTGGATTGTTAAGACGAACATCTCCAGCACTGTGAACGTCAGAAACACATCCTGGGCAAACCGAAGCTTTGTTTTCGTAAAGGTCGATATCCTGGATGACAGCAGCCTGATCATAGTGATGGAATTAAGCATCAAAGAGACAACATGCAGGAGAGACTCTGGAGAAGATCCTGCCACCTGCGACTTCCGAAAGGGCTACCTTGTGGTAGGTGTGCCGGGAAACACCACCATCCCAGAAATTAATGTGGGGAAGGGCCTCATCTTCTTCCATGTCCTGGAGCTGATTCCAAGTCACACGAGGAGCTTGGCTGCTGCCTGGCATCCGGCCACACTGGGGGGCACTGACTGTCCACACGGTGTCCCCTTGGCAGGGGCGCTGTGACTTGGTGGGTGAGGACCTGAGCGCCGGAGTCTGTGGTCTTGAGTGATCCTGAGACATTACTGAAACCTTGTTGCTTCGGTTTTATACTCTTTAAAATGGGGATAATAATGGTTCCTGGCAAACGGAATGCCAAGAGGCCAAAGAAAGAGCTCAGAGATGCTTTGAAGTCCATTTTAAGTGCATTTACAATGCCAGCTGGGTTCCTGATGCTGTCGCATTCAGTTGTCTATTGCATGATGTCAGTCTCCCCCACAGGTTCAGGCTCTATGGGGTCAGGACTGTAGGTGTTCAGTCTGTGTCCCTGGGGTCCAGAACACAGTCCAACGCGTAGTTACCACCCACAGGCAGGAGTCCCACCTGCCCAGCGCAACACCCCCACACCCACACGTGTTCTCAAAGGGGTTTTGTTCAGGTGTGCAGGTTTGGACCCTTTGTTTTGTCATTTGTTTAATGAGACTTGACACTGTGACTGTTTTACAAAGGAGCCAGTTCCAAGTGTCACAAGCATCTGTTCCTAACAAAATCCAAAGCCAAAGGACAGGAGAGCAAAGTCCTTTGGGGATTCATCCCATTTCTTTTTATTCAAACGGGAAACGATTCAAGGCAGCCCACTCAGGGCTCCTGAAGGGGATGTTGGCTTTCCCTGGGGACCAGTATTGAATGCCTAGGAGATCTTTGAGTATTTCATTTGATTCTGCTTCGGTCTTGAGAAATTTTCATGCCTCCGTGGATTTTTCCTCTCTGTCTGCATGATTTTGTGAAGACTTAACTTTGCCTGATTCCTTAGCTAGGTCCTGACACCCTTTCTATGAGCTGCTGAAGGTATAACTTTTCGTTGTGCCTCTTCCAGCCAACAGCTGTTTGCAGAAGCATGGCATGGATATCGGCCCCAGAGGTGCAGGAAGTGCAGGTCCGCTGCTTCTGGCCCTCCAGCTCCGAGTCCTCCAGTAGCAGTGAAGAGGTATGACCAGGGTGTGGTGTCCCCGAGGACAGCACCTCTTGGGGTCTACGTGGGTGTGTGACAAACAGACCGGCGTGAGAGAGCAGCAGGAACACCACCCGGGCTTAGGCGGGCATAGCTCTGTTTACTCAGCTGCCTTCTCCCTTTTATGCCCACAGTCTCATTTCCAGCATCGCCTACTTCTTCAAGCCTATTCTTTCCCTTCCCTCTCTCTCTCTCTTTCCCAGAGATTCGGGAAACAGAGAGTGTAACAATAACAACAAATCTCCAAAGTATTGGACCTGAGTATGCAGCTCACAGGCATTGGGCTGTGGTGTTAAGGAGAGGGGCATTTTTGTGGGACCAGTGTTCAAACTACTTACCAGCTCGGCCATCTCGGTCAGGACCCTTAACCGTCATGATCTCCACTTCTTCATGTCTGAAATGTCAGGAATAAAGATCACCCGATAGGTTGTCAAGAGAATCTGGTGAGGTGATGAGCATGAAAGATCTGGGCCAGCGTCTGGTACATAACAGATGCTCCGTGAACGGCAGGACATTTTTCCCCCCTGGGTTGCATTGAAATTGATTTGTAATAGTACCGCAAAATTCATAATAATGTAAATTTCTGATTTGAAACTATATTACGTATTTATTTGTCTGTCTATTGACTGCTTTCCTTACTAGAACATGTATCTCTTGAGGGCAGGGAATGTCCGTTTTTGTCAGTGTAGGACAATGTTTGATTCAGGGTAGATGCTCAAAAAATACTCATTGAATGAATACAAGGAAACTGAGGAAGAAATGGTCAAGAATATGATATGAGGAAGAAGCCTCTTGACTCTACATAGGGATAAAAATATAACTGTTGTTTTTTATTCATAATGGGCTAATCTTGACTGGTATTTTCAAAGTGCTTCTAACACTGTACAGTTGAATCTGTCCAGTAACATCCTTCTCCACTCACATTTTTATCCAGTTTTTCAAGATTTAATTCTGTAGTGAAAATTGCCTCACAGAGTATGAAATTTCAGCTTCAAGAATTATACATACAAGTTATTGTTCCCATACTACTGGCATAGCCACACCTTAACCCTTGTGTATGGAAGTCCATTTTAGAATTAGGAAGCAGTGAACCTAACACCAGCAAGTCCTGTTAGGAGGGTGATTTTATTGGCATAAGGAGGACTTTGCCCAGGTTATCGGGCCTTCAGTTGAGCTAAGGTCTGAAAACACTCAGCTGAGCCTAACCTTACTGATTGATCTTTCACATTGGCGATTTCTGAGGATCAATCCCAGGTGGGTTCTGGGCTTTCCAAGGAGCCCTAGTTTGAGATTCTTTCCTGGTGCTAGGGCCAGTGTCAAGAGCCTCCTTCCCTGGAGTCCATTAAAGTATCTTCAAGTCAGAGATGCTTCACAGCTAACATACTTGCACACTCGTGGCCCAGCTAACCCAGAAAGGATGAGGTGCAAGTATATCATTTCACAAGTATATTTTCATACTGATTTTGCCATTTATGTGGGGAAGGCCAGGGAGATGGGAAGCAGCAAGACAAAGCACAGTCCTGGCCCTTGTGGAGCTTGTAGACGAGTCTGGGAGTGCGCTGCGAGAGGACAGGATGCCGTGGTGGAGGGGGTGCGGAGAGGGAGTTTCCCTGGGAAATTGGCATTCAAGCCAAGAACTGGAGGGTGGGTGCATCTGAGGCCAAAGGGGTCAGGGTGTGGAGGGGAAGGAGGAAAAGAGATTCCAAGCACAAGGAAGACCATGAGGGAGTTCCTTGAAGCTCGAGAGAGGCTGGTGGGTTGAAATGGACAGAAATCTGTTACATCTGGAATGAGCAAAATCGGGGGAGAGAGGTGTGCAAATGCAGCTTGAAAGGATGACGCTCAGGGCAAGGTGGACCTCACAGGCCTCATCAAAGATCCCTGGCTCGGTCCTAATGGCAGTGGGGCTGGTGAAGAGTTATGAGGAGGGCCCTGATGGAATAGATGAAGAATAGGTTGGAACCAGGTGAGAGCCGATGGGGTGCTGGAAGGCTGGCAGGACAGGGAGAGAGGATGCTAACCAGAGCTAGGAATTACAGGAAATATTGAGAGAACTACATTCTAGCTCATCCTGTGACCTTTAACACAGCTGAAATTAACAGCTGGCTGCCTAATTTAACCCCCCTTCCATTTCTGATTTGGGAAGTTGGTTGCACAATCCCCCAGATCTGTTGCAACTTTCTAATTGCATAGTGAAGACTACTCACTTTTCTTCCCATCTCAAGTTTGTAAGAAGACTTTGACGTTAAGTTGAGTTAGCCTCTGAAACAAGATTTTAAAATAAACTCCTGGCTTGCTTTCCCTCAAAGTTTAGGGGATCATGAAGAAATATGGGCAAATAAAAAGCAAATCATTCCTTAAATTAAGAGTTTTGCATTTCACAAGAAAGAGAAGAAAGCAGGTGGAGATTTAAAGTAATTCCTGGAAACTCTGAATTAGGTTTCTTACGTGAAACAGAAAAAGGAATTTAGCAAACAGCTGTTAACCATTTTCACTGAAATAAATGGGGAAAATACAGACATGAAAGACAATAGACTAGGATGAATTTAGAGAGAGAACAAATAAATCATTGTTGGAAGTAGGAAATAGAAGAAATAAAATTGAAAAAAATCAGAGTAATGAAAATAAAGATCACTTGAAAAATCTATGTTCTATCCTTCTGGTCTACAACATTTGGGAGTATTTTCTGGGTCTAGAGGAAAGCTTTTTAGGCAACTTAGACTTCATGTAAGTTGCCCTTCCCCATGTGCTTTCTTAGACATACATGTCTGATACCATATAAAGTTATTTAATATATTGCCTTCTTTTGTTAAAAATGAACTACACAGTACATCAGAGTCCTCCAGATAATATTTGCATTTTTTTACAGTGTCTTTCCTTTCTCTTTCTTTCATGTGCTGGTACCTAGATGTTTTTTGGGGACACATTGGGATCTTCTAAATGGAGAAACAATTATCTGCTTGGTAAATTGAGATCTGTTCTTTTTAATGTTATTTTCTTGAAATGACCTTATATTGAAGCTCTTTGTTATTTAATGAGTCATTTAAAACTGGAAATATCTATACATAACCTTTGAACAATCACAGTAAATCCAAAAAAGAAACACTTTCTTTTATTTTTGTTTCTCTCTTAACCATAGGCAATAGTGATACAACTTTTCATTTAGGTATCCCATTTTATTTATCCAGAGATTTTCCATACATGATTCCATCTGATGACCCCAGCATCTCTTTCAAAAAAATAGGGCAGATGTTGGCTTTCACCTTGACAGCATCCCCTAACTGAAACATCTGAGAAATATTTATCCTTGGATTTGATTTTAGAACTAGCCAAAAGCCATATAAATATGATATATCAGAAATAAATGTGATTAATCAGATTAATAACTAATTTGGATGCATTATTAGTTATCATGTCAAATTACTCCCAATTTTAGCAGCTTAAAACAACAAATGTTTACTATGTCATAGTTCCTGAGGGACAGGAACTGAGAAGGAGCTTTGCCAGGTGGTCGTGACTCAGGTTGTCTAACAAGGCTGCAGACAAGATGTTGACTGCCGCTGTGTTTGCATCTGAAGGCTTGACTGGGGCTGGAAGATCTATTTCATGGTTGTTGACAGGCCTCAGTTCTTCATGGGCTCTTGGACTAAGGCCTTCAGATTTTCCCCGTATGGACCTTTCTACAGGACCATTTGAATGTCCTCAAGACATAACAGCTGGTTTCCCCCAGAGAAAGAGATATATATATAGAGAGAGAACACATTAGCAGGTCCCAGAGCGTCCAAGACAGAAGGCTGTCTTTTATTCCTTAATTTCAGAAGTGATATAGCATCACTTCTGCACATTTTACTGATCACACACAGAACAACTCTGGACCAGTGTGGGAGGGAAATACCCAAGAGGGTGAATTCCTGGAGACCAGCTACCACATTGGGAAAATGCCATTTGGGATTTTAAAAATATTATATGGATATAAATTAAGTGACTGATCCTTTTTTATATACCTCAAAAGGTAATTTCAGGGCTGAATTCTCAAAACATTTTGGGCCCTGGGAACATCATTAACCCAGATGTGCAGCCATCCCAGAGACTGCTTTGGACATGACCATCTAATGTAATTCCACAAATGTGTGTGACAAGCACTCAGCAGACCTTGTGGATGATGGAGAGACAAATGTGACAGTCCTTGTCCTCGGGGGCTTACGGGAGTGGCAGATCTCACATGGAGAGAAATAAGCACTGGGTCCAGCTATGACTCCACACAGAGAGAGTGCGGGAGCTCAGCAAGGAAGTTGTTGTGTTCTTGGGCATTCCTTTGGCAGCACAGGTTCTGGTTCTGGTTCTGGTTCTCATTAATTCTTAGTCACGCCCATGTTGTCTTAGCTCTTGATGTGAATGACAGCCCCTCTACATTCCCCTTCTTTCTTCCATCTTTAGATGCCATGAGATACAGCAATGGAAGGTACCCAAACCGTGGGACAGAGCAGGAGTAAACGCTGGCTTTGAGTGACAGCCTTGAGGTAAGAGGGCACAGTTACAGACACGTGTTTAGAAAGAGATGCTGCTCGGAGTGAGTGCCTTAGGACTGCTGCTCGCCCACCTCCAAATGTCTGCACTCGGCTCCCCAGCTCCCATCCTGACCCTCCGCCATCGCCTCTCCTCCCAGAGGCCACTTCTCGATCACCTCTTCAATCTCACGCACCCCCCCATCTTTTCCTGTGGCTTTTGCATTTGTTGCCACTGATGGGATCAAGTTTCTCCACGTCAAGAGCAGATGAACAAACGGATCAGCCCTTCATTCAGCCAGGCCTCCCCATCCCAGGAACTGCCTTCCTTTCCTCCTTCCTTTTCTGCAGTTTCTTGACACAGAGGTGGCCTCTGGCTGCCACCTCCTCACCTCCCATTCACTTTTGTGCTTTTTGAAAACTGGCTTTTAATCCCTCAACTCTATGAAATCTTATCTGCCTTCCTTAATCAAAATGTAAATTCCGGTGACTATTTGCAATATCTCCTTAGCTCAATTCTTTCCTTCTTACTTGGTCATCTTTTCCACTTGCTTGACTTTATCAATGATATGCAATTACTTCCAAATACACATACTTTTATCCCAACATCCAGGCCTTTATAGGAAGAGCCTCTGGCATGCGGTGGCCCTGGGTTCCCTGTGAGCTCCCGACACTCAACCAGCCTCCTTTCCAATTCTCATTCTTAAAGATGTCACCATCTGCCGAATTTTCTCAAATTCAAATTTTTAGAGCACCATTGACTCTTCTTTACCCTCATCTTCTCCTAACAGCGGCAGGGGTCTGCTCTTCCTGGCTTTGCCCACACGCTTTCTCTGGCGCTGGTCCATCATTTCAGGACCGTCTCCGCTGAACCATTGCACGCACTGCTGCCTCAGGTTCTGACCCCCCCGTGCACCTTGCACACTGACCCAAGTTCATCTTGAAACACGCTGATCCGCCTCCACTTAAACCCCCTACCTCTCGCTTCACAGGGCAGACCAGGAGTGGGCAAAAGGCAAACACAGAGCCGAGAGAAAGAACATCCTATTTGCCACCAGTGCTGCGAGTCTCACCCTATATGAATTCCCAGCCACTAGGCACGACAGCAAATGCAGCAAGGTGTTTTTAAAGGCTCCCAAGTAGTAAGGAGGCACACGAAGGGCACACTTGAAAGGAACCCTCAGATGCAATTATAGGTATTGATTCAGGGCACATTCATTCTTACACACACACAGGCTAATACTAAAGCTGGAACTTCCACAATCCCTAACGCTGCATGTGTTTGGGAGAAAGTCCAAACTCCCTCACGCAGCCCAGAGAGGCCGTGGTGATCTGCCCCCGCGCATTTCTCTCAGTCACCTCTCTCAGCCCGCCCCCGGGCTCCGCTGGGGCCTCTGCCTGGACCATCCGCCTGGCTCCTTCCCCCTCACCACGCAGGCCTCCGCTCAGTGTCGCTTCCTGTGGGAGGTCTGGCCCCTCACTAAGTCGGCCGTTTGTCCCTGTGTGGGCCTCCCTAAAGTCCTCCTCACAGGGTACTGCAATTACTTGTCTCCTCTGTGAGTCCCCCCAGCTCCAGCCCACGCCCCCGAGGCTGGGCTCCGTGACCCTCTTGTGTCCCCTAGGGCCCCGCGCACAGCCTGGCCCCCAGTGAGTGTTCAGCCGGTCGTTTGAGTGGATGACAGAATCCTTCACTTTGGGTTCTTGAGATTCTGTTATCAAAACACCAGCTAAGTACATGCTAGAATTTATTTTTACCTGCTGGAATCTGAAAGAAGTCAACTGACATTTTACTAAATTAGAAGGAAAATTTACCAGTGAGTCTGTATTGGATGAAAGGTGCAAATGGTGGGTTTTCATTTTACTCAGTGTGAACCCTAAAAAGAAAAACCAGCTTCATACTGAGATCAAAACGACTCGTGAAGAAACAAACTCATTATATTCCTTTTTTGTAAATGTAAATGATTTCTTTTGCTTTATAGAGCATCTTCAGGTTGGAGGGGTCAATAGAATTCTCAATGAATTGGCTGTATTTTATTTATTAATCATACAATTTTATTGGGCATGTACACATATATTGCAACACAAATTCATGGTCTGATTTCTATAAAGAAATTAATCACTTAAAAACTGTCTCTTTAATGGCAGCACAGATGAAAGGCCAAGTACTGCCTCTGTGGCTTGGATAATGACTTGGAAGTAAGTCCCAGTAAGGTCCCTGCCCTCCTGTGACCTTCAGCAGGCAGATTTCTACACTGTGCCTGAGTTTCCTGAAAATATAGAGTGAGTCTGGCAAGGCCAGTGCAGGGGATCTAGGAGGGGGCAGATTCTCAGGGTCCAGAGTCAGCTGGCCTGGCTCTGAGCCTCTCTGCCTCTTATGAGCTGTGACCCAGTAAACCAGTCCCTTAACCTCTTGGCCTCAGATCCTTCAAACGTTTATTATTATTTCTTACCTGTTTTTGTCCCTCCTACACCATGAACTCCTTGAGGATGAATGACCTAGTCATTCTTTTTAATTACTTTAATTTAATGTCATAAGGCTATAAGAACAGTGTCTAGACTATAATAAAGATTCAATCAGGTTGGAAGCAAGGAATGAACAAATTCATGAAAGCCTGGAATCCTCAGAGCCTGGCTCGGTTTCTGGAACAGAATAAGAGCTGAGTAACTGTTTCTGTAATTTAATAAACCCTGTAGTGGGATTCTTTCTGTTTGCTAGAAAATCATTTCATATATAGGAGTGGATAGTGAAAGGTATATTGAATCCAAGAGCTTTGAAATGTTTTCTTATTTGCTACTCTAAAATAGGAACTATAGAAAAGCAGGTCCCAAGTCTATGCTGAAAGGGATCTATGTGAGGGCCTCACATTTTCCTGACCTCTATAGCTGGAATAATTCAGATGTTTTAATTATATAGTGGCCAGAAGACCACACGCCACCCTGAGCGCATGCAAACCGCTGCAGCCTGCGTCAGGTCTTCTTCTTGATGCTGCAATGTGGCTTCATGTGGAATTCTTGAACTCTACCCTCAAAAGCAGCAGAGGGGCGATTCCCAGTGAGGCCTTTTGTCAATAACTGCATGGTGAAAAGAATAAGTCTCACGATTTTATCCATGTGTTCAACAAAGGCTCCTGGCACGCTGACTTGGTGCCTGGGCCCTGCAGCAATGGCCAGAACTCTCGAGGATCCCTGGGTCTGTTTGGACTCTTCACATACACTGCCTCACACAATCTTGTAACAGTCCAAACGAAGTGCGTCATTATCATCTCTGCCGAGGCCCCTACTCTCAGACGGGGCGCCAGGGTCGGGACGGAGCTCTTGATGCCTGCCTGTCTCCAAAGCCTCCCTTTCCCATCTTGTGGGGTGGTAGCGCCTGCCAACACCTCCGTGCTTAGAAAATAGCACCAGAAGGGCCAAACCTCAAGGATTATTTGCTTATACTTTTGGCAGGTGTTGGGTGAAGCTAGATATGTAGTAGCCAGCTAGGGGGCAATGCTTCTGATGGATTGGAAGGGTCAATGACATTCCCATCCCTGACTATGGGGGAGGGCCGGCCCTGATGCCCGGGCCACTCAGGGAGCCTGCTGAGTGATTTCCGTACTCAGGCACCAGACCCATTAGGGACAACTCCTTGCCATGATCTCCCATGCCCACCCTCCTACTGGGGCAGTCAGAACCGCCACCTAACAGAGAGAAGACGCAGCAGGGCTCAGAGGTGGGAGCCTGCCTGGGTGGGGCTGTTCTTACCCTCTGCTCTGACGCCCACCACTGCGTACACCTAGCAATAACTCCACCAAGTAGGGTCTTTTCTGGTGATTTGTGGTAGTTATGATCTATACAGTGCTGCAAACTTTGGATGAGTGACAGCTGCGACATTGCTCCTGTGGGAAATACGGGGTTGGGTTCCTGCACGCCTCTAGTGACACTTTATCAGCTGGTCAACACATCACCTTGTTTTATGAATGTCTTTATTTAAAGATGCCTTTTTAATATGGATTGTGGCTTCATTAATATCGAGCTCATGACCAACAGCTCTGTAACTTGTGCCCAAACAAAGCTTATCTAACACACGTATTTTCTCCAGGAGGCACCTCACAGCCTTCACTTTGTTTTATCATTTCACTTAGGTCGTTTTTGACAAAAACATCCTAGCAATAATAAAGCCCTGATATTTATTGAACCTCTAGTCTAGCACAGTCATGGTGCTCAGAGCTATTCTCCATTATTTAATGTAATCCCCCAAACAACCCTGTAGGTCTGTAGTATCATCCTTCTGTTTATTTTTTTTACTGAAGTATAGTTGATATACACAGCCTTCTTGCATTAGGACCACTGGCTGGCACTTCAACACATTTGGGGGCCACTGCAAACAGCAAAATCTCCGACAAAAAGCACCAACACGCAAACACATGCCACTAAGTAGACTGCACGTAGGACACGTGTGTGCAGCGGGCGAGCGGAGGCAGGAGGGCAGGGCGTCCCCTTGTTTGAGCTCAGCTGGCAACACGCACACTGGGAGGCTCAAATTTTTTGCCACTCCAAGCATGTTCTGGAACTAATGCAAAGGCTCCAGGAGTATTGATTTGGTTACAAATAAATCTTAACAAGTAGATTTAATTTAGCAGATTATGGCAAATAATGAGTCTCTACTGTACATGGTCCTCCGACCCCTCATCCACGCCTGGCATCTCCTCAATTTCTCTTACTCCCTTTCCTTCTGGTTGAAAGGAAAGCCATCTGCACGTGCTGCCTCCAGGGCTTCTGTCTGGTGTGCCTCGGGCCGCTGGCTCTGCCCAGCCCTATGTCCATCTCTCTGTGCCCTCTGACTCTTCCATTCCTGGGCCCCTGAACCTTATGGCTGAATCTGATGCTTCTTTCCTGAAGTCCTCTGGTCTTGGAGACTGCCTCCCCTGGCCCTCCTCTCAGCCAAGACTTCTCTTAATTCTTCACTGACGCTTCTCCTCCTGCTCCTCCAATGGTGGTGCTCCCCAGGGCTGCAGCACGCCCTGCCTCCACTCACTGTCCTCCCTTGCCCGGACCATCCCAGCCGCCCCGGGGCTAGATGCCCACCGGCTGGGGATTACTCCAACCTCTCCTCCCACCCTGTGCCTGTAGCCTGAACTCCAGTCTTGATGAAACAGCCTGCCAGACCCTGCTGCCCTGGTGTTCCTCTACATGCTCGGAACAGCAGTCTTCCCTCGGGACTTACTCTTAATCCTGTAACCAGTGCATCTTCCCAATCACCCAGACCTGCAATGGGTGCTGGCCCCTCCTCTGAAATGTTTCCCCCCTGGTCCCCTCCCCTCCATGCTCCTGCCTGGCCGTCTCTGGTGGGTGTGGTCAGCATCTTCCTAATGGCTTCACCTCGTCCCTCTCAAGTCACCTCCATTACTGTCCCCACAGTGATGTTAACAGAGTCCTTACAGGTCAATATTGTGCTCTCCCTGGGGGTGGAGTCTAATCCCCTAGCGACGTGGGACATGAGGGCCTTCCCTGCAATGGTGTGGCCCCTGTCTGCACCTCCTGTTTCTCTCTGCCTCTGCTCCATGCGGAGGAGGCAGCTGACGACTCCCGCCGGCCCCCGGTTGGGTCTGCCCTCCGTCCCCAGGCCCTGCTGCCGGACCACAGTGCCCCGCCCCCAGCTCGTGCTCGGAGTCCAGCTCACATGTCTGCCCCTGGAATCCCTTTCCTCAGGGTGTCCTGCACACGAGCATCTCCAGAATTACATTTACCGTGCTGGACTCTACTTCCCTCCTTTCTTTTTAAGATTAGGGCTATACCTTACCGATCTTTGTAACCCCCCAATAAATACTCAATGTGTACATGTTTATTGAGTGGATGAATGGATGAATGAATGAAAGAAGGAAGGAATACTCCCACCTCTAGCCCCAGGCCCGCAGATGCCCTTGCTGGCCTGGCTGGGTCCTCTGCCTCCTGTCCACGGCCCAAGCCCAGGCCCAGCCCAGGCTCCTGCTTTGTTGCAGGGCCCCTCGGTCCTTCCCTTCTTCAGGCTTGAGGTTCCTTTCAGGGGCTGTGTCTCTGTTCCCTGGACCCAATTACCTCCTCCTCTCCCTGCAGGTGTCTCTCACCCTTTTCTCTGCTCAAGGAGGCAGCTGCTTTGTACAGGTGCTCCAGAGTCTGGACCCATTTGGGTTCCCCCTTTGGACAGCATGCAGGAGTCCTGGGTCCTGCCCCTCAGTAGCCAGAATGTGGAGTGCTTGTGCAGGTACTAATTCCCCTTCTTTCTCTCTTTTAAAAGCAAAATGCATCAGAAGGAGTAGAAGTTCCAATGAAGAAAGAAGATACTTTATGAACTGTATAATCTTTCTTTTGATTGGTTCGGGGTCCTGAATGAATAAATGTCTTTTTTCCCTCTATTGTTACCTGATTTAAAAAAATATAGGAGTAACTATCAAATGCTTAGCTAAGAAGCCGATGACGTGAGGAGATGGGAATTAGCTAAGGATTTTAGGAGCTGAAGATCCGTAGTGGCTGTGTTTAGTGTAATTACACGCCCATGCCCAGTTTTAGATTAACATACAGTGGTCATAAATTCCTTATTCTTAAAGGGCAGTCAGTCCCAGGCAGCTTGGTGTGGAAAGAATGTTTTTCCTTCTGTGACTAATTTTAACTTTTAAGAAGAAATCATCTGGTGATTAAGGGATGAAAGGTGATCCCTCCCCACTCCAAATGCCCTCCTTGCCTCTTTGGGTTTGATTTCTAAGTTCAGGGACTCTACAGCAAAGTCAGCTTTCTGCCAAAGCACATATTTCTAGAAAAGCACCCAAGGGCTGCAGTCTGTGTCCCCCAAGCCTCTTCCTCAGAGAAGCACCCCAACTTGCTATTGTCCTTGCAGTTGATATTTCAGAGTATTCCATGAATACAACATAACTTCTGCAAATAATATTAATTTTTCCTCATCCTCTTCATTTTTTTAATGTCACTTCTTTCTTTCTCCTATTTTTGAGTCTATTCAACTTTTCTTTTTCCCTACTTTGATAGTCTTGAGGGAAACAATTTAGTGATTCGCCATTAAGCACAATATTGGCCTCTGGTTTGGTGTAAGGGAAGTTTATATTTTTAATCATATTATCAATCCTTCCACTGTTAAGAATTTATAACATAAATGTATATTTTCACTTTACCAAATATATTTTGAAGTTTATCTTTTTTGAATTTGCATTTTAGAATTTGGGATTTGTCTTTCTTCTTTGATAATAAGTTATGGTGAATTATGTTAACATATTCCTGTATTGAACCATCTTAGCATTCCTGGAACAACCCCACTTGGTTATGGTTTGCTATTCTTTAAATATGCTGTTGGATTCTAGTTGCCACTGCTTCTTTTAGGATGTTTATATGGATAGTCAGAAGTGAGCGTGACTTCTAGTTTAGTTTTGTTCTGTTTTTATCTGGTTTTGGTATCAATGTTGTGAGACACAACATATCTTTATGGTCTGTACATGGCCCCTCCCCCTGCCCTCCGACTCACCCCACTGTTGTCTAAGAAAGGAACCTCTGTGGAGGGCAGGTGTGATTCTGTCGAGGAGGATATTAAACACGTATAAAGTAACTTAAA
>JAQQAC010019064.1:21217508-21334507 GCA_029783875.1 Phataginus tricuspis
CTGTAATTTGCCAATCTCTGAATTTACCAGTCTTTCCCAAACATTTTTGCCAACCCATTGCTTCCACTTTCTTCTGAAGGCAGAGAATAGTAATAAACAAACACTGGTCATGAGATGTCAAATATTTGCTTAGCAATAATCGCTGGTCCTGGGGTGGGAGTCTATTGGGTAGTGTATCTGGCAGAGGAAATGTCTTTGTTCTATGACTGCATTCATTGGGACATGCAAACCAGTGCCCTCACTGAGGACAGTGGCCATGCTCGAGCTCAGTTCGTGCGCCTCCAAGCACGGCTTTTCCCTGGGTGGTAGCAAGCCAGCAGGAAGGGAAACAGTCTTAGCGGGGAACCTGGTGGTTGGCAGCACAGGGGACTTCATAAAAGGTACCAACTGAGAGTGTAGGACCCACACACTCTGTATAGTCAGTTGAGGCTGTTTCTAGAATAGATGTGTTCTAGTTCCCTTAGGCCAGAATTCAGGTATGTAATTTTCTGTTAACCAGAGAACTGGCAGCTTTCCTTTGAACAGCACGTATCTGTCCTCAATATTGCCTCCCAGCTTCCATCTCTATAGCAATCCCCACATAAGACAAACAGCAGCAGACTTCTCCATAAAAATGTCATTGTGCCATTTGGAGGCCAGCAGCGGAATGATTTTGTCCTCTTTCCAGAGGCAGATGTGACCAGAACCAACCTACCTGGAGGGACGTTTTTATTAGGAAATCATCAGCAATGTCAACAAGCATAACGACATTGCATTACTGGGAGCCCCTGGGACGAGTAATGCTCTGTGGAGGGACTGCATTTACCTTTCTTGTCTCTTCACAGCTTGGATGAAAAATTGCCCAGAGCTCAAATATTTAATGTTCTTCCTTATTTTACATCCCTCGAAAGTCTCCGGGAGGCTTGGCTTGCTCCTCCCTTGCCCAGAGTATCGTGCATGGAAAGCTGTATAGTCAGGCTCACCTTTGGGGCTGCCTCTGCCTGAAAACCCTCCTCAGGTTTGGGGTGGCTTCCTGGGGGATTCTGTTTTGTGTTATTTTCCTTTGCACATGGCAGCAGGAAATTTAATTTTGATCGTAAAATTAATTTTATTCTCATTTTTCAATGTGTGGTCTGACTTCCTCAGGGACTATGGGGTGTCTGAGGCTCAGAAGTGGGACGGGGCAAGTGGCTCGCCTGCAGAATGTTCTGTGCTGCAGAAGCAGAGTTCTGGCTGATCCGCTCTGAATGTTCTGGGCTGCCTCTTTCCTTCTTGTGCTATTTCTTTCCTTAACATCTGTCTTCTCCTTCCCTAGACTGTGATACGTTCAGTGCTTAAGCAATCCGAGGAAGGCAAAGATGAGGGTTTTTCCATCTTATTGACCATCCTGTGTGCAGAGCTCTGTTTTATGGGAAGAGTAGATCTGGACCAAGAGTAGGATGGGTGTGAGTGGGGTGGGCAGGAGAAGCTCAAAGGGGCTTTAGCCGGGGCTGCAGCTATAGAGGGCAGGGGTGGAAGCTGGGTGGGTGGGCTTGGGGGCTTGGGACACAAGGGGCTTAGACCATGGTGGGAACTGGTGCTCCCTGGAGTCTCTCTGGAGGTGACTGGTTAGACTTGCCCGCAACGGTAGCCCAACATTGCTATGCCCTGTGGTTTCCCTAGCTGCTGCCCAGGGGCTAGGGGTCTGCACATAGTGCTGCATGGCCGAGGGCCCAGTCACGGTGGCCATGGAAGCAGCTGTGGCCTCTGGTGCAAGCAGCACACAAAATCTCTAATTGGGGTCAGATAGTGAACTGCAGGGAGTTGCCAGGGTCATGTGCAGACAGGTAAGCAAGGATGGGTCCCTAGGCATTAGACACATCACAGAGATTATAACCACCACCCGCCCTGGGAACTTTGAGAGAAGAGTCCCAGATTTAACCCTCCACCTCCTGCATTTACTGGCTCGAGCCATCTCATCAGAACAGCAGACAGTTTCTGCTACCTCTCTGGGCTGTCGTGGGTGCTCCAGTCCTGAGGGCATCAGCGGCTCATCCTGCCCAGGGAGTGGACTCCCCAGCTTAAGAATCCATCTTCCTGGAGGTGCCCATGAGCAGAGAAGAGGACCCACCCAAACCCGCTCCTTCTGATGGCTTTGCCAACCCTGTTTATTGACGTGGCACAGCAGGCGGTCAGTGAGAGAAGCCCTGAGGCCGAGACCCTCAGGTTTCTCAATGAGTTTGCATATTTATCCCAAAGCCATACCGTTTCTGTCCTCCTTTTTTCCCCCTTTCTACCTACCCTCATCTCTAGGCTCCACTTGCAAGGTCTTCTGCCTTAGCCCTGGGCAGGCCCCGGAGCTGATTTCTTGCTTGCCTAGCTCAGCCTTGTCCACTCCCTTCCTGGGTTCTTGTGCCCTTATAATGCCAGGTGGGGCTTGCGGTTGGTCCTAATGTCTATGTTGGTTCCAATATTTCCTTGTCTTGGTAGTAAACTGCGTTAGCCATTCTCCCTTCTGCAATCCAAATTAGGCAAAGTATCAAACATTTATTTTCTATTTCCTCTGAAGTCAGTGTTCCAGTGAGCTGAGCTTCCCTCTAGCCCTGTCCTTTGTTGTTTTGTTCTGTAGGTTTGTTCTGACTGAACCCTTAGTCTGGTGACTAGAAGGAAATTCCTTTTATAAAAAGATCCTGAACCAATGTCATGGGGCCAGCCCCACTGGGAGGACTTTGGTATTAAAAGTATGTTAGTTTCCTATTGCTCCTGGAGCATAAACTTAATGGTTTAAAGTGACACAAATGTATTATTTTATAGTTCTGAAGGTTAGAAGTTCGAAATGGGTCTCCTGGGGCAAGTTCAAGGCATGAGCAGAGCTGTGATCCCTCTGGAGGTTCTGGGGAGAATTCATTTTCTTGCCTTTTCCAGCTTTTAGAGATGGCCTTCATTCCTGGGCTTGGGGCCCCTTTCTCTGTCTTCAAAGTACAAAACTATAACTCTTTCTTCCATGGTCACCTGGCCTTTGCTCTGACCCTTCTGTACCCATTTACAAGGAAGCTAGTGATTATATTGGGCCCACCCATGTATTTCAGGATACTTTTATCTCATGATCTTTAACTTAACATCTGCAAAATCCCTTTTACCCTGTAAGGTAACATTGTTACAGATTCTGGGGGTTAGCATGTGGACATATTCGGGGAGCCATCATTCTGTCTGCTGCAACCACTGAATCAGATCACTGAATAGCTGTTATTTATTGAACACTGCAAACCAGCCAGGCGCTTCTATGTGTATCCCACCATTTAACCCTTAAAATAACACTGTTGGGTCACTACTGGCACTATCCTAATGTGACCAGTGAGGAAAACATGGCTCAGAAAACTTGGCCCGTTGCTAGTAAGAGGCAAACCCAGGTCTTATATCTCAACATTCTGACCTCAGCTTTCTCTTCTCTAAAACAGAACAAAAAAGGGGGATAGGGTGGGCAGAGAAAAGTACAATAAAATTTTTAGTTAGGTTATCAATGGGTTTGAAGTTCTCTCAGTAGATATTAAGCAAAAAAAGGATGCTGGCCAGCCTGTTGGCTTCATGGACCACTTTGGCCCCTGGACACTGCCAGTTCTGGCTTCTTACAAAGGCACTGCACGCCCACCCGGCAGTCCCGTGACAGATACGCCTAAGGGACTCCATAAGCCAATCTGGGGGGCTTGGTTCTCGGAATCTGCCATGGAGACTCCGTGCAGGTGAGGGTAGGGAACCGTTTTACCCAACGCACCCAGTCAGACACTCATACTGCTCCCTGCCTGTTCTCTTCTCCCCTAGACTGAAAGCCTGGAGTTCTCAGCTTATGAAATGAGATGAGGAATTGGGTTCGCGTTTTCCTTTGCCTGTGATCTTGGCATTCTTTCTCAGGATATCCAGACAGACACGCCTTGGCTGTCACTCAACAGAAAACTGGCCTCCCTTAACAAAACCTACCTCCGAAGAAAAAAACAAAATGAATAAACAGATAAGATGTCTGAGCCTTCTTTTTCCCTCAAGCAGGGAGAGGTTGAGCGAATGGCTTTGTGATGAAGTGGCGGGGGAGGGAGAGAAGTCCGAGCTGCCTCTGCAGGCTCGCAGGGCTCCGGGGGTGCTCGGAGCGGGAAAGCGCCAGGCGGCAGGATCGGCCGGGTGTTGACGGTGGGGAGAGCGAGGCTTGGCGTTTCCCCCGGGGTTCGGGTAACTAGGTCGCGGATAAACTGGGAAATGTGTGTGGTCTGTGGGTAGAGCACAGACACCACGGCTGTTCTTTGTCAAAGGCAGAGCTCCGCAGGTGGCTGCGATTGCTGCAGCCTGCCTACTCCCCCCACCTTTCCTTCCTCTCCTGTCTTGTCTGCGTTGTCCTGGCGTTTCTCTCTGTCGCCTGGGGGACATCATACCTGCGGCTCAGATGGTGGGTGTGGCCCCTGCCTTCCAGTCCAGCCTCCAGTCAGGTGAGGGACATTCTGCTCTCAATGTCAGGTGTTAGCGTTTGTGGTAGCAAAACTCACATTTTCAAGAAAATGCGTTGCAATTTAAAAGGAGGCATTAAATTAATAATTACATAAAATGCACCCAAAGTCCCACCATATACGTTTGTCTCTTGAGCTCCTTTTAAAAAATCTGCTGCGGAAATCTTCCTTTAACCAAGAATGAGAATGCTGGCTGCCCACTCCCTTCCTTTCTGATCGCTCCCAGGTAAAAAAAATAAAAATCTCTGGTTAATTTTAGGCCTCAGAAAGATTCATGGCTTTAATGAGAATAATGCCACTTAAATGGTATTTGCATGTTATATACAACGTACACCTGTTCGCTTATGTCCTATGACACAGTCCTGCTTCCAAGCTGTGGGTCGCCTCTTCTCTCCCATCTCGGATGCGGGAGGGGTGGAACCTGTGATGGGGTGGGCGTGGTTACCTGGTCTCATCCCTCGACCTGGAGCGGAGGGGGTTGGACAGTTCGTAGGGACTGGGTCGCCTTGTGTCCTGGGGATCCTTTGGCCCGGGCCCGGAGTGGACACAGTCCCGTTCCGAATGGTCCCTGTGACTCCTGCTCAGCCCTGGGGCACCCTGCATCACACCCCGCCCTCCTCCATATCTCCCTGCTCCCCAGTTCCCCTCGCCACCCCAGCCCCACCACGTGCAGCTACACTGCGCTGACTCACCAGGACCCCATGTCCGCTGTCCTGGGTTGAATAATGTCCCCACCAATTCACATCCTCCCAGAACCCCAGAATGTGACTTTATTTGGAACTAGGGTCTTTGCAGGTGTAATGAGGTCATCCTGGAGTAGGGGAGCCCTAATCCCATGATCAGTATTCTTATAAGAAGGGAAAACAGAGGGAAGAAGTCCATACGGTGATGGAGGCAGAAATTAGTGTTTTGTGCCTACAGGCCATGAATGCCAAGAACTGCCAGGCAGCCAGGAGTTCAGAGAGGGGCACAGACCAACGGTCCCTCAGAGCCTCCTGAGGGAACGAAGCATGCCGAGGCCTGGCTGAGGGCTTCTGGCCTCCAGAACTCCTTCATTCTCTTTGAAATTTTGCAGATGGAGGTAGCGGCAGGGTCTTTTCACATTCATTCTGATTCCCCAATCCTGTTCTAACATTATGTATGTTAAACATGATTCAGGATTCTGGGAGGACTGTATAAAATTTATATGCCACCTTTCTGACTAATTTTAGTAAGTTGAATTGTACCTCCCAGAAGACCCATGAATGTGACTTTTTGTGGAAAAAGGAACTCTACCAGCGTAATTCATTTAAGGATCTCAAGATAATTGCATCTTGAACTTAGGGTGGGTCCTGAACCCATTAGCAGGTGTCCTTAAGAAGCAGGAAGGCACCGAGACACCCAGGGAGAGGCCATGTGAACACAGAGGCAGAGATCGGAGCCGTGTAGCTTCAAGCCAGCGAGCGGCCGGAGCCGCCAGCAGCTGAAAGAGGCATGGCAGGACTCTCCCCTGGAGCCTTGGCGGGAGCCCAGTCCTGCCCGCACCTTGATTCGGGGCTTCTAGCCTCCGCAAGCGTGCGAGAATAAATCTGTCACTTAAAGCCTCCCAGTTGCAGTGATTTGTTATGACAGCCCTAGAAATCTAACACATTAATTCTATTGCAAATATTTTCCCCTCGTGGTAATTATTTCTAGTGACAGCACACTATTCTGCAGTTTGCAGAAGCCAATCAACTCTCCATTGTAAAATATTTAATATTTGAAAACTGAACTAATGTAGTAATAAGGAATTAAACACACTTGACCGTGCACTTTGAGCATCTGACGATTTCCTCAGGAAAATTTCCTGGAAGTGGAACTACTGGGTTAAAGTGTGTACCTTCTGCTTCATATGTGCTTTTCTTGAATGAAGCCTGTTGCTCAAAGCCCGTAATCTCTGTAAATATTATTTTATACTGGTTGGTAAGAGATACGTAGTAACTCTGAGTCATTTATGTAACAAAGCTCACAAATGTTCTCCTTGTGAACATGAAAAACAACCAACCCTCTGAGGTGCGCCCTAGCACTTGGCCTGTCTGGGTTGCCCATCTGTTCTATTTTAGTCACAGCCAGCTCATATCCCTCAAATTTGGGTGCCAACTGTGTATTAAAAATGTGCTTCTTTGTTCTTTTTTTTTTTTAATTGGTTTCAACTCCAAAAGCAAACCCTGCAGTATAGCAAGTCATTGGGCACACAAAGAATAAGAGAGGCGTGGGTCAGGCCCTCCTCGATATCCAGCCCTTGATGACACAGGCTGCCGGAGGGAATGTTAGCCAGAGAAGTCACTGGGCCTCTTTGTTCGGACGGAGTTAGCATAGACAAATCAGTGAAAACTGTATTTATCTAGAGTCAAAGGACCTGGGAGTCAATAGACGGAGGCATATCTGAACAACTTAAACAAATGGGACCTGTTGGCATTAAGGCAGCTTTCTTCCCAGAGCACTTGTTAGGCCTCGCAGGGGTACCACGATGCTACTCCGACTAGCCAGGTACATATACAACATGAAACACCATCTCACCCATAGGCTCCTTAACAGCTTTAGCATTAATAATTTTCCTAATTTGGGAAGACTTCCCACTTAAATGAGAAGTGATAATAGTAGAACTAATTAACATTAATCTCCAATGACTACATGGATACCCAGACCACCCTCAGCATATGAGATGTTTGAAGAACTTATTTACGTAAACTTCAAATAATAAAGGAAGGAATCAAACCCCCTAAAACTGGTTTCAAGCCAACATCTTAACAATTATTATGTCTTTCCCAGTAAACAAGATATTAGCACAAATTACATAACTGTATTGAAGTTAAGTTATAGATTCAAGCCCTTTATATCTCCATGGCATATCCCTTCCAACTAGGCTTTCAAGATGCCGCATCCCCCGTTGTAGAAGAACTTCTACATTTCTGTGATCATGCATTAATAATTGTTTTCCTACAGCTCACTAGTTCTTTATATTACTTCATTAACGTTAATAACCAAGCACTATAGACACAGAAGTAGAAATGGTCTGAACCATCCTATGAGTCATCATCTTAACCCTAACTGCCCTCCCACCTCTACAAATTCTTCACATAATAGATGGAATCAACAAGCTTTCCTTGACTATTAAGTCCATAGGCCACCCGTGATACTGAAGCTACGAGTGCACCAGCTGTGAAGACTTAAGCTTGGAGTCCTCTCTCCCTCCTGCATGAGACCTAAAGCCGGGGGGATCATGAAAACCAGAAGCTGACCACCCAGGGGTCCTGCCTGTGGAGACAACAATCTGAATATTAATCTCATCAGAAGATGTCTTAAATTCACAAGCTGTTCCTTTCTTAGGTCTAAAGACAGATGCTATTCCCATACAACTCAACCAAAAAACCCTGATATCCACCCTACCAGGCTTATACCGTGGACAATGTTCAGAAACACGTGGGTCAAACCACAGTTTCATACCAATTGTCTTTGTATTAGTTCCACTGAAGTATTTTGAAAAATGATCTCCATCTATACTGTAATATCATTAAGAAGCTAATAGTATTAATCCTTTACTTTAACGATCAAGAGTTTAAAGTTCCCCTTAATGACATGTCACAGCTGGATACACCAACATGGTCTGTTACTATTATCTTAATGATTATAACATTATCGTATTTCAACTAAAAATCTCAAAGCACTTCTACTGTTCAAGCCCAAAACAATTAAAACACCAAAGTGCTTCATCCCTTGAGAAGCAAAGTGAATGAAAACTTATTCGATCTCAAAAACAAGAGGATTACTTATTTTTATTTTATTATGTATTTAAGTATAGTTATATTTATTATATTCTGAAGTACCTTATTTCTTATACCTAGTTGACTAATTAACAACCACCTAATTTCTATTCAACAATAATTCATGGACTGACATGTTTAAGAATAGAAGCAATACTGTTAAGATGATAACAAGAAATATTTCTCCTTGCATAAGCTTATATCAGAATAGATGTCTACTGATAGTTAATAACGAGATAAACCTAACCTAACAATTAGTCATTTATCAAGTCAATTGTTCATTCAGTGTGGTTGGAGTAGGCAGTTAGGGAAAGATTAAAGTAAAAGGAACTTGAAACACAAAGCCTGTGAGGTTGTACAATATTATCGACTATATTCCCCATGTATTTTATAATTGGAAGTGTGTACCTCTTTATCCCCTTCACCTATTTTACCCATCTTCTCTTCACTGTGGCAGCCATCAGTCCGTTCTCTACATTTAGAGTCTGTTTCTGTTGTTTGTTTGTTGGTTTTGTTTATTCAATCTCATATGGTATTTAGAAATCACATGGTGTCTGACAAATGACAGTTCTTATTAAACATTGAAACAGTTCAGAGAAATACCACAGAGAAAAGACCCAGTCAAATTAAATCCTACCATTTGAACACATCTATTAGTGCCCATAAGCAGACGTGAGATAGTTGGGTAGCTGGCTGGATGGCAAGTGTTTTAAGCGTGATATACTATCGTGTTCAGTTCAGCTCATTTTATACAAGAAACCAGAGCCCTTGAGGCCACGGCTAAAGTTGGTCAAGATGATCAACTACTTAGAGAAAGACCAGAAACCAGGGCCCAATCCTCTGATGACCAGTCCACGGTGCTTCCCATCTCACAGCCTGTGTGAGCTTGGGCAGTTCTGTGCTCTCTGCTTTGGGCCAAACAGTGGAAGTCTCTCGGGTGGGAGGGGGGGTCTTTAATGTTCAGAAAAAAATGGATATAGTCAGTAAAGCAGAGCTGTTGAGGAGACTGGATCTCGATGACCCATCTTCCTGAAATATTTGATCCTTGCTTAGGCACCAAGGTGCTTGCCTGGTAAATAACAGTGCAGAGTTTTGACATTGACTAATTCAGGGCTAACTGAGACTTTTGTTGTCCATTTCATGCTTGGCCTGGGATTAGAATGTTTCTGCCTGTTACTATTGTAACACTCAAAAGGGTTTCAGGTTCCAGAGGATTCCTATGTCCTACTCTAACCTGCGCCTTACAGGGAGGAAGAGGAAGAGGGAAGGGAAGGCTGCAGACCTCCTGCCATGTGCCTGGCCCCTTTCTGAGAGGGTGAACCCACATTTCTGTGTCTCTCTCCTCTTCATGGCTTACATTAACCTACCTCTGCTTCACCCCCACATTGACACACCTTTTTATTTTTCTACGCATTAATTTAAAGGACAAAGGTACTAGACCAGGAATCAATCTGGTTTTAATACCTGAAAATGACCTTAAGTGGGTCATTTCTATGACACTCTGAAAAACAGCGTCCCCAGACCTCTGCTCACTCATCTGAAAATCAAGGTGACAGCTGCCAACACATTTCCTGCCTGAGTGGCTCTGTACCCCTAGTGTTAGGCTGATCAATTCACTGGCACATGTTGAGCGCCCACTAGATAAAAGGCACATTGCCAGGGAGAAAATATAAATGTAGGTGGTGGGGCATTATCTAAATGTAAGGTCCAGTTACATTTATAAAAACACTCAGCTGGATACTATACCAAACATTTTATTTCCTCTTCAACTACTGTCCTCTTTCAAATCCATAAACTTCCTAGCTCTTCTATTGCTCACATTAGTGGTAAAAGCAAAATGCCCTTGTTTGCATATCCTGCCACCTTCCTCCACCGAGCAATAATGGCGTCAACTGGAAATATGACCACGGTCGTCCAGCTGAAGCACTTGGTGGTGCATCATTGGGTTTTTAGAATCCAGCTCAATATTACCAGTGATCGGTAATATTCACATTTATATATACAATGCTCACATTTTGTTTTCTACGTAATCAGTCAATCATGGATCAGGAATCACACAAACCTTTACCCTCTGTGAGAAGATTGTGGTCAAAACAGATAAAGCTTGTCTAACTCAGAAAATGACATCATGTACTCAAAGGCATCTTTTTCTATGCTATGGTTCGAATTTTATCCCCCTCCCCTGCCAAGAAAGATATGTGAAGCCTGAACCTCCAGTACCTCAGAATGTAGTCTTGTTTGGAAATAGGGTCACTGCATATGTGATTGGCTATGTTGAGATGAGGTCGTACTGGAGTAAGGTGGACCAGCCATCCAATACGACTCGTGTCCGTACAAGAGCCGCGTGAGGACACGGGATATAGGGAGAAGCCACGAGAAGGTGGAGGCAGAGACTGGAGCATTGCAGCTGCCAGCCACAGAACGCCAGGGACTGCAGCAGCCCCTGGAGGGTGGGAAGAGGTAAGGAAGAATCCCTCTCAGGGTTCAGAGAGAGTGTGTCCAAGTGGACACATTGATTTCAGCCACCCAGGCTCCAGAACTCTGAAAGGATCAACATCTGTTGTGTCAAGCCACGCAGTTGGTGGAACTCTGTTATGGAAGACCTAGAAAACTAACATAGTATCTAAGAAGCTTGGGAAGAGGAGGTTTTCCAAGTGGTGCTGTATGATCTATTTCTGTGTAACAAATTACCTCAACTTTGCCACTTAAAGCAACACACATTTATTATCTCAAAGTGCCTATGGGTCAGGAAACTGCTTGTGGCTTACCTGGGTGGGCCTTTGGCCTCACTGCCCCTCACAGACTGTGGCCAAGGTGTTGGCCAGGGCTGGGGTCTCATCTGAAGGCTTGATGGGGCAGGGCTCATTATACACTGATGGTGGCACCTGTCCCAGCTGTAGGCAGTGTGACGATGATGACACACTGCCTGGGTTAGTCTTGTCACTGAGACCCCTCCACATTCTTGTCACAATTTCCAAGGTTATTTTCACATCAGGTTTGGGGGTGGTGGTAGTACTACTCTTTGAAAACTACCCTGACCACCTGAGCTCCACCAGGCACTTCACAGCCTTCTAACTTGGATAAGCAGGTTTTCTTATCCTTTCTTACCTTCCCCTCTTCCCTTGGCTTCTGCTGGAACAGGGAATCACCACTTCTTATGCCTCATTATTTAAATAAAATATCCATTAAGAGTGCATCTCAAACTTTAATCTGCATATGAATCACTTGGAGTTCTTATTAAAACGTAAAATCTGGTTTACTTAGGTCTAGGGCTGGACCTGAGATTCTTGTAGGGGACCAGAAGTTTTCCCTCAACTCTGCTAGGGTCCCTGGCTGGGTCTGACAATTAAACTGGCAAAGACAGATTAACAGGAGAAAAGCATACAGGTTTATTTAATATGAATTTTACATGACACAGAGGCTTTCACAAGGAAATGAAGACCTGAAGAAACAGTTAAACCTTAGTACTTTGATACTAGGTTTCATGAACAGTGGAGAGTCAAGAAATACTCCGAGAGTAGGAGGTGGCTGCAGTAAACTGAGGGAAACTTAGGCAACTGTTCGGATTCTTCTTGGTGTCCCTCTGTCTTCAGAGATAAGGGTGCTCCTGTCCTCCAGGTACTGGAAGGGTACCTTTCACATAAAACTCTCATGTGAGAGGCAAGGGGGAGGTCAAAGTGATCTGTCTTCTGCCATTTCCCCCAACTCTTCCAGGTTAAAATATTCAATATGCCAAGGTTCCCTATTTTGGGGTAGTATGTCCTATACCCCATCAGTCTGCACTTCGAACAGATTCTCCAATGGTGATAGCAGGCACTCCTGGAACACAGACAGCCCTTTGAGTAGCTGGGATCTACACCTCTTTCACTTTAATTGATGATAGGAGCACTTAACTAAATGACTTGAATGAGAACAAAACAAGGTCCTACTCCTTAGTATTTAATATGTCAACTCTCAGTGCTCCAGAGTGTCTGCCCTCCTTCGGGCCCGCGGGGGAGGCTGTGCTTTAGACGGATGGTGACTCTGGGTCCTGTGTGCCCAAACCCAACGACAAGTTGTTACACGCCCGGTCACAAGTTGCTGACGCACCATACTGAGTCTGACAGGTGCTTTTCTGAAACACTCGGCCCGTGTTCCTCTGATGAAATCACACCCAGGCTGGCTTCTCCGTTAAGCAGCATAGGAAGCATAGGACACATGATGCTTTCAGGGGCCCATGAAAATGTTTTCAATTTCCTTTAAAATCAGAAGGAAAAGAAATTTTAAGGTTGAATACATTGTTTTAGATTTTAATCCGGACTGGATAATTCTATCCCAGTGGTGGTGCAAAATATAAATTTTAACACTTTTTATGGGAGGAGGGGCCCATGAACATCATAATATGGCCCTGGTTGCAGAATGATCATGAATTAGTGGGTGGCACCACAGAGAGCAAAACAACCATACATCTTCTGGGATTTAAAATTTTGTTGGTAAAAACTCATCTGATGATTCCAAGGTGCAGTCAAGTCACAAGCCAATGATTGAGTTCGCTCCAGGGAGTGACTATAAGAAGGCAGTGTTTCCCAAAGTGCATTCCATGGAACACCAGCTCCTCCCAGCCTTCATCACGCCAATGCTTATTACTAGATCTTCCTTAGAAAGAAGGGGTTCTGGAGTCCAATATTTTTGGTAAACAGATTAAAAAGAAGCAAAAGCACCCGCCTTTACTGTAGGACTTCTAGGAGAATAAGACACGTTGAAGTAAATTTCTAGGACCAGATGGAGCTGCTTCTGTTCAGGGTAGCAAGTCGGCAAACCAAATCTTAGATAACTTCCACGTCCCTGCACGTGCTTCACTTACCTAGCACTGCAGCCCACCCAGCTGGCCGGTCCCCAGGCGCTGAGCTGCCTCTGGGCATTGCATTTATTCCCTGTTCCTTCTCAGCCCAGTGAGGCTGACTGTGTGGCCCAGCCCATCCGACACTTTCTATCTTCCTCTTCCCTATTCTTTAGCCCTTATCCCATAAAGGTTTCCTGCCTTTAACCCCCATTTTCAGTTCTCTGATCATGGACCATCCACTTCATGAAGTGGTATGCAGTAGTATGGAGAGGGGGTATGCAGAATATGCCACCCCAAAATATGCCTGTGTGATATAAGGATTGTCTGAGCTGATTATTTTGAGAAACAGCAGACACAGGAGAAGCTCTGAAAAATGGAAGTTACCTTTTTTTGAGGGAAATTGACACATACAGAGGAAATGTCCACATGTAAGGGTATTTCCTTCTGAACCAGGAGGAGGGGGCTGGATCTAACTCACTGGAAACTCCTCTCAGGGGAGAAGGCACTGTCTTGTCTCTCTAACAACTTTACCCTTTTTTTACTGTGGGTTTCCTAGCAACCACCCTGTAACTGGCCTCCCCTACCCCACAACACTTTTCTTTAGCTAAAGAGGGTATTTAAGCTGGTGGTTTAGGCCACCTGGTGAGTCATTCATTTTTCCCTAGGTATCTCCCATGTATACATCTCCATGAAGTATACATATTAATAAACTTTAGCTTTTTTTTTCTCTTGCTAATCTGCCTTTTATTACTAGGGTCTCAACTAAGAACTCAGAAGGGTAGAGGGAAAATTATCTTTCCTCCCTTACAATTTCCTAGGGTTATTGGCTCAGACTTCACCTGCCCCCCTTCTTTGGGAAAGCTTCCCGAGGGGATGCTTTGGGGACTGCTAACCTAGAGCCATACAGCTCCAGCCCTTGGATTCTCAGCATTACAACTTGGAATTCAGAATTCATTTTCCACGCAACAATGCAGCTAGATGTAGTTGAAATAGCATGAGTAGAGCTGTCATTTGGGTGTATGTGGATAAAACAAGTTTTTGTGGCAGTCTGGAAACCACACCACCAGAGGTAGAGCTGTCCCAGGGGACAATCCACTGGGGTTGTAAGCAGATTAGAAACAAACACTTAGAATTCACCCCTGGCTTCACTGGGGAGCTGATTCGGTGGGCATTCTCAAAGCACAGCTTTTTATCAAGCTTAAAATACTTTTTGAATGACTGGACCTGACATGAATGGTTCTTATTTGCTGTCAGCTTATGTGCCCTGACATTTTGAGATGTTCGTTCATGTTGAATTTGTCTTAAGAATGAAAAAAAAAAGCCCAAGTAAATGTCTTACAATTATAATCAACTTTAATTACTTGTTGCTATGGAGTTTTGCTTGGTTGCAAATTCTTCATCTGCTGCTCCTAATTCCACTCAAGTTTTAGTGGCTCTAATGAGAGACAATATGTGAATTTTTTAATGGTTTTAGTCTTCACTCCAGCAGTGCCTACCTAAGGAATGCCAAGAAAAGAACACATTGGGAAGGAAAAAAAATTCCTTCTTCCTTCTAGGTCCTCTGGCTGGTCTAATAATCTTATTACCATAGGACAGATTAGCAGGAAGAAAACAAATGTCATTATGTATGTACAGGGGCCCCACAAGAAAGTGAGGCCCAAGGACAAGCTAGGCAGCGGAGGTCTGCCTGCCATCCGGAGCTGAGGAATGGGGTAGGGGCTGGGCCGTCAGCGGGAGGACGGTGATTCACGGGAAGCCGAGGGGTGTTTGGTCATCAGAGCTGGGCCCTGCCATGCGCACAGGTCAGTCAGATACAACAGTTAGCTCTCGGTAATAGATCCTGGGTCAGGCTCCCAGACTAAATTCTTTTTGGTAGTTTAAGGGCGAGGTAAATGTTTTTTGAGTCAGTTGAATCTTGACTGCCTCCAGCCCAAAATAATCCACATGCCCGAAGTGCACATTTTGGGGAGACTTGTTCTGAACCCTTCAAAAACAAAACAGGAGAGAGTGATATTTCATACGATCTCCTACAAGAAAGATTTGGAATGTTTTCTTTTTCCAGGATGGAAATTTTATGGTAACAGCTTGAGAATGAGAGAAAAAGCCATTTGTCAAAAGACTCATTTAAAAAGCCAAGCTGTTAGTTGGGAAGAAGGCTCTCTGTCAGAAATTTTATGCTAACTTGTGTTTCTTGAAGCAAACAAAAGTTTAGTGTTTGTCAGAAAAGGTCCTCGTGATCTTATTCTATGTTTGTGGAGGAAAATAAAAATCAACGCTAGGCCAGACGAATTTCACAAAATCTTTCCAGAAAGGAAGATAGATTAAATAAGAGTGAGATCAGACTGCAACAGTGCATGGGGTTTGTTTCATACGCTTAAATCCACGTGACTCATGAAAGCTGGACACGTCCCGCTGGCACTGTTCTCTGGGTTGCCTCACTGACTTCTATTGGGTTTTTTAATGAAACATCTCAAATGACGGACATGGAAAAATCATGTGTTTACAGTGGTAGTGCCTGTATAGTGATTAATATAGACTTCAACAAGTTTTTTAAGATCTCTTCCCAATTGTATGGCCCACTGCTATTGGTAATGCCATCACAGGCCGCGCCACTATTTTATCAAAACCAACTCTGATTTGCAGAAATGTTTTTATAACCAGCATGCATCGGTCCCAGTTATCTCTTCTTTCGTTAATGACAAAAAAACAATAGAAACATTGCTTTGATGAAAATGCTCCTATTAAATATCATCTATTAGATTGCCAATTGTCCTTTCATTGCATTAATAAGTATATTGGTATATAATACTTTATAATCTTAGATAATGACGATCTTACCCGTACATTTCACCTTTTCTTATTCTGCAGATTCTGCAGTAACAACCTTCTAAGATGGCCATGAATCATTCTCAACTTCTGGCATTTATACGCCGTGTAGTACCCTGCACATTGAATCAGTACTAGCTCTGTGTGCCCCGTAGAACATAGCAGACGTGACAATGTGTGATTTGTGAGGTTAGGTCATCAAAGGTATTTTAATTTCTACTTTGATCTCTTGTTCGAATTTTCTATATTTCTACTGATTTTTTTGGTCTATTTTTCTCTCTCTTTTACTAAGTACAGAAGGATTACCATCTCAAACTGTAATTGTGAATTTATCAATTTCTCTTTTCATTTGTCACTTGTGTTTTGAAGCTCTGTTATTAGACATATACACATTCAAAATTGCTATGTCATCTTGATAAATCTACTCCTTTATCATTATGAAATGCTCCTCTTTATCTCTTTAGATATTGCTTGTTCTAAAATTTGCTTTGTCTGATGTTAATACAAGCAGTCCAGGTTTCTTTTGATCAGTGTCTGCATGATGTATCTTCTTTCTATCCTTCCACTTTTAGTCTATCTGTGTCTTTATATTTAAGATGGATTTTTTTTTGAAAGATGGACAGCATAGAGTTGAGTTTTGCTGTTTTTTTCACTTGGAAAATCTCTGCCCTTCAATTATGGGTTTATTAGTCATAGGTCAACCAGAGACAGGGAACAAGTAGCAAGTATATATTAAGAAGTTTATTGCAAGGAATTGGCTTTTGCAAGTGTGGGAGCTGGCTGCCCAAGCCTGAAGGCGCAGAGGTGGCCCTCGGGAAGGGCACCCTGGGGGAGGGAAGGGCACCCTGGGGGAGGGAAGGGCACCCTGGGGCTCTCAGGCGCGGGCTCAGGCTGCTGTCCACAGCAGGATTTCTTCATCAATGAAGCCTCAGTTTTTCTCTGTACGGCCTTTCAACTGACTGACTCACGCTCACCCAATTTATCTAGAGTCATCCAACTCGCTGACAGCCAATTCATTATCACGTCTACAAAATGCTGAAACACTTGTATTGCTGTTTGATTGAAATATTGGAGACCGTAGTCTAGCCATGTGGATACATCAAAACCATCACACAAAAATTGAGGCAGTTACCATTTAATCATCACTATAGTTGGGTTTAAGTCTATTTTATATTTGTCCAGTATTTTTCTTTTTTTTTCTTCTTTCTATGACTTCTGTTGGGTTGAGTACTTTTTATGATAGTGATTATTCTTTGTTTCATTCTCCGTTTTTTTAGTGGTTCCGAAGTGTTTTCATTATACCGTTTTAACATCAGAACTACTTCCAAATAATATTATACCACTCTCTGTATAATGTAAAAGTTTACAAGACTATATTTCCATTTCCTCTTTCATACTTTGTGCTATCACTGTCATGCATTTTACTTTCACATATGTTGTATTCCAACTGAATATTATTACTAATCTTTTACAAACAGGTAATTATATCTTAAAAAGATTCTAGAGAGATAAAACTGTCTTTTATATTTACCTACTTAAAGATCATTTCCAGTGCTCTTTCTTCCTTTTCGTAGAACTGAATTTTTGTCTGGTATTTTTCTCTTTCTGCATGAACAACTTTCTTTTCGTATTTTTTGCATTGGAGTTCTGATAACAGTGCATCACTTAGCATTTACTTTTATGAAAAAGCCTTTATTTAAAAACTTTTTTTTCCCGCTGGGTGAAGAATTCTAGGTTGATAGTCGTTTTCTTCCAGTGCTTTATAAAACATGTTGCTTCACTCTCCTCTGACTTGCATAAATTCAGATGGAAAGTCTGGTGTCCTTCTCTTTCTCCCTCTGTTCATGATGTATCTTTCCTCTTTGACAGCTTTTAATGTTTTTTTCTTTGTTATCAGATTTTAGAAATTTGATTATTGTGCACCTTGGGATGGCTTTAATTCATTTTGCTTGACCTTCTGGGATCTGAGGGTTCATAGCTTTCAGCAAATTTGGAAAACATTATATTTAGCCATTATTTCTTCAAATATCTTTTCTGCCCCCTGCCCTTTTCTTTGGGGACCTGTATACGTGTATATTAGACCAGCTGATGTTGTCTGTCCCATAGTCACGGATACTCTGTTCTTTTGCTTTGTATTCACATTCCTGTGTTCTTTGCAGTGCCTGATCTCATCCAGTGTATTTTTCATTTCATATATTTTATTTTTCATCTCTAGGTATTCCATTTGGGTCTTTAGATGCATTTCATTTCTTGCCTCATCATGCTCATGTTTTCTCACACCTTCTTGAATATCTGTAGGCCATTTATGAAAGCCATTTGACCATCTTTTCCTGCTAGGTTCATCTCTCTCATTTCTGGTTCAGTGTCTTACTGAGTAATCTTTCTCATCCTTCTTTTTTTTGTCTGTTAACTTCTGTTGGGCACAGAGCATTGTGAATTCTTTGTTCTTGAGTGCTAGATTTGTTTGTATGCCATAACTAGCGTTGAATTTTATTCTAACACTTAGTTAAATTACTTGGACTCAGATATTTCTGAGGCTCACTTTTCAGCTGGTTAGGGCTGATCCAGGGGCAGCTTTTAGTCTAGAGCTAATGCACAGACGAGTAACCCCACTATTAAGGCAATATTCTGAGTATTATGCCCAACACCCCATGTGTCATGAAGTCTTTCCACTTTGCAGGGTGGACCATAATGCTATTCCCAATCCTAGGTGAGCTCAGGGAATTCTTCTGCCCACCACTCTCTGGTGATTCTTATCTTGGACTCAGTTTTTACTTAGACTTTCATAGGTCAACACTCAGCCCAAGATTTGAAGGCTCTTCTTTGCCAATCTTCAGATTTCTCACTCTACTTGCAGTGCTTTCCTTTCTAGTACTTTACCATGAAAAGTCTAGCCACCTTGGCTTTCCCAAACTTCAATCTTTCTTCCTCGGCTCAGGGACACCACCAGGCTCTGTTTATGCTCCCCATCCTGTCCTACAGCCTTGAAATTGCTTCCAGTCTGTCAGCTGGGGCAGTTTTGGGGTTTGCTTGGTTTGGTTCTCTTCTTTCATGGAACCTGCAGTTTCCATCATCTGCTTTCTAAAAAACATTATTTCATATATTTTGCCTAGCATCTTTTGTTCAAGGCAGGAGTCCCTGTTCATTCATCTTGGCCAGTTATTTGTTTTGGGAAATATGGAATTTTCATACGATGACTTTTCCCTTTTCAATTTTTACCTCATAGAAGGAAGGAAAGAGACATAATCATGATCACAGGAGCACACTGGGAGTCCTAATTTACCTTTCTAACTTTAAATCACAGTCCCTGAAGTATAAAATTCTCATGGGGAAATTACGTTAATAAACCATCACCTCTTCTGTTACAGCAGCCAAGTTTTGTATATCAGAAGTGAGTCTTTCAGGCTCCATGAATTTTGTTACGATTGCCTCTCAGTAGGAATCTGTGTTGGGTCACTGAGGCTCTAGTCTTGGGTCCCCCTTAAGCTGTCTATGTGTATTTCTGGGCAACTTAGAATTGAAAATGAGCCCTCCACCCTTTCTGTGATGATTGGCTAGATCAATCCAAATTCTAGTGGTGTTAATACTCCAGCAACTTTGTTTTGAAGACCATATAACAAGCAGCCAAGATGACTTAGGTAGATAGCAACAGAGAAGTGATCTGAGAATTTCAGGGATTGGGTTTTCCAGCAAATCTGTAACTCTTGCACACACATTTGATTTTTTATACCCCAGATAATGGTTCCTTTCACATAAATATAATTCTGAGATTTTTCTCATTTTTCAGTAACAGTTACCTTAAAAATTAAAATTTAGTTTTATAGTAAGTATCCAAACATTGGTAGTATATACTTCTTTATACATTCTCTTGACCTGCTGACCACATTACCACAATCTTCATTCTTGAACAATTCCCTGTCCTCCCCCAAATATTTTATCCCTTCTAAAAAAAAGGCTTTTAGAACTTCAAAATCCTTCAGAAATTAATTTTGGTATAACTTTTTTATTCTCTCCAAGTTACTTTGAAACTTGCCATTTCTCTCAAATCATAAATACAGTATTTCTTTTCCTTTTGAAAAAAGAAAGATATCTCTCAATTCACTTTGAAGCATATTTTTAAAAGTCTGGTGCACTCAGCATTTAGTAAAGACATGACAATCTAAATTTATATCAAAATCTACAAACCACTTGAACTCACCAGCCACTTGCGTTGTTGAAGAATTATTTAACAAACTCCCAATATTTCAGTATTTAAAAATTTCCTCAATCCCTGCTATAATCCTTTACCAACACATATGATGGATGCAGATACTGGATGAGTCACGCACAGACCCTTGGATAACATGGCTCATGGCAGTGTATGGATAGATATAAATATATTTTGATGTTAAAAGAACTACCTTTTCTTAGCTTCATCAGTTTGCCAAAGGACCTTCTATTATAAAGGAAAAAGGAGTGCTCTTCAAACTGAAGAAATTTCATTTTCTTCAAAATTAGCGGTTTCTGAGATTCTCTTCCTTCCTGGTTAGCACAGCCTGTCTGTGGCTGGCACTGGGATGGGGACCCCTTTGAGGGTCTGCAGGGCCGCAACCCCCTTCCTTAGGAGGAGGGACATGAGTCTGATCTGCTAGGCTGGCCTCTGGACTTTGGTGCTTTGTGTCTGTGTGACCTCAGGAGAATGAATGGCTTCCTTGGGTCCCAGTTTCCTCCGGGGTGACGTGGAGAGTAAATGCCCACCTGATAGACTTGTTCTGAGGCTGAATTAGGTTAATGTCCACAAAGCACTTAGCTCAGTGCCCAGAACAAAGAAAAGGGTTAGAAATGGTGCCTATCATTGTTTTTCATTATTTTGACTTGAGATCACCCAACAACTTCTATGTTTACCTAGGAATTACTGTTTCCTACTGTTTTAGTGACAGTGTTGCAGCTGGATTTAGGCACTTTCAGTAAGATCCATCACAAACTCATTCATGCCTACATAGAGAGCCGCATTCCTACTGAGCCCCTGAACCATCTAGGACACGCATCACCCTTGCCTCGGCTGAACCAGGTGAGGGGTCTGACTCCACCAGCTTAGCCACTTCTTTGCCTCCCAGCCCTTGACTCTAAGGCTTTGGGAAGAAATCAGCGCTAGGCCGGCGCTGCCTGATCGCATGGTCTGATGAGTAGACGCGCTAACCCCCCTTCCCTGTGCTTTAACGGAGGGTCATTGGCCTGGACCTTGCGGAGCTGAGTGGGATGTTAGGGGAATTCCAAGGTGTCTGTAACTTCCTCCGCCATCTCCTCCTCCTGCGCCACCCCTTTGCACAGATGTGGGGAGACGACTGTGGAGAGACAGCTGAGGCACCGGCCGTGTTTGGTCAGAGCCCCAGGAAAGGGGGACATGGAATGCCGTGCGTTCTGCCCTGGTGCCGTGTCCGGCAAACGACCCCTCGACAAAGGATAACCACTAAGTACAGCCAATGCTGGTCTAGTCCTTAATCTTCTCCCCTGTTTTAATCCCACCTTTTGGCTTAAATTGAAACGTGGAGAAGAGTCCATATTAAGCTTGTTTTGAATTTTGAAAAGATGGGGATATGAATTACTTTCTGCAACATCCACCTGAAATGCTGATCAGAGTACTTGATCAGGTACTCTGCAATGAATCACGGAAACAATACAGGGGCCAATAACGAGCTAAAAGATACAGATAGACAGTTTATCAACCCGTATCTACAATTTATAAGTCATGAAGCAGAAGATCAAAATTCACAGCTCTGATCACCATATTCCTCAGAGACCACGCCCTGTGGTGTTCAGCAGTGTAGATGTTGCAAAGATATGGAATCACATAAATGCTCCAGGAATCTCTGGGCAAAGGGAGAGAGAAGAAACCAGGCAGTTGAAACGTGGGAAAAAGAATGAGTCTGTACGTGGAGAAACTTCATCTTGTGTTGCGATGGAATGTTAGCTGTGATCGGTGCTGAGAACACGTTGCCCATCCTCCATCATGTGCCGCTGCTCCTGATACCGTTGGGTTGATCGCATCAGACTGCGGAAAACAGTGAGCAGCGAAAGCCTGGGAAAAGGAAACATGTAAAGCACCCCTTTGAGTCCCATTCTGATTTCATTTCTTTAGATTCCTGACTGGAGTATGCAGATTTCTTGAGCCAAATCTGATTAATTCGACAGCCTAAAAAGAGGTAATTTGAGCTAAATGGATTTCGTTTTTTATTGGCATGCCTGGAGTTTTATTAAATGCCTTCTTTATCCATTAAACAAATATTTGCTGAGGATCCGTATTCCTCAGATGAGGAACAGAAAGGAGTGGAGACAGCCTTGTTCTATTCAGGTAGGAGGAGGGAGGGAAATGAATAAAAACACATTTTAAAATGCTTTAAATAATAGTATACGAGCTAAGTCATTATACATATAAAACAATGGTCATAGCTATCAGAACAAACTCTTCTATACTTGAAAAGTATGTCAGGTCATCTTGGTGAAAATAAGAGTAATTAGTAAGGGAGAAGGCCTGTGGTTTTCCAGCTGTACCCATTGATGGTTATAAAAGTACTGTTTCATGGGAGTGCCATGAACAGCTCTGCTCAGAAGCCTCACGTGCTTGATTATCAGGCAGAGCCTCTCTTCCTGGTGTTCTTCCCAGTCACTCCTGCTCAGAGTCCCTGCTGGGAGGGGCTGGTGGCTCTCACATGGCCCCACTGCTGTCCTTAGAGCCTTGGGTAGGTGTCCACCCTCTGTGGTTGGGGCCCCAGAGCTCAGGCAGGCTCTCCAGGCTGCCAGTCACCCTCCACCGCCTCTACACCTGGCTGTGTAGCCAGCTCTCCTGGGGGTTTCCCTGATCACTCTGGCAACCTGTTTTGTTTTTAGAGTCTATAAAGGCTTTAGACATACCAAGTTTGCATCTTCATTCTGCTTGAATATTTAAAAGAAATTATTTATTATAATGAAAACAATGCCTTAGATGAAGTGGGTTCAGGGAGGATACGCCTTGTACCGAGTAACTCGCCTGGCCTCTGCACTGAATTCCCTGTCCCTATTCCAGGTGTTCGCTGGCCCCAGAAGCGGGATTCCAGAGCACGGATTAGAGGGCAGCAGGCCATAAATGGAGGAAAAGAAATCCGTGCTTAACACCCAGTGCTGTCCACTGAGTCGCTCGGGAGCAAGAGCGCATGGTGACTGCCGGGACAGGGTCAAAGTCTTGCTGGTGCTGGAGGTGGCGGGGGCAAGAGTAGGGGTGCCAGAGGGTCTCCTGACAAGAGAGATCTTCCTAGAGAGAGCTCAGACAGCAAAGGCAAATTTGCAAATCACACAACAGGGAGTCAAAACAGCAGCTCCTGAGCAGCCATGAGGCTATAGGGACACATGCTAATGATGATATTAAGAGCGACAGGAAAATGTCTTTGTCCTCATCAGTGAAAGTCATTTCCAGATAGCAATAAATTGATTCCTGCATATCGTGTGCAGAATACATAAATAAATAAATGGCCCAGAAATGAAATTCTAATAGACTTAGTAGGAAATAATTTGCGAACAAGTTTTTCTGCTGCTTGGGATGTGAATGGCGTCTCTGGGAGAGGTTGTCAGTGTCTCTGACACATTTTCTAATTACTAGAAATTAGATGCTAATTACTTGCCCCATCATTTGCATACTATTATGAAGCAGAAACTACAGAGGGCCGAGGCTGTTGGATTTCTATCTCCCGTTCATTCAGGAATGAGGAGACCTCCACCCAGGTTTGCCAATAGACAGGCTGGCTGACAGGATTTGCCTCATTCCATGCTCTCTGGGAGGTTGATGGCCTCCAGTTCTCAGATCTAAACAAAATGCAGCTTTATCTATGTGTATCTATATCTGTGTCTCCATCTATATCTGTATCCGTATCTATATGTGTATCTGTGTACCTATGTCTATCTATCTGTATCTGTCTGTATTTATCTCATCTATATCTGCCTATGTCTGTCTGTCTGTCTAGCTAATATAAGGCCCATGGCCAATTTGCAATTCTGGAAGGCTGTATGGCCCAGTGGTTGGGAGTCCAGGCAGTAGTGTTAGACCCCGATGCTGTAGGGCTAGGTAAGCAAATCCTGCTAATTGGTCGTGCAGGACTGATGTGGCCTCCTGTCCTGCCCCGTCAGTCATTTAAATTTTCTGGACTGAATAGGTGATCGGGACAGGGTGTCAGCTGGGCTTCCCTTGCTTGAAGCTTCCCCTCTTCAGGGTCATGGACCCTCTGAGAAAGCAGTGGCCTCTGCACACCCCTTCCCTTCTGCTCCCTGCTGCCTGTTGAGAGTCAGTCTGTGGATGGGTGTGTGGACAGAATGGCCAAGGGAGGGGGCAGGGCGGGGTATGATGGTCCCTGACCCACCGAGTTCAGAAGAACGTGTGTGCAGAGCTGACTCATGGCGACCCGGCTTTGCCTCCTGTTTGCTTTCCTGGCTTAAAAAAAGGCAGCAGGAAACTGTAGAGAATCAATTACCTATTTTTTAAGTTCAGAAGATGAAGCATGTATTTCTCAATCCATCTAAGTAGCCTAGGTGGAAGAAGTTTCACCTTGAAATTGGCCTCTGGCTTTTCCTATTTGTATTTGACTGTCTTTTTTAAAATGAGAAATGGGGTGAACTCATTTAAAATATAGCTGGTCTATCTTCCTCTTCTAGCTTTGAGGTGTAAGTATTATTTCTTTAAAAGAGAATAAAATGGGAAACTTTCCACTGCTAAAATATAGGACAATTATAATAATATTATAAGTAATATAGAGCAATTATTTGAGATCTGAAATGTGGGGTTTTATTAACAAATCAGAGAATTAAATGTCATTATAACTTGCTAAATTATGATCTACTGTGTCCTGATGTGCCTGAAATATGTATGAAGTTTTGTAACTTGTTCCAAAATGAACTTTGCTGCATTTAATTACATGTTGTTCAATGAACACCCCATGTTACACTCACTTGACAGTAGCTTTTCTAATTACTTTTCCTATAGGTACAATAATAGTTGTGGCATTTCTGGAGTATATTTAAACATATATAACTGTCAATAATCCCACGAATCACAAATGTAGTCCATCACTCAGTGTTGCCCTATATTGCTACCTATCAGATCATTGCAAACTCAGCAGCTTATAGCAACACACGTTTATCATGTCACAGTTTCTATGGGTTGGGAGTCTGGACACGGCTTAGCTAAGTCCTCTGCTCAGGGTCTCACAAGGCTGCAGTCAGGGTGTTGGTCAGGCTGCATTCTCATCTGGAGGCTCAACTGGGGAAGAATCTGTTTCCAAGCTCCCTCCTGCTATTAGTAGGATTGGTCTTGGGACTGTAGGACAGAGGTGTCTGTTTTCTTGCAGGCTATCAGCCAGGGACTGCCCTGAACAGCTCCTAAAGCCTCCACAGTTCCCTGCCACAGGGCCCTCCCCGCAGCGTTTCACCACATAGCCATCTGCTTTATCCGGCAGCACTCAAGGGGCGGGGTTACTCAGGGTGCCGATGCCAGGAGTGGGGGTCATCTTCTTACCACTGGTCCCTCCTTTGTGATTCCAATCTAGTGTCTTAGGAATATCTAAGGCGGTTGCACACTCGTTTTGATTGATAGGGCAGAATGGTATTTTTATCCCCAACTTAGATTGAGAGAATTTGAGAAATTTTACTGCTTTTTTGCTTATATATTTTTAGAGTAGTAGAATCTACTAGACTCTTTTTACCTACTAGGCTCTTAAGCTCTTTTGAGTGTTGATTATACGGCCTGCTCCCCTTGTCTCCAGGTGGGACAGTTTTATGGAGACACTCCTCCCTGCAATTCTGCGAACTGATGGAGGTGAGACTTTATCTGAAGTTGCATTCTTGCTCTGCTCCTTTCTCTTTCCTCTCCCCCCTCCCTTACAGGAGGGGTTCTTCTGGGCACAGACACAGTGGAATCTGCTTTGGGGAGTGCGAGGTGGACACAAAGCCAAGCAATTCCTTGAAAACACCAGGCCCTCTAGGTTGTCTTCAGGTGTTCATATGGGTATTTTGCTTTACTCAACTAGATTTTTGAACAAGCTGTACCAAAGTGTAATTGGCCTTTTTAAAGTGTGCGGTTCAGTGACTTTTTGTAAATGTTTACAATGGGCAACCATGATGATAATCTAACTGAAGGACATGTCCGTCAGCTGGCCCAAACTCTGCCCATCCTTGGTCCCATTGCCCCCAGGGTGGCCACAAGTCTACTTTCTGCTGCCATAGTGGTGCCTTTTCTAGACATGTCCCAAAATTGAAATCAGTGCTATGCAGTCCTTTGTGTCCAGCTACTTTCCCTTAGCACAGTGTTTGGGGAGGTCACCCGCACTGTTACAGGTGTTAGCATGGGTTCCATGTCCAATGATTTCCCAGTGCACTGATGTATCCCATTTTGCTGTGCTTTTTTCACCCATTGATGGACTTTGGTGTTGTTTCTACTTTTCAGTTACTATGAATCATGCTGTTCTCAACATTCATGTTCAAGTCTTTGCATGGACACGTTTTCGTCTCTCTTGGGTGGATGTGAAGGGGTAGAATGGCTGGGCCGTATGATAACTATACGCTTAACTTTTTAAGAAATGGCCAGACTGTTTTCACAAGTGGCTAGATTTTTAATCCCTCCCAAAAGGAGCTGTGGTCCTTATTTTACCATCGACAACCCCACTGCCGTGACGCCCCTCCCTGTGTGCAGTACCCAAGACCGTGCTGTAGGTCAGCAGGAACTCGTGGACCTAGAGACTGACCGGATTGAAGAAATCTTCAGGAATGTGCATCCGGCCCTCTGGGCTGAGCAGGTATGGTCTTGTCAGAGGGCTTTTGCTCTGCAAGAGCATGTGTGTGAAGGCACAGTCTACCTGAAGAGTGGCTGAATGATGAGCACAAGTCCTCCAAATCCAGTTGACCCATCATTGGCCTGGCCCTGACCACAGCATGACAGCACGGCTGGGAGGCACCCTGGGAGAGCATCACCTTCTTTGCTCACTGTGATAGGAGACTCTACCGAACTTCTGTAGGCACATTGCTCAGCTTGAAAATGGTGGGATCTAAAATGCTGAGAACATGGCCATCCCAGCTGAGTGGCAAGCTCAGAAGGCTAATGAATTCTCTCCTGGGACCCCCCCAGGATAGGGCTGCTGGTATCCATGGAGGAGTACGACCTGGGAGCAGAGACCCCAGGCCTTTGACAAGCATTGTGGCTTCCTTCGTCCTGTGATGCCTCTGTGCTCCCGGCTCATCTTCTGAAAATGACTATGGCACGCCCTCCCCACCTCATAGCTCTGTGAAGGTCAAGTGATACAGCTTGTGAAAACTCTTCGTAAACTGAGAAGCGCTTCTGGAGGAAGTGACCACCGCCATTCCTGCCTCCAGCATCCAGCCCAGAGGATAGGCATTCCCGGACAGGTGCACACATGAGCAGTCTCTTTCCTGGAAATTCTCACTCAGTGGGGCTGGACTGGGGCCTGGGAATCTGCTTTAAACAGGTGCCCCCTGATAATTCTCCTCTTTGGGGGGTTAGGGGACACCCTGGTGGCCTCATCCAGTGGTTCTCAGCCTTGGCTGCTTGGGGATCGTAAGCAAGAGGAACGCTTCGCCTGGGATGTTGGCTCACTGATAGCTCCAGGCCTCACCTGATCCCCTCCCCTTCTGCCACACATCTGGGCAAGCTGACAAGAGCTGATGCCCCATCCCCTGGCATAGAGGGAAGTACAAATCCTGGCCCAGGTGCAGGAAACTCCAATCATATCATATCAAATAAAAACCAAAGCCACACCACCACCTCCTTTGCCCACGTCCTTGGGCTTGTCCTCAAACTGACCTGCCACTCTGCGAGTAATACACCTTTTCCTATCCTCTTCGGGACCAGCCTCGACCTCCTGACCAGTTTGGGATGGAAGTGGATCCTGCCCTCATCAAGGAAACCATGCAGTGAGTACCTTGGATGCACGATGCCCGGCCCTGGAGAGCTGGATGGGAGCTGCGGTGTCTGTGAGCAGGTGATGGCGGCTCGCAGTGGGGATGAGGACCACGGATCTCACCCCTCCTCACTTCCTGGTGAGTTGAGTGCAGGTCCCTCCTGGCGAGCCTCGCTTGGACCCTCCAAGGGCAGAGGCTGCATGTGTTTGTTACCATTCTGTTCCCAGATCTTAGAGCACTGAACGCCGGGGGTGCTTGGTAACTAACCAAGGGAAAGAAATGAAAATGAAAGGGTAGCTTGGAAGCAGTGATCTCACACCAACAATACATACACTGAATCAAGCCCATCCAATCCCTGACCTTTCTACTTACTATTGCTGTTCCGTTTTGGAAACTTTAGGGTAAAGCGGCAAATTAAGAATGCAAGAAACAGGACTCCCATGGAGGAATGGGGGTCTCGTGTTCAGAGTTGTGAGTTGTTCAAAAATGCACAAGGAGTCCCTGTATTGGGGAACTGCAAGCAGAGGCCAGATCTGGGATTCTTTAGAAGGGAGTCCTAAAACGGGTGGCCCTTGATATTAAACATTTCTGTGCCATCTTCTGGTCTTGCGTTCCTGGCGGGACCAGCCCTTTGTGATGGGAGGGGCTCTGTTACTCTTCTTGGGCACTAGATGGCGCCCAGGCACCAATAAGGCCAAACCACAGGGGCCTGGGACATGCAGACTTGGGCTTGTCTGGGACCCACCCACATGGATGGTGATCCCATAGGTGGGCACTGTCATTCTGACCGTGGGCAGGAGATTAGAGAAGCTCGGTGGGGCCAAGGACTTCTCTTGATGATCACGGCGTTCTCAGTCCACGTTCCCTGACAGCAACTGCTCAGGGCGCTTTCCTCGGGCCACAGCTGAAGATTCAGGGCCCAAGCCAGCGAGCAAGGCCAGAAGCCAGAGTGGGCAGGGGCGCTGTGTGCAGCTGGGGACTGACAGGCAGGTCCCTGTGGCCGCTGGAATCTGTCTCACCAGCCTGGCAGATGAAGGGCTTTTGAAGCCCTGTCTCCAAGCATTTTCCAGGGGCCTGGCCTACAACCGACTGGTTGGTGTTTAAGGATGCTGTATGCAATGGAATAACACCTATTACGCTCCTAGTGAACATCAGCCAAGCCTGTTTTGAGCACTTTCCACATATCAGCATATTTCGTCCTCCTGCTGACGCTGCGGGCTCAGTACTAACATCGCTGTCATTTGCAGAGGCAGGAACTGGGGCAGAGGGCTCAGGCAGCTTGTCCGAGTCACACTGCTAGTAGGTGACAGTGGGGATTCAGACCTGGGGCTCCGGCTCAGAGTCATGAGTCTACATTGTGTTGTGTTGCATTTGAAATGACCAGTGTGGACAGATTTATCTAACTCGGTTCATTTATGGACCAGAAGCTTCTTTCCAAGGGCCTGGAGTTTAAGCCTCAGAACAGTGCTCTCTGGGAGAGGGGGAGCAGGGCGTGTGGGCGAGGCAGCTGGCATGCTCCACTCGTGAGATACATGCAGCTCCTTCCCCAGGCTCTGGCTGGCATGAGTCGGCCAAAGTACTTTCTAGAAGGTTCCCATGTGAGTCTGCTCGGAAAGGGGAGTGAGTGCTGGCTGCCACATCTGAGCAGTCTTAAGATCAGCCTGTTCTTTCTTTAGGGAGACTGTGGAGGCAGAAAACAAAGTTACTGTGAAGGACTCATGGTTCGCTGAGGCTCCCAGTCCCACAGCTTTGTTAGGCCAGGATAGAACTTCCTGGGACCTCCTGGGCATGGAGCCACTGACTACCTTTCATGGCAAGTTTCCATGACATTCAGCAGAAGCTGTCAAATTGCCATGCCTTTGTTCTTGGAGAAACCAGAACCATCTAGCCCTCAACGCCTGAGGTTGCATTTGCAGCTAGTGAGTCACTTCGTTGAAGCGAATTCTTTTTTCTGTAATGATGTCAACGTGTTAACACTAGCTGGGTCTTAGTGGGAATATTGAATGGGACCCAAAAAGGGTCTTACAGCTCAGTACAATTAGGTCAAGTTTTAAAAAGTCCTTCAACTCTGGTAAAATAAACCAGGTGACATGCTGAATGTGAGTGTCCAGTGTGGGCCAACTCATGACAAAGCCACACCATCCAGAGGCCCTTGGCTACCTACTGGGTGTTCTGGGCTGAGTCTGGGTCCTTGTCCTGAAAGGTCGCTGGCTGGCATGCATGGCATTCTGCCCCAGGGAGGGCAAACAGGGCAGAAGGCAGCATGGAGAGCCCTCCTGTGCCTGGCCTGCCCCCGGGGACATGGGTGTGAAAATGGAATTCAAACTCATGTTTCCTTTGCTGTTGGTATTATGATTCAAAACATTTCCTCTTCAAGTCAAGTTTTGTAGGCATCAAATTTTAAACTCTTGGCAGGACGAGGCAAGATCAGTGATTCAGGAGATTTGAGACTGTCCTCCTACTTCAGCTAAAATGTCGCTGTCTTTGGGAAGCCTCCTGAGACAAGGATCCTCCACCCCTCCTCGAGCCCTCCCATCGTCTGGTCAGGTGTTCCCGCGATGCTCTTATAGCACTGGCTCCTTTCCCTCAATAACATCTCAGTTTGTCCTTATATCCTGACATGTGCTTGCCGGTTGGATCTGTGCATGTCCCCCACCCCCCAAATACACTAAGCCCCATGCTCCTTTTTGACGACCAGAGCGGTCAGGAAATGTTGAACCTCAAAACATGAAGTGCCTGAATTACGAGAAAAAAAAAAAGAAAGAAATGAGACCTTTAAGAAAGAAGAGGAAAAAATTATCCACACAGGCAAGGAGGTCCCATGGAGAGATGGGGAGGAACGTATGGCTTTTGGCTCTTCAAACTGTTTTCTGCACAAAAGGCAGCCAACCTTGACCCCTTCCAGAAGCTTCTGACCAGTTTGGTCTTTCTTTTCCATGGAGGGTGGGGAGTCGCTGACTAAGCCTCAGGTCTTCCCTGTGGCAGCCCTGGAGAGCTGTATGGGCCCAACACAGGCATGTGTCAACTTCATGGCAAATACTGCCTTAGCGTTCTTAACTTGCAAGGACAGGAAAGGATCTCGTTACTGTCTCACACCGTCTGGTTAAGTTGACATGGTGGTCCACTCTGTGGTTCCCATTTCCCAGATCTAATTCTTCCCAAGGACAGAGCTGAAGACTCGTCTTGTAATTTCTCACCAGTGACTCTGGGGACACGTGAATTATTTGAGTAAGTCAAGGATACAGAACTCACTTCTGATGGAAGCATTGCCTTGGAAGCTCTGGGTATTATATTTAAAAGGACCAGAAGTAAACATGAGTAAGGTCCATTTATATAGAGGCAAGTGTCTCATCAAAGACCACATACAGCCAGTGTTTACATACAGGGCAGCAAAAATCAGCAACACTGCCATGAATCAGTGAAGCGATAGCGCCTCGGAGAGTTGCGTAAGTGATATTTATGGTATTTTGCCACGGCAACTACTCTTGTTTTGAATATCATTAAAAATCTATCAAACTGCACTAGTAGACTTCTGGTTTAAAATTGCATGGGGCTAGGAGCCCCAAGACAGCCTCTTCCAACTTACTACTAAAGTTCCTGACAATGGTGAAGAAACGGTGGGTACATGCCTTTGGGTGTGGGCTGGCTGACTACGGGAACCCCTGGGCAGCACAGTCACCAGGATAGGGAACAGCTGTGTGCGCCCAGGAGCAGATGAGAAGCCGTTTCTTCCACGGTGCATCAGTTTCCTGTGGCCGCTCTAACAGAGTCCCACAGAGTGGCTTAAAACAACACAGATTTATTATATCACGGTTTTGAAGACAGAAATGTGAAATGGGTTAGCAGAGTTGTGTTCCTTTTGGAGGCTCTAGAGGGGAATCTGCTTCCTCGTCTTTCTGTTCTGGAGGCCACTTGTTCCTTGGCTCATGGCCCCTTTCTCCATCTTCAAAGCCAGCAGCATAGACCCTTCATGTTCCCTTGTCTTTCTCTCTCTCCCATTTAACTCTGTTTCCACATCTTCTCTGACTCTGGGACGCTTGCCTCCCTCCATAAGGACTTTTAGGAATACATCTCTTCTGCACTAGACACCCAGACGGGTCCCTCTGGCTCAGCATCCTTGGCCCAATCATGTCTGCAAAGTCCCGTTCTGCCATTTAAAGTAACATATTCACAGGTTTGGGGGATTAAGATGTGGACACCTTGTGGGAGGTGCATACACGCAGTTTGCATCTCATGTTCTGGGCGACATGAGGATCTCCTGGGAAACAGCCCCAGGGGTGCATATGCACCCACCATGACTGACTCACTCCCTCTACCTTTGGGTCCTCTCCCCACCCCTGCCCTGGCACCCCTGCACCCCTGACTAGCCCTGGCCCGCTGGCCTGCCTTGAGCAAACCAGCCGGTTCCATGCCTGCGTCCTTGCAGACACCCTTTCCGCTGCCACCAGGCCCCCTTCTACCCTGGGGGACTCACGTTCCACTGCAGGACCCTCTGGCCTTGGACCCCAGCCCTGCCGAATGGGAGGCAAACAGCATATGGTAAAATCAGGTGGCTTCTTGATCTAATTTATAATCTGCGTCTCATCAAAATCGTGCATAAAATGTGTACGATTGTTTCATGCTAAATAAAACACTATCTGTGACCTCTTACTAGTCATTTCTTCTTCTCATATACTAGTTTGGTTCCAAATGCCTAAACAAGTTTAACAAAGGGCCTTGAGAGATGGCCCACTGCTGGGGGACACACCAGGAGGCAACATTTTTCTGACTATGAAGAGTTACCTGAGACCCACATTGCCGACTATTAGATTGGCATTTATCAAAGTGTTTCTAAATTGCCTCATCCCTCACAGATTCTTGTGGGGGGACTGGGCTACAAAATGGTGAAGCTCTTGTATCCCAGCTGCCTGGCTTTAGGCCGTAATAAACCATGAGCCACTGCACAAGGATACCCAGGAGGAATGCAGGGCCGAAAACCAGCCTGGGCACGGAAGAAGCCAGTAGCTCTCAGCCACCTTTGGGGCCGACTTCTCCACCCAGCGCAAGGGGCACCGGGCTCAGAGCCCACCAAACTTGAGGGACCCACAAAAATGTTTCAGTTTCATTTCAAATCAGAAGAAGAAAGTTAACTTTCTCACATCAGAGGTAAGCGAAATTCTAAGGGCCAATATTAGTTTACTAGGGATGGCATAACAAAATAGTATAGACAAAGGGCTTCAAGAACAGGCCTTTATTTTCTCCCATTCTTGGGGCTGGAATCTAAGACCAAGGTGCCGGCAGGGCTGCCTCCTCTGAGGCCTTTCTCCCTGGCTGGCAGAGGGCCGCCTGCTCGCTGCCTGGTCACACGGGCTCTCCTCTGTGTGCACGTACATCCCTGGTGCTGTCTGTCTGTCCTCGGCTCTCCTTATAAGAACACCAGCCATTTGGATTAGGGCCCATCCTAATGTCCTCCTTTTAACTTAATTCTTTGAAGGCCTTATCTCCAAATACAGTCACATTCTGATGGCCTGGGGGTTAGACTTCAACACAGGAATTTGCAGGATTGAGAGCATACAGTCCAGCCCAGAACGGGGCCCATGAAAATCTACCATGAGGGGAGGGACCAGTAAAAGCAGAAAGGCCCGTAAAAGATACAGAGTGGCCCTCCTGGTAGCAGATTCATTTTTTCTGCAAGGAAGAGCATGCAGTAGGAAGGTGCCTAGGCAGTCCGGCGAATTTCCAGGATGACTAAGCTGATTACAGCAAGGGTTCGAATGCATTTCCCAGCAGCATCTCTATCTTCTCCCGTTATCTTCTCCACTCTGCTGGCTGAAGCTCCAAAAAACACAGAACCGACAACGCATGTTACGATTCTTATTTAACTTTGTCCGTAAGAGATCTTACTATTCGCCGGGCTGTCTATAAAAGGAGAATTTCTATACACAAATCTGTTCAGCCAGCATTGAATTCCCTGCACAGAGCTATGCTAGACCCTTAGCTGAACTTCTGAAAAGAAGCTGTCAATGTGTTTTCCATGCGGTGAGGCTGACAGGGAAGCAGTGGGAAGCAGCCGGGTGACTCAGCCGAGGCTCCAGGCCCAGAACCTGACTAATTCAGGGTGGGGAGGACCACATCCCGTCTCCTTCTTCTGCTTCTCATCAGCCTGAGGCTGTGTGTGTTCAAAGAGCTCTGCAGACGTTAATCACACCCACACAGCCAGGGTTGGGGGGTGGGTGGGGGGCTCTCTGACTCTGAGGAGTGTGTGCTGTCCCCAAGGTCGCAAAGGTCATCCAGAAAGGCAATGTTAAAGGAAGAGGCAGCCATGCCACCTGCGGGGTGAAGACACCAAACATCCTGCCGTTGGCGGGGGCACCATTGGAGTCATGGGTCTTCACCTTTCTGGGAATGCGCCGTAGGTTTCCCCACGCAGCCTCCGAGGCAGGCGCTGGTTCGGAGAAATGCAGAGAGGAAGGAGGAACCTGGAGAGAGGGCGCTCTGAGTATGCCGTGTCTTCCTTGTTCTCTGTGATGAGTTTCATCTTGTCCTAGCTCGCTTTCTTTTACTTCCTACCAGGGCTGCTACTCCAAAAACCTGGCCGCTGCCTCGCATGGGTTGAGTCTGGCTGGATGCCACGTGTCCACCAGGACAGGCTTGCTCAGCGGCACCATGAGCAAGTGGGGGTCAGCTTTCATGGGGGTCTGGGGGAGCCCCGGTTCAGTGATCAGACAAACTAGATGAAGCCAGAGGCCTTAGCGGATGGTTGGAAAGCATTTGCAATTCCTTCCTCCCAATTAATTCAGTGGGAAAAAGTGGCTTAACTCAGGCCCTGGGCTCTCAGTTGGTAATAACCCCGAACAGGTAAACTGTTAAAGGGGAACCTATTAAGACCGGTGAATAATTAACGTGGGTTTGCAGAGATGCCCGTGAAGCATTTCCAGGGCATCTAACCACCAACAGGGAATGTTAGGTGGCACCTTCAGATTATACTCAGATCGTGAGATCGAAGGGACAGGAAGTCATAACTCCAGGATCGCTTTTCAAACAAGTCAAGTTAGAACAGAGCCTTATTCTTCAGAAGTGCTTTGCATGGTGTTCCCCTGAAAAGTAGAGAGAGTTTAATGACAGAGCGCCGGACACGGGAGTGGAGTCTGCCCTCCCTAACCCAGCTGGGGAGCCACGGGTGGTACCGCTTTGTTCAGAATGAAGCTGGTCATTCTCCCTCTGGGAGCTGAAGCACAGCTCTGCTGCCAGGTTAATCTTTAAACTAAGCAGTTTTCAGATTAAGTCAACACTGTAGCCTGAGTTTGGGTGGACGAACAGGAGGCTGAAACAGAGGGTATCCCCATGGCTTCCCTGATACTAAATGCAGGCCAACTTCCCTAAGTTATTTGATGATGGCATCCATCGTCCCATGGAGCCCTCTCTAAGCCCTCTCTGTCTTGGTTTCAGGTGGCCTCCTTGGGAGGGTCTCAGCTACAAAGACTTCTCCAAGGGATTCTGTTCCACACCTGACTCCCCACACGGGCGGGGTCATGAGGAGAAAGAGAGGAGAAGGTGAGTCTCGCTGCTCCAGGGAGGCAGGGCCGGACCCAGCCATGCCCAGGCCATGCAGAGATCTGTGGTCAGGCCAAGGTCCTCCTTGGTAGGAATGCAGGCAGAGCCTCGGGGCTGCGGGAAGAGCTCCCAGGCTGAGCTCCTTTGCAATGAGTGTATTAGTTCTAATAAAGGAAGGGACCGTGTGTCCTGGGGGAAGGTAGATGAGCATCGTCTGTGGGCCAACATGTGGTTTAGGAACAGATTAATGGGGCTGACAGAACCACTCCACAAAGGGAGACAATTCAGGCAGAGAGTAAGGCCAAGCCTTCCTCCTCTGACTCGGGGCCAAGGAATAGAATCCCCCAGAACAGGGAAAGGGGCAAATGACTCCACAGCTGCTCCGCAATTGTGCCTGTGCCCATCGCTTATGCTGGGACTCACCACTCATGCTCCTGTAAGGTGACGCTCCATCTGCAGAGTTTGTGGGAACAGTGACCAGAGGCCCAGGAGGGAGCGGTGAGCCCTGAGACCAGGAGAGGAAATCTTGACTAGGGGGGATGGGAAGTCTCGTACATGGGCCAGGCTGCAGTCCAAATCCAGCAAGCACTCATTGTCACTCTACAACACTTTTTTGCATTCTTCAGGGACCTGCCTATTCTGTACATTCTCATATAAATGGAATCAGACAACAGGCAGCCTTTTATGACCAGCTTCCTTCATTAGCATAATGATTTCACGTTCATCTATGTCACAGCATTTTCAGGCCTTGGGTCGATGTGTTGGGTATGGCCTTTCCTAGTCCTTACAACAACAGACAGAGCAACTAGCAGGAATTCATGTCCCCATGTCCCTATTTGCATTCCTCTTCTAGGGGGTCTGATCATCTCTTAAGAGCACAATGATTTAGCAGCTAGACATCCCGTTCAGGTTTCCACACTTCCTGTCTGTAACAATTTGTACCCAGGGTTGTAGACAAAACTCTGAGTCTACTGTACCTGGTGGGCTCTTTAAAGGCTGTCAAGGGTGTGCCTGTCCTGCACTATGTGTGCATGAGGGTGCCTTCTCCTCCCTTCGTGGTGAGGAGCCCTCTCTAAGCTGAGGTCCATGGCCCCATCCTGGTCCTCTTTTGGAAGAATGTTGACACAACAAGGCTGATTGTTCCCAAATTTGCACCCCAGTGAGGTCTCGGCAGACCTGTTCTTTAACTTGAAAGATTTAGACATTTCATGTTTTCAATTATGCCAAGATTGATTAAGCCTTGGGAAACTGATCATACTAACTACACTTAGAACCGACTGATTTACAAATCTCTGTAATTTGGTAAATTTACTGTTGGGGCTTGTATCAGTAGAACAGGCTTGGCAGTGCTGCCATGATAGCTCAGATCTCAGGGGCTTTAAACAACAAAGCTGTCCAAAGAGGTCCCAGAGACTCTCCAGGGCATCTCTGTAGAGTGGCTCGGTTACACCTGCACAGAGGCCATATTGCTACTACAGATGAGGAAGGGAAAGAGAACACACCGGACGGTCTCCCAGCCGCCACTTAAACACTCCCCCCAAGTAACACATGCATCTCCACTCACAGCTCAGCCGAAGCAAGTCAGGCAGCCACAGCTAATCTGCAAGGAGCAGGGAAGACCAACTCCCCAAGGCCATTGGAGAGGCATGGATGCCCACCTTTCTATTGGATAGAATCCCCCGTCTGTATTTCCTCCAGGTAAGCACCTGCGAAATGGGGGTGCCAGACAGAGGTCAGTGGGCACAAATTGCACAACAGGAGTTGGACATGCAAGTGTTTCCATGATACTAGCTGACATTAGCATGCCTGCTGTGTGCACAGGACATGTAACGTCAGCTGCCATTATGAGTCTGCTGAGCCTTCTCTATTCTTCTGACAATTTGGTTTAAAGGTCAGATTATTTGTGGCCATCGGAACAGGGTGACCTGTAGCCATTCATTTCTGGGCTCCCTTCAGAAGTGCATCACTTCACGTCAAACATTTTGTGATAGATTCAGTTATTACTTTATCTTTGTGTCATATACATGAACGGCTACACAGATAAACAGATATAGTTTGTGTGTGCATGAATGTGGTTGTATATATCTGTATCTATAGCTATCTATCTACAGTCATCGATGACTGGTTTCATGGTCAATTTCAGTGGGGTTTCTTTTTTTGTGGCTGAGATTTTGGAAGCACACTTGATGATATTTGAGAGATATACTCATATTCTTAGGAAAACACTTCTCTTATCTCACCTCCAAAGTATGAAGGGGCCTGATGGCAGCTACCTATAAACTGATGACAGTTCCAAGTATTTTAAGATTTCACGTTCACTAGTGAAAAAGTAATGATTGTATTACCTCAGGGTTTTCTATGACTCAGTTTGGGAGCATCCTTTAACTACAAGACATTATATTTTTTATTTATTTATACAGTTTAATATTAAATTTCTCAACAGATGGTGCTCATGAAACTTTCTTCATTGATAATTTTATGGTTGAACAAAGAGAATATCCTCTTTCCTTTTAGCTTAAGTCAGCATATATTCTCTCTAATTGTATTCAGTCAATCTGCTTTATGCCTAATTGTACCACAATAGGTTACTCATCCTCATTTTGAGATTTAAACAACTTTTAAAGTTTCTGATGTTTGCTGACCCTCCTTGAGGCTCTTCCTTCGCCACACATAACACAATTAGGGGTAAATTAAAATGCATATCCTCACCGAGAAAAGCGCAATCAGTTCCTAATGCCCATCTTTTCTGAGTGGATTGATATTAGATGCAAGCTTCCAACAAATGAACAATCATTTACCTTTTCTAGACTGTGCGCTGGCCACGGTCTTCACAGGCACCCTAAGGTCGGCTAAAACTCAGACCTTTCTAAGTGGTCTGTGCCTTTACCCTGACATTTGGGTCTCCAAACTCAATAGATTTCCTTGGCAAACTCCATCTTTCCCCCATCCTGCCCCAGAGAATTCCGGGGAAAGAACCTATTTCCTTCCCTCCCCTGCATGCCACGGTGCCCTTCAGTGGAATGGTGGGAGGCCCTTTCTCCCCAGCGGGATTCTCTCTTTCCTCCCGAGGGCTTTCTTTGGCCAACAATGGCGGCTTTCCCTAGTATCCTTTGATGTCGCCACCTCTTACCAGAGCCAGCTCACGGCGTGGAATTTAGAGCCAAACTGCATCTGAGGCTGAATCCTCCCGGAAGTCACGCCAACAGCCGCGTGGCCAGCAGCTCATATCCGGCGACCTTGCCATACAGGAGGGAAGAGCTGCCGGTAACATCTCTCCTGTTCCCTGCGATGTGCTCTCAGCACGTTTGGGAGGGGGTGGACAGGGTCCTTGAGCTTCAGTACTGCGTGTCTACATTAAAAAGAACACAGAGCTTTTTGGCGCCTCTGCATGTCTTGTTGGTCGGCCAGCCTGGAGGAATGTCTGAGCAGTTGCTTCTTGGAGTGGCCTCCTTGTTCCAGAGCTTCCTCACAGACAGTGCCCACACCTCCTTAGAGAGTGAGGGCTTAGTCAATCTTATGAGCGCCGCACAGAGTAGATACTCAATAAATGCCGGTGAATCCAGCTTCCAGGATGAATCATGAAATTGCCAGGATGCAACATTTTTTCGACCCACAAAAACAATTTCATATGGTTCAACTTGATTTATAAAGGCAGAAATTGCCATCTCATTAAGTTGTAACATGTATTATTCTTGTCAGCTCTCAAAATTGTTCTGAAGATAAAATACGCTTACCTGAAAATTTTGGACTTGATCTCTCTGAGTTAGAGCCATTTTATTCTTTTCCTGAATAATCTATGCTTTGTATAATTTTAAGGTATGAGAAAGAGTACACCGTATGTATTTTAATAAGCTGTGTAAATATCTTTTGCAATACTTTATGCCTTTCTTATTCTGAAATCTAAAACAGCTCAAAGGTCACCCAGAAATTTACCGGAATTCCAGTCTAAAATCACGCCATCCCACCTCTAACTTCTCACTAACACAGCCACGAAAACAGCAAAACGCTAAAACAGCAAAACATTGTGACACGAACACTGATAAATGGCAGACATCTTAATGCCATGATCTAGGAGGAATTGACCTCAATGATAACATAAAAAAAGAGCTGGGTAAAATCAAATAGGCAAACAAATAAATACAAACAATTCTGGGGATACAAGTATGGTTCGCCTAGCCTTTGCTTGAACAGAATCAGGATGAATTAAAAAAAAAATTAATTAATCACTCTGTCTCCTAATTTAGGGATCTGGAGCCTGCACCATCAATGGAATTCTGGGGTCAGCTACTTCTCCTTGGGGCTGCGTTCTCCTCTCCGCGTCAGCTCTCACCTCTACTCTTCCCGGAAGGATTAGGCAGGGAGGCCGGATGGAAGAGGAGCCATGCATTTTGGGAGTTGTAGTTCCCAGAAGCATCTCATAGTAACAATGATTGCCAATATCTGTGGAATGCTGACTACACATCAGGCATTGTATTGAGTGCTTATCATAAATTACTCAGGAAAATTCTCTTAAATCCCCACATTTCAGCAGTGGATATATCAATCCACAGCAGGTCTGTGCTGCTGCTCTCTGAAAGCTCTTTCCATTTTGGGAAGATTCAAGAACTGAACACTCTAGGAGGTGTGCTCAGGTGAAAATGTACCTGTGGACATTTACAACCGGTCCAAGGGGTAGTCACATTAATCATGAACTATATTAAGAGTTAAAAAAAATTACTCTTTATCATCTTGCATATTTAGCGTTTAGCCTAATTCCATAGGGTCAGGTCCGCAAAACTGTAATTGCCTATGTAATTAAGATAAAAATATTCTTTTCTTTTTTTTTTTAAAAAAGATCTTACTTTTTTTTTGTAAAAATTATGTGTACTTATTGCAAAGAATTCAAACAGGGCCCAAAGAGTTCAAAAATGCAGAGAACAATTATCTGCATTTTCACCCCTGAGAAATAGCCATTCTCGATTTAAGGAGAATATAAGCCCCAACAAAAGATTCTTAATAATTGAAAGCATATCTAAGCAAAAAGGATTTCTAAAACACAAGTCAATGGATTGTATTTGGAGTTTGCATTTTAATTAGAACTGCCTACAGAGTTTGATTTGAGGCCCCTTTGCTGGAACATAATTTTTGTTGGGTTTTCAGAGGTGCATGAAACCTGCCCCCCCCCACCTCTGTACCCTCCCCAGAGATTTCTTTCCAGCTTCCAAGATTCTGCTGACCTTGGGCAAGTAGCCCACCATGTTAGTTCTCAGACTCCTCGGCTTCCAAATGAGGAGGCTGGGCCAGCTTGTTACTAATCTCCTCCATGCCTCACATTCTATGGGCTATTCTCCTTGTTAAAATGTAAACTCTCCTAAGAGATGCCTGGGTGGTCAGGATGGAAGTGGGGAGCCCAGGGCTATGGGGAGGATGAACAGATGGAAAACAGTGGATTCCTGCAGCATTCAACGAGGAAACTCAGATATTTGGGTTGGAGATGAGAGGGGAGAAAGAAGGTATCAAATTTAGGAAATTTCATTTCTCCCGCAATTTATTCTAGGGTTGACTTAAATTGATTGTCTATGTCTCTGATTGTCAGTACATTAAAAATTAATAATTATATGGGCAATTAAATACTGAAATGAAAAAAAAAAACACATTAGTGATAGGCCTTTAAATTATACCAGGCCTCCCTGAATTTCCAGTCCTGATTGCTTTCAGACCATTAACCAATTGACAGGGAGGTGAAAGGTCGGACAAACTTATAATACAAGTGTCAGGGGAAAAAGACCAGTCCCAAAGTAAGCGTGAAGCTCCGCTGAACAGAAAATGTAAGTCAAGGCACACACACGTCTCAGTTTATGAGACACATTTGCCTTTGAGGTTTTACTTCTGTGAGATGTGGTATGTATACGCATGTCAAGGGATTGCACAATTGAGCGGATGTAGTAAAGTAATAGATTGCATCAACAAAGGCATCCCACTGAGTGAGAAAGTTTAAACCTTAGTCAACAGTGTCTATGTATTTGGTATTGGCCTGCCCCGCTGTAAGGTAAGCTCCTGGCAGGCAGGGGCTTGCTGTGGTTTATTCCCTGCTGGGTCCTGAGCCTGGATCAAAATTTGTGCATGATGCACCCCTTGTCTTGCCTGAAAAGAGGGGCTTCCTGCTGGGGGGAGATGATTCACAAAGCATCAGGATGGAAAATTCTTGCAGATTCCTGTTCTACAATCCAAGATGAACCTGAAGAAAGGATTTCCCAAAGCACGACAAATAGACTATCCTGACAACCTTTGTGGGTGGGGGTCTGGCCAAATATATTTGGTTTAAGAAAACAAAGATGTGGGTTCCAATTACTTGTTGCTGCCTAACAGACCACCTCAAACTTAGCGGCAGAACACAACAACCCTTCCGTTATACTCCCAGGTCCTGCGGATCAGGAATTTGGGCAGGGATGGCTTATTTCTGCTCCATGGGGCCTTGGGGCCTCTGCTGGGAGGATGTGAAGGGCAGACAGCTGGAATCTTCAGAGGCTTCATCACTCACACGCTTGGGCCCTGGGGCTGAGACCACTGAAAGGCTGGGTCTATTGACCAGAGCTCCTGAGTGTGGCTTGGGCTTCTGAACACCGCGGCTGGGTTCCATGGTGGAGCTGCAGAAGAGCAAGGGTCTCCAGAGACAGGTGGGGCCTGGCTGGCCTTCCCGACCTGGCCCCAGATGTGACACAGTGCCCTTCCTGCCACACTCTATTGCCACGAGCTCACCCAGATTCACGGGCTGTAAAACTGTCTCTTGATGGGAGCGGGTCCAGAGCACTTGTGGCCACTTTCACAGACTTCCCTAGTGCCTGAGCTCTTTCCATCAGAGATAAAGGACATTTGCTCATGCACTGGCAGCAGCTGGTTACCATGGCACCATAGCCATCTTTTCCACAGCTATTCATGGACTGGCTGTGTGCCCAGCACTGCTGTAGGTAAGGGGCTACAACATGGGACAACATGGACAAGAATACATGCCCTTATGCAGCCTATATTCAGCAGGGTGAGATGGGCAAATAAACATGCAAACAGGTGAGATGTACCCTATTAGCTGGTTATCACTTTCTAGAGAGAGTAAATCACAGAGGGGTTAAGGAGTGCAGGGATTGGAGGGAGACAACAATTTAAAATAGGGTGGCAGGCCTTGGTGAAGAAGTGACATTTCGTCAAAGGGCCTGCAGAATGCCAAGGACGGTGGGAGGTTGAAGACGGCCCCCAACTCTTTGACATGCTTCCCTTTGAGATGTGGCCCGTGGTGCCTCTGCTCGGATCCAGTCATACCCAGGGATTCTGTGATCGCTTTGTCCCCCCAGACCATGGGGAAAGTGACCTGGCACTGGTGTCCCAGTGAAGGCCTTTGGGAAAGGGCAGCTTTGATGTCCTGCCCTGGGGCCATGTGTCCTTGGAGTCCAGGTCACCGTGTCAAAAGCTCCACGCATCCTGACCATGTGGAGAGACACTGAGGCCACACAGAAGAGAGGCCCAGCTGAGCCGGCCTTCCGGGCGCCGCCATGCTGGGCGAGTGAAACCCTCTGGACCCTCCAACTCAGCCCACCTGCCCACTGAAAACCATCCATTCCCTAAGATGACCCATTTAGGGAGTTTTTAATTTAAATGATTCAGAAAACTTCCTGAAGTAGGAATGATGACGGACCACCTCCAATCAGAGGAATGTGGCACCATTTACTGAATGCCAGTGAAGCCTGTGTCCCACAGACTCAGCTAATTAGCAGAGTGACTCTGAGGTGTGTTTTTATCCCCTTTTTACAGACCAGACTCCTGAATCTATAGACAGATGAAGTTACTTATTCAAGATCATACAGCACTGAGAGGCTGAACGAATTCACCCCGGTTCTTTCTGACCCCAAATGCTGGATTCTGTGCCTCTCCTGTTCTGATGGGATGGAGACCCCACACCTTTCTCCCCACCCTGGTCACTGTGACCTGTATAAGGACCACCCTGTGCTCTCTGGGGTCCTGTGAATGTCTTTGACAAATGATCTGAGTACATGGAGTCAAAAGGAGCTCCTGCATGTTTTAGATGTTGGTCAGTTGTTTCCTTGGGGGAACTGAATCGGACTCACCTGGGTTCTAGACTGGGCAAGCCCTCTGCGGCCACTAGACTGGGCAAGCCCTCTGCGGCCAGGAAAATACCTGCCCTCCGTGTTCAGGAGCAGTGGGCTCGTGTTGGGGAGGAAGCGGCCCCCAGTCCTGCCCTATCTTCCCGCAGACGTGCAGACGGCACCCACCACAGCAAACGGAGCCCACCGAGTGATGGAGCCACCGGATCTGACCGAGCCGTCTAGAGCGTGTTGCTGGAATCCCTACAAATAAACATTAAAATTTGTATCTTATGCGCACAAAGTGTTGTTCTTTATTTAAAATCCCAATGCAGTGTTTCATTAATGGTACAACTTCAGACCTGATGACAAGCATTAGGTGAGTTGTATTTGAGTAGGGGGGAGGTCTCTGTTCGGATTGCCCAAATCACTCTACATTAATGTCTCCACTGTTCAGAACAATAAGCCTGCCTGCCAGCTTTCCTCATCCCCTGCTGGACACAGGACCGAGTTCACAGTTGTGTGACGAGTCAGCCCAGTGGGTCTGAAGAATTTCTGCTGATCTGTAAGCCAGGATGAGTCATACCAGGTCTCAGGGGCAGAACTAGGCCAAGGGAGAAATGAGACATTAGGTCATGCTACCATCCTATGGGTACAAAGAAAGATGTGTGTGTGTGTGTGTGTGTGTGTGTGTGTGTGTGTGTGTGTGTGTGTGTGTGTGGTGTATGTGTTGTGGGTACGTTATGGGTGTGTGCACATGCACGCATGCCTGTCTGCTTGTGTGGAGAGGGAGTGGGAGCAGATTCAGCAACTGGGCTCAAGGTCAGGAAGGTAGGCGGTCTTGAGAGGCAGGATGTGATGTGTGTCCAGCCAGGTGGTCCTGGAGGGGCCTGGGGAGCAGGTCAAGGGAAACAGCAGAGCCGCAGAGACCTGGCCACACCTGTCCAGGTGAGGGCCACTATAGTCAGGCTCATGGGATGACTGAAAAGTGGACTTATTTCAAGGTCAACATAGAAATAACCTGAAATTAGGCTGGCCAGAGGAAACCAAGACCGGGGAAGGAGACATAAAGTCAAGCTTTCTCTGCCTGTTTCTCAGTGAGGATTCGAGTAAAATACAATTACGTGCGGTATCATATTCTTACCTGATCTTCCTGCATCTGAGCTGTCATTTCCCCCTTGAAACCTTCTATGCTGTACGGGTCTGCCATTTCCATTTATCTTTGAGTAACTATTTACATTTGCATCTGCTCATCTCTAAACAGTTTCTCCTTTTCCCCTGACATCCTAAGCTCTTTTTCTCTGAAATGACAACCACACACACCTAAGGAGCGCCTGCCTTTGCACTTTCACTTGACTTTATTATGAATCTGCTCTGCGGCTGTATTTATGAATCCCAAGGTTCTTACTAAAACTGGGTTTCACTAGGATTAGAGAAGAAAACGTTCATCTTTTTTGCATAAATAATGCAGTGACAATGGCTAACAGCTGCCTTATGGAACCCATTTCTTCTCCTGTCTTATTTAAAACCTCCAGCTTCTGAGCACAGTTGCTCACCTGTCCTGGAAGTCCACCTCCAGAAGCCTGGCATCTCAGGACAAAAGGGGAGAGGACTGATGGAGACAGGACAGCGCAATACAGGGTCCAGAATAAAAGCTCTAGGGGGCCAAAGGCAGCCTATCTTTCGGAGCACCCACCTCCACCCAGGAATGAGACCAGCTACAGGCCAGATCTTGTTCACCAGTGGGTAATGCACTAAGACTCCATGGCGACCTTCCTATGACCTTGGCCATGTCCGTGTGGATTTCTCTGTAGAGGTGACTATAAATGGTGAAGGATCCAGGGGCCTTGAAGGCCTATTGGGTCTCTGATTACCTGAAGGAAAGACTGTCCAGGGGTGGCGTTGAGCAAAGCCTCTAGCTTCTGAGACTCTGGACAGAGGGGCATCAAAGCAGGCCCTTGCCTATGGGGTTAGTGCAACAATTGGCCTGATTTTGAATCCTGTCTCTGCGACTTAGGAGTCACATGGCCTTTCGGAGCCTTTGCCTTCTCATCTCTGAAATGGGCTGAGAGCGCTGGGGTCCCTCCTCCATCTGAGGCCAGTGTCCACCTGAGGCCAGTGTCCATTCTCAAGTGATGAATGTTGTGCACAGTGCGGATGTAGGAGGAGGAAGAAACGTTAAGTCTCCTTTGAAGTTTATCTCATCTCTTTGTTTTCCTCAAGCATCACCCATTTTGCTCTTGTGACTATCCTTGCGGTCCCTTGAACCACAACCAATAGGTCAGGAGCTAAGAAAAGTCTGGGAGTGAGGCTTTATGAGTCTTACTGGAAATTCTGCACTGATGGACAAATTTGGTGACTCAGAGACCCCTGGAGGTCACAGGCCAGAGCCCAGGCTCAGCGTCCGTCCCTCAGTCCCTTTCAAAATCCACGCCCACATTGCTCTCGCTGTCCGGCTGTCCACTTCCCTGCAGGGGGCGCTGTTCTGTGGGCCAGGCACCCTCCTGGGGGTACATCCTACAGTCCCTGGCCTGGTGAGTCTGATTCTCTTCTTTGTCTGCAGCCTCCAGCTCTTCCAATTTCCATGCTGGCCTCCCTCAACCCAACCTCCTCATCTGGCCAGGCTGACTTCCCCGACACCTGCCTCAAATTCTTCAGGGACTGGCTGATACTTGCAAGACATCCATGGCCACTTCTGCAGGTGGACTCTGAGGTCTCCAACGGCCACTCCCAGTGCTTTCTACCCACCTCCCAGAGAGCCCACATAGGTGGCTGTGCCCAGTGAGCTTTGCTCACGACCCGAAATGTCCTCCTCCTGGTTTTCTAATCACCCATTTCTGCCTGGAAAGCTTCTTTCATTCCTCAAGATGCAGCTTAAATGCCACTTTCTCTGAAAAGCTATTCTATAATCTGCAAGACAGAGTTAGTCTTCACCCGAGCACACTTCAGCAGCCATCTCAGCGGCTAGGATAAATATTTACTGAGCACTTTCTATGTGTTCTATCCCCCAGGCCCCAGGGACAAAGGTGAGTGAATGTCTCTGTCTGCCAGGATCTTTGCAACTAAGTGAGAGATGGAAAGTTAACAGTCAAATAAAATACAGTGTGATCAGAGTGAGAAAAATGGGCAGTGATATAAACCTGAAAGTCACCATTGATGGCTTGCCAGGCAGTATGGTGGTTGTTTCAGACACATAAGCTCATTTAATCATCACTACAACCTCAAGAGATAGGGGCCACTAACATATCCAATGACAGTTGAGAACAGAGGCACAGAGATGTTAAGGGACTTGCCCACTGTTAAGCAGTTGAGTATGTGATGTACTCAGGACCTGAGAATCCGTGTGTTTGGCCATCATACCCTCTGCCTCTTCTTGAGTCTCACCACTTCACGTTCACCCAGTCCTCATGGCAATCCACACAGCCACAGTCCAAGGGCCAGGAAGGAACTGTCCCACGCCCCTGGTAGCCTAAGACTGAATGCACAGTCACATTTCCCCAGGTGGCCACAATGCTAGCGAAGGTGTGCACGCTTAGAGTCACATGCAACATTGCAAAGTGCAGCACGAATGCAGTCCCAACACAAGGTCCCTGTCCTGGGGGCTCCGAGAAGTTTATGTAGGGTAGTTCAACATAGCTCTGGAATGGGTAAACGCTACAGATGCAGATCTGGAGACGAGAGTGTTCCCCTTTCAGAGGTAAGTAACCCAGCGTCTGGGAGGCACAGAGTCCAGCGGGTCTGGTGGATGCATGGGTTGGGCATGGAGAGGCACTGAGAAAGGAGAAGGCCGTGGGTCCTGGAGGACGTTAGCCCGGTCTGAGGGCTTGTCCTAAAGACAATGGGAGCTAAGGAAATATTAGAGTAGACAGCGTGGCCCTCATAGCCCTCACATGCCTGAGAACACTGGAGGTGGGCTTGTTATGTGGCAAGTAAAAATACATGACACCCAGTTACATTTGAATTTTACATAAACAGTAAATAAATTTTATAAATACATCCCATATGCTATTATGGGACACACAGTAAAAAGTTGTTTGTTGTGTATCTGATCACATAGATATAAACCAAATAATTTTTAAGTACTGTATATGTCCCAAATACCACATGGTACTGATTTATGCTAAAAGGTTATTCACTGTGGTTTATATAAAACTCAAATGTAACTGAATGTCCTGTATTTTTTTCTAGCAACCCTAACTGGAGGAGCCCCCTAACTGGGGGCAGACCAGAAGTCCGAGGTTGAGGATGTGCTGAGTTTGAGGTGCCTGTGGGCCATCCACTTGGAGATGAGGCTGGCCAGTCACGGTGTGTCAGGGTGGGTGCTCAGCCAGGATGGAGGTAAAACAGGGTGGAGTTCATCAGAGTGTAAAGAGTCAAAGCCATTGCTGCAGATGTATGTGCTGCACCACGGGAAAGCCAACACTCAGAGGCAACTGGTAACTACTCACCCGCCAGGGAGCCGCTCCAGAAAATCCTGACTGAGGGTTACAGCTCTCTGCTGCGGCAGTGACAGAGTGGAGTAAAGGTGAAGTCACTGAAACCTGGAGAGGTCTAGTACATGAAACAGTGTCTACACGGACACTCAGCGACCCTTAAATTTATGACACTTCATTATTTAAAGCATGTGGAGCAGAGAGCTTGCCACTGCTTCCACCAGTTCTGTACAGTGTTTTAGTTTCATAAATGATGAAGTTATTTCACAGAGAGATTTAATAACTCAGTTGAAATAAATACCGGGGAGTGTGACAGAGTTGTAGTGACAGACCCAGCCTTCTAACCCATGTATTCTTCCCACACGGACCCTTCTGCCAAATACAACCATTCTGCAAAGTTTGGAGGAAAATCTATCTGAGGAGGTGGTGTGCATTTACTTTGCCCCTGAATATCAGCCCAGCTTAACTGGACTCTAAACAGCTGAGGTGTAGTCTTGTTTCAGTTGAGTCTTACCCTGACAGGGACCAAAGAAACACCCTCTGCCGGGCTGCATTCCCCCGACCACTTGGTCATCTCACGGCACATGCAGAGCTCCGCACGACTGTCAGGTGACACACCGGCACAGCTCGTGAAGTTGGATCAAGAATTGAATTCCCAGTGCCACGGTCTGGTTCAGCAGTAACTCGGAAACAGACTGTGCCAGATTAAAGAAATTTTTGTCTGCATCAGGACAGCCTGGTCTTGGAGGCCTTTGAAGAAAAGCACGAATAACCCGAAGACAGTTCTCTGCTGTAAATAGCTAACAATGTTACCCATCTTCTTTACTAGTCGCACATGCAGTGAAGATGTAGATATTAATTCATTAATTTTCTTCTAACCAGTAAATTGCTGTGAAAAATATTTCTGAGCAGCCATGAATTGAAATACAGGTGTTCTGTTCAAGGTAAAGAGAAATGTAGCTGCTCACATCTGATAGCTGCGGGAGCACCATTAACCATTCCACCCGTTGTCTCCCAGATGCATGCAAGGCCCATGGTTTATTTTGCTTACTCAAGTTATGATGCTGTCAGAGTGATTCTGTCTCCATGCTCTCAGAAATATAACAGGGCCAGGGCATGAATAATTTGATATATGGGTACACATACCTGCCAACCATGAGACAAGGTGGATGTGTAGGAAAACATGTTTGACTCAGCCCAGGACCACTCTCAGATGGTACTGCTTTATTACACAAGTAATATGGGCTCTGCCTGCGCTTCTCTGGGACATCTGGTTTACCAGTGAGAGTTTGAGCTTTTTAAGGAAAGACTCAGGACTTGAAGAAGCTGGAAATGCTTACCTCTAAGAAAAGGAGACATGTGTATGCAGCTTGGATGTGGGCTGTGCTCCTGGTAGCGGCGGAGGGAATGCAGACCACGATTGTCTGAAGATCCTGGGAGATCTGCAGAGGACAGGTGAGAATGGCTGGAAGGCAGAATTCGGTTAGAGAAAACAATGTTCTACTAATTATTGCTATTAGAAACTGGAATGGATTTCTTTATGAAGCACACTTCTGTTCCTAGAAGTGTGTGAGCTGAGACTAGATGCCAGCTTTGGGTATCTATTCTGTACAACTAACTGTCCCAGAATTTAGTGACTGAAACAACCACCATTTGCCTGGTTTGCTCAGGATTCTGCAGTCTTTGCAGGGCTCACTAAGGGCAATTCATGAGGCAGCACCTGGGTGGCTGAGAGGATCAATTTTGAAGATGGGCTCACTCAGGGCTGGCAGGCTGGGACTGGCTGCCATCTAGAAGTTCAGCTGTGGCTGTTGGCCGGAGGCCCTTGTCCTCCTCCACATGGCCTCTACCCAGGCTAGGCCAGCTGTTCCGAGAGTGGTGGCCGCTGGGAGGTCAGACTTCTCACATGGTAGCTGGCTTCAATAGACAGAAGGGAAGTTGTGAGGCCATGTTAAGTTTAGGCCTGGAACTGGCAGAGTCACATCCACCCTTCTTCTGGTTGAAACAGGTCCCTGGGCCAGAGCAAATTCAAGGGAAGGAGCTACATCAGAACGTGAATACGTTGAGCTTATTGGAGTCCACCCGTTTTGTTCTCGCAATGCCCAACCAGCTTCGTCACGGAGAAGATTCATTCTCTGGGTAGGATGTTGAATTGGAGGACCACGATCAAACTCTAGAATTCCCTGGCTCAATTTCTTTTCAGAAAGAACAGAGGTCCACCGTGAGCGTTCCAATGGGGCTTCCTGATCGACTACGCACTTCCTGTGTTTTCCAGCCCACCCGGACCTTGGTCAGTCATTTCACAGGGACACAGCTCCCTTCCAGGCATAATGACTTCTCAAGCCACCTAATGATTTTTCTTCATGCTGCAGATATCAGCCTGGTCCCAAACAATTCATTTTGTCAATGCTGCTACCAGACAGAACGCATGTTACTCTAGTTTGCAAAAGCTGTACTATAGTGTAAGGAACAGTGAGGAGTTAAATGCTGTAACTTACATGTTTTTATTTTGCTACCTGAATTGTTTTTTAAAAGTAAAGCTTCTGTTTATTATAAATAGAGTACAAATCACTATGGCAAATGTAAATGAAAAGAAGATGCAAAAAAGAAAAACAGGCACTCTCAATGACCCATAACTATTCCAACCTTTAGTACATATTTGAATACAAATTAACTTAATGTAGTTATATTATTTCATTTAATTGCACCATAACTTATTTTGTATGATACTAAAAATTTTGAGATCAGAATAACTTATTGCATGTTATAGTTATATTCAGTGATATTATTAAAGTCTTTACAAGTGTTTTAAATTACTATACATGCACTGATGGACAGTGACTGTAATAGGGTTGGTGGGGGGGACCTGATGAAGGGGGTAGTTTAATCATCACAATATTGCCCATGTAATTGTAGGTTAATGATACTAAAATAAAATAAATTGTTAAAAAAAAAATTACTATACATGATTTGGCCATATGAGCATATCATAATTCACTTAATTTTATGCTAATCTTGGACTTTAAATTGTTTAAAAAAATTTTTACATTAAATACCATATTAGTATAAATGCTTTTCTGCATAAAGTCTTTATTTAGAAATATATTCTTAAAATAGATTTCAATGAGATGTTTTAACATTTATTGAGTGTTTACTGTATGTATTTCACACAGTTTGCTAGGCTAACAAAAACACCTGTATATTGATTTTGTGCTGAACTTTTGCCAGGTACTAAGCTAAGGGCAGCTCTATTAGTTTGCTGGGGCGGCCATCACAAATTACCCAAAACTGGACCGCTTAAACAACAGAGCTTTACTCTTAGGGCTCTGAAGTCTAGAAGCGTGAGCTCAAGGTGTTGGCAGGGCCACACTCCCTCCAGAGGATCTAGGGAAGACTCCTCCTTTGCCTCTTCTGAACTTGGTCGATCGTTTTTTTCTCTTCCTAGTGGGTCAACCATTCCTGATGGCCGTCAGCAGTTCCCTGGCTTGGCTCTGTGTAATGAAGACATGTAGCTGCATCTTAGTCTCTGTTGTCGCGTGGTCTCCTTCGCGCTGTGAGTTTGTGTCCAGATTTCTCTCTTCTTTTAGCACACCAGTCACTGGGTTAGGGCCCACCCCAGCCCAGTATGACCTCATCTTTACTTGACCACCTCTGCAAAGACACGGTTTCCAAATAAGGTCACATTCACCGATTCAAGATAGACATGGATTTTTTTTTTTTTTGGATTATAGCCCATAATTTATTTTATTTATTTATTTATTTTTTTTACAATTTATTTTATTTTAGTATCATTAACCTATAATTACATGAGCAATATTGTGATGATTAAACTAACCCCTTCATCAGGTCCCCCCCACCAACCCTATAAAAGTCACTGTCCATCAGTGTAGTGAGATGAGAATCACTACTTGTCTTCTCTGAGTTGTACAGTCCTCCCCGTGCCCCCCCACCTTATGTCTGCTAATCGCAATACCCCTTTTACCCTCTTATCCCTCCCTTCCCACCCTTAAATCCATGTCTATGGAGCGACTTCTTCAAGAACGGACCATAGACATGGATTTTTGCAAGACACCATTCCACCCAGAATAGTGGTCCATGAATAATCTTTTCTGATCCTCACAATTGCCCCCTGGGTGAGTAAGTCGGTCATTTTGAGAATTTGAGATGCCAGTAATCTTCTAGGGTCCTCCGGTGAGGAAGCTCATTCAGGATGTGAAGGGAAATGATCGAGCAAAGAGAGGCTCGGTCTTCCTTTCTCCCTGACCTGGGCTTGGACACTTTCAGCGGGGTCCTCCACAGCTCCTCCCATCTCTTCCAGAAGCCAGCTCCACAGCCAGGGCCCCCAGATGAAGTCAGAACCCCTATGCATGATAAGCAAGCTAAGAAAAAACAACTGCACTTTTGAAGAGAGATAATGGTTCCAAAAGGGAGATCAATCTCAGGACTTAGAGCAAACACCATCTTCATTCTGACCCCCATTCCTGCCCATGCAGTAGGCTTATTGAACCAGACAGAGAGCCTTGGAGATGCCCCCATCTGGGTTCTTAGAGGATATTCCGTCTGCGAACAGAATGATAGGAGAGCAGGAAGAACATTTTCTGATGAAAAAGGCAGCCACTGAATTAAAAGGAAAAAAGAGTCAGTGGAAGCAGGGAAGTTTAGATTAGATGCTCCAAAATTCTCAGAGGGGAAGTCTGCAGAGATTAATGAGAAAAGGGAAGTTAACTAGGTAAATAAATGAGAGACATGTAGGGATAAATAAGTGACGTGAAGACAAGTTCAGGAGATTTGAAATATCTATCGTCAGAGTGGCAGTAGCAGCAAAGGTCAGAAGTGCAAAGAAGGATTTTCCGGTGATAGGTGACATTTCGTTCTTCCATAATTTTAAAGTCCTTTCCACAAATGTGGTGCTGAATCCTCTTACATTCTTAATATTCCATATTTGGATTTCCTCTCCTTTTTCTTGATGAGCCTTGTTAAAGACTGGCTACTTTCAGTGTCTCCTGAAGCTGCCCAATTATGAGAAGCACTTAGAATGCTTGCTAAGAACACAGATTTCAGAGCCTATTTCCGATTGTCTGGGCTTTGAATGTGGGGGGGAGGGCAGACCTGGAAATTTAATTTTATCAAGGGCCGGAGGTTATCTTAGGGTCTTCTAAGCTTGGGAAACTGGCATTTTGCCACAGCCGTTTCAAATGAATTTGGGATTTAGTTAACACCTTTATTATTTTTTGTAATTTACGAACTTCTAGTTCTGTCTTCATTATTTTTTCCTCTTGGGGTTTGCTTCCCCTCCCTTATCTAGGTTTCTAAGATAAATCCTAAGTTTGTTGACATTTCTATTTTTTTTTTCCAAGTGATAAAAGCTTTTAAAACATAAATTGTATACCCTGGGAAAGCTTTGTCCAAACTGTATGGTTTTTGGTAAACAGTATTTCCATGGGTGTTATTTTCTGTAACCACAAATTGATTCCTTTTATTAACCAAAACATCCTTTAAAATTATCCACTTGGTTTTTGTTTAACTTCTAAACTTTTTCAAAAATTTAAGTACCAGTAAAGATCTTCAGTGCTATCACCAATTAGAAAACATACAGTCAACCTTGACATCTAATCAAAATTGTAAACTTATTTGGATGGGTGTCTAAAGCTAAAAGAGACATGACTAAATAGACAAAAATAGAATAAAATGATAGAACATATCGATTTAGAGCAAGTTTTCTCAGCCTTGACACTATTAAAAATTTGGACCAGATAATTCTTTGTGGTGGGGGCTGCCTGTGCGTTTAGGAGGTTTGGCTGCATCTCTGGCCTCCACCCACTAGATGTCAGTATAGGTATCGCACGCCGCCCCCCTGCGTTTGTGACTACCAAAACTGTCTCCTGGGAGTAAACTCACCCCAGCTCAAAACCGCTGACTTCTACCCTTGTTCAAGGATGAGTTTGAAAACCTGCAGACCTCACACCCACCGTCTTTTTCCCTGTTCAAAGCTTTTATCCAGAGCAGATTCCCTCCCCTGGGCTGTGGAGAGGAGTGGGGAGTAAGAAGGAGGTTGCTTTGAACAGCACACGATCTGCCTTAATCAATTTATTGATTCTCTTCTTCTGTCCAACAGAGCTCCATTTTCCTCTCTACCCCAGGCAACAGTTTCCTAAGCCAACATTATTAAATTACCAACAAAAGCACTGGAACAGTCCTATCAGGTGGTCCTTAATACATGTCAACAGCCCCCTCCAAAATAGGTATTTTACATCACTGTATGGTGGGCATTTTAATCTCTGTTTTGTAGTTAATAAATAACTTAATTACTTAAGGGGAGGTTAAATAAGTGGCCCAAAGTTATGTATGTATTTAAGGTGTGGTGGACTGGCTGATTCCCATGTAAATGCCCTGATTTCTTAGTTAAGGTGGAAACCAGTTAACTGAGTCTTACTTCCCCTCTCACTGAGTCTCATAAGATTGCCATAAAGTTCATAAAACTACACTGCTCTGCAAAATATGAATATCAACCAACAAGTGCCAGTGTGGGAAAGTTTTCCAGATATCAGTTTTCTTGCTGTCTTTGTTTTTTTCTATTTTATTTCATGAAGTTTATATTTTGCCATATGAAAGGTAAGAGAAAAAGGAGAGTCAGAAAACGTTCTTGCCATTTGATCCACAAATTCTGCTGATGGCAATCTATCCTAATGAAATGCAAGTTAAGCTATTTGTGATAAAATATTTATGACAGTGTTGTGTATAACAGCCAAACCTTCGTAAAACCACAAAGGTCCAAGATCAGGTAATGAGTTACTAATTATGATGTAGCCACATTTTGGATGATTAGAAAAATATCTTAAATGATGCTTATAAAGCTATTTTATTAGCTTTTTAAAAATATATGTTGATTGAAAGAATAACAGCATTAAAACATACAGACATGAAAATCAAAATCTTGTAATTATTCTCATACTTAGAATGATGTCATTGGGGCTACTGATAAATTTGATGACCCTCTCTCATTCTGGACACAGTAAGATTGGACTCGCCTGCCCATTTCAAGTTAGATGTGGTCATGTGACTCGCTTTGGCCAATGAAATGTGAGCCGTGATGAGCTTGAGCGTTTTACAGTGCATTTATTAACACTGGGTTTAATAAATGTTATCATCCATTGACGATCTGGTAGCAAGTGTTTGCATTTCTTTAGTTGTCTTCCTTTGATTATCAGGGTAGTGGAACCACTTCATTCTGAGCATTTGCAGTTATCCTATTGTGAACCGACTCCTTAAACCATTTTACTATTTTTGTTTTAAGTATTCTTTTCATATTGACCCATTATCTGCCAGATAGGCTGCAAAAATTTTATCCCTCTTTGTCATGTTTTCTTTCAACTTTGCTCATGATTTCTTTTCACAGAGAAGTTAATGTGTATACATAGTCAAATTTTATTCTTTATTTAAAGGTTTTGGTATCGTGGCTTGCTCAGAAATTGCTTCCCCACTTAACAATTGTAAATATTCATCAAAAACTATATTCTAGTGGTTTTATGTTTTTCTTTTTAATACTTAACTTTTTTATAATCTAGCCTTTATTTTGGAGTAAGGAGAGAATTCTAGTGATTGGATTTTCTTTTCTTTTCCAACTGGTCAATAAATTGTACCAACTTCATTTATTAAGCCATTTCTCATATCCCCATTGACTTAAAATTATGCATATTTTTTGTTGACATGGGAACATACTTATCACAATGTCATAAAAATAGCCAAATGAAACAAAATTTGACAGATAGAATGAGCCTATCTCAAGCAAATGTATTTACAGAAAAATTTTGGAAGGAATTACATAACACCAGTTTGGGGAGTGTATTTTTTACTTTAATACATTTATGAATTTTCTAAAAACCCTACAATCCATTATACTATTTTATAAACAGGAAAACCATGGGTCATTTAAAATTGCTGTGTTCTTGAATGAAATAAGGAGAGAGGCCTATACATTCAGCTTATTTTCTTCATACAATTATTTTCCTTGCCTTAGCTATATTGTTCAAATTTCTCTGAATTCTGGCAACATAACAACGAGTTAATATTCTGCTGTATAGTGCTCCAATATCTCAAATTCATCACCCCATAAACTTTCCAACCAGTGGGGATAAATGTGAGTTTTCTCAAGTGAAGAATGATAGTGCATCTTTAGTGAAAAAGTAAAATCTTAGGAATGCAACTGAGTTATTAGGCAAAGTGAGGTAAAGTGGAGATTTGTAGTGATAACAACTCACTCTCCTGCTGCTTCATAGGGTTCTTCCTTTTGTTTCTGATTACAACGATTTTGGAAATATTTGGGTTGTTTTTGTTTTTGATTTTGTAAATGCTTTGAGAAGCCAAGCCATTCTCTTCTAATATCACTCCTTATAATTCACCACGAGGTTCTGTACAGCCATGAAAATAAGGAAACTAGATCTGCCCTTTGTGAATATATTCATACAAATATGTGCATAGATTTTCATGTGTTTATGATGGACTTCATAAATGAAACTTATGCAATCATAAAAAACAAAAATCTATGCAACAAGCAAATTACTCTATGTTCAGTAAGATATTATTTTATCATATTTTAAATAAAGATTAAAGCATGCAAAAGAAGAGCGATCTACATTGTTTAGTGACAATGTAGGAAGGCTATGAAGAGATGAGCGAGAAGAGTACTCTCCGTCCCTGCCAGTGGTGAGCTGAGGGCAGTGTGCAGGGGCACTTGGACATGTGAGCGATCACGAGAACCCCAGGACCCCGACTCTCTATGAAAGAGCGGAATCTGCATAGAGAGCGGGGGGAGAAAAGGAGGAGACCAAGGTGAGTCCAGGTCGCCAGAGGGAATGGTTAGGTGACTGCAGAACCATTCTTCAAGATCCAGAATGTAGAAGAAAGCCGGATATCCTCTCCACTTTTCCCCCTTCCACTCTGTGCCCCGTAGGGCTGACGTTTATGGATGGTTCTGTTGGGCTTCCTGTGCTGTGGCTTCTGGGTGGGATGAGCCCTCTGGCAGCACAGCAGCATTCAGAGGGCGGGAGGAAGGAGCCATGAGGGCATTTATTCCCAGGGTGGCTCTGTGCCTGGGTGCAGGTCCTGCTGCCCTCTCTGGGTGCCCGGAATTCTCCCTTGCCCCTTAAGCCAGCCTTTAGAGTAATGGCTGCCTGATGTCGCCTATGCAGAGATGCGTCACCTCTCCTTGTTGTATTTTTCAACCGTGCCACATCTTGAAACCAGTTCCTTTATTAAACTGTCCTCAGCAACCTTTTCTGAATGAGTCATCTGTTACTTGCAGGTTTTCTGACCTATAAGGAGTATGACAGATGTATGTTTTCTACGGCTACTGGAACAAATTTAGTGGCTTAAAGCAACACAAATTTATTCTCTTACAGTTCTGGAGGTCAGAAGTCTAATAAAATAGGATGGCAGGGCTGCAATTCCTTCTGGAGGCTCTAGAGAATCCATTTCTTAGCTGTTGCCAGCTTCTAGAGGCTGCCATCTTCCTGGGCTCACGGCTCTCCATCTCTCTAATCTGCATCTGCCTTTTACTCTCCAGCCCCATCTTACAAGGACCTTGTGATTATGTCTGGAGCACTCCAATACCCCAGGGTATCCATCTCCAGATCCTCAACTGAATCACATCTGCAGCATCCCTTTGCCATGTAAGGCAAACAGTTCTGGGGGGATTAGGATGTGGACATTTTTGGGGAAGCCATTACTCTGCCTACCATGACAGATTTTTCAGGAAAGATGGTAAATTTGATTTTAGGTTTAAGATGCTTATGGGACTTGGAAGGAATATGGAATAACGGGTTGTCGGGCATTGGGATCTGAGGGTTAATTTAATGTTTGAGATCTTCCCTCTACGTGGATAGGATCACTTTCCTATGCTGGAACCAAGGAAAACTCAGAACACAACTTGTCTTCTCATATTTGGTTTTTCCAAGTCCTATAAATGAAGTCACCTGTATTCCAATACCGTTCATTAAGGTGGTATTAAAACCACCCCTGTTCCTCCTTGAATCTGCCTCTCCCATCTCCCTGATACAGAGCTTCTCAAGTTTATCGTCTTATAATTTCAGGCCATGGTTAAGCAAACCCAAAATGAATTATAGCACAATTCAAATCCAATGACCTGTGCTCCTAAGACTTGTGCCCCTCGTATTGACCCCGTGATGGTCTTTTGGGTCATTGACAGTAGAGATACACTGTTATAAGCTAAGATTAGCTGGATTTGGAAAACTAGTGGTTTTATATCAGAACAATAAGTTTTATAGGCTTAGTTCTAAATTAGTTTAAACATTACTTGAATCTTTTATTATCCAGGTGTCCTTGAACTTATACTTGGTTTGCCTCATTTTTCTTTTTTATGACATAGTGACGGAATAATCCACCAGACTGTCATCAGATTAAAGATAGTGAAGATGCAGAAGCCTGCCACAGCCACTGTGACAGGGACAGCTCATGAAAGCATTAGTTCCCTGACTGCTTTCCACCTGACTCTCAGGTATTACGGTAATACACAACTAGCAAAACACTCCCTCTTAGCAAAATTCAGTCCAGTAATCACTGAACACATACATTATATAATGCCAGGCCCTGAAGCAGATACAGAGATGAATGAGGTTTACAGTCCAATGAGAAAGGCAGGTAAGAGCAGAAATAACACTAATAGAACACGAGTAGGTAAATATACTTCTTTACCCAGAGGACTGAGGACAGTTTTAGACCAATCTCTCCAGCTTCCCCATCCGATACCACCGTTCATTAAGGTGGTATGAAAACCGTCTCTGTTCCTCCTTGAATCTGCCTTTCTGACAGTCATTGCTGGACGCAACTGGCATTTTGGTCACAGCTGGCTGGACCCAGGGGTTCAATGTGTGGCCACGGGACGGAGGACTGGGACTGACCCAGGACCCCGGGGCTTGTCAGCACAGAGCCCTGACCAGCTGGTCTCATCAGCAGGGGATGTGAAAATTTGCCCTGGAAAGTGGTATTGATTGTATTCTTGGAAAGAAACGAATATTTATTAAAAGGCGAGAATCAATAATGATTACTGGGTTCCATACAGGAGCATTTCAAAGTCCAAATCAATAGATAATTAAGTAATAACTTTTACGTGTGAGGTGCTGTGTGCTTGGGCCCGAGGGAGAGCGTGCAGTAACTATAGCAGCGAAGAAACAGTCTGACCCTCAAGAAACTGGCGGTCAGGGGGGGAAAGAGAGCCTGCAGAGCATCGAAACACGGTATGACAAGGGTCTGGGGTAAGGTGGGGTGCTGTGGGGTCTGAGAAAAAGAAGAATAGAGTTGGTCGAATGGGTATAAAAAGAGGTTGTAGAGATGGGCCATTTGAAATAGACCTTGAGCAATGGATGTGTGAGTGTGCTCCGAACACTGCAGATGTCTTATGATTTACCTACTCACTTTTGCTCATATCTTTCTTGCTTTTCTGAAGTTATTTTAAAAGTTAACCATAAAGTGCATTATTACATTACCCTAAAGGCAGAGTGTCAATCTGAAAGTCCCTTTCACCATGACTCCCAGTTCAACTCCTTTCTCCAAAGATTAATAAATGTGTTATTTCAGAACATTTACTCTGCATTTGCTTACCTATATCTGTATTGGTGCGAATATTCGAAAAAAGTGGACTTATATGAAGTACACCTTAAACTTACATAATGTTGTATGTCAGCTATATCTCAGTGAAGCCCCCAAAATATAGTGTGTATGTATTATGTGAGATCGGAAGAAGGTACCTTATTATGTTGACTGCTTCTAGTCGGCAAAATTAGAAGTAATCTTCTAATCTTGGCACTTTTCTGTATTTTCTACAGTAAATGTGTATTTTCAAAAATTAAAAGCATTACTGAAAAAAAAAGCAAACGAAACACAAAACACCTGGGGACTACAAGTCCTGGCTTCTTTCCCGGGGACCAGCTGGGGCCATCCATTCACCTCTGAAGCTAACCAGTTGCCGGGGAACGTGTCCTGCTAACTCTCGTACCAATCACTGCGGCAGGGAGGATGGGATGCCAGGTGTGGGAATGGCTCCCCCAGACCACGTGGCTCCCGGCGGCCAGGGCCATTCCCTCCCCAGGCCTCCTGCGGGTGGGCTGTGCCCTGGGTGGCGCGGTGCCCGCCCCCACCTCAACCCCCAGAGGGAAGTTTACCCAGAACCCGTGAAAGTGACCTTATTTGGAAACCTTATCTGGGAGATATAATCAACTCAAAATGAAGTGGTGTCAGATTGGGGTGGGTCCTAATCCAGTGACTGATGTCCTTAAAAGAAGGAAATTTGGAGACAGACCCACGGGGAGACACCCTGTGACCAGCGGAGGCAGAGAGGGGGTGACGAAGCCACAGCCCGGGAACACCGAGGACTCCAGCAGCCGCCAGAGGCTCGGAGGAGAGCCTGGAACAGAGTCTCCCTCAGAACCTCCAGACCCGGGTGAAGGCGCTTCCCTCAGGTCCCAGGCCAGCCAGAGATTTGTTCTAGTTACATATCTTGTGGTCGTTTTAGAGTTGGGAAGGGTGGCGCTGGAAGGAAATTTTGATCCTATGCTCTTTATTTCTGTGAGTCTTTTTGCTCCAGAAAAATGCATTAAATACAAACAAAAATGAGGGTGGAAAAATGTTTTCTGAAATGCTTGGGAGATGGATTCCTGGCCCCTGGCAGGGCCGTGGTTAAATCTTTTCAACCACACACACTAATGGTCTGGACAGTCAGCTCCCAATGTGGCCTTTCTAAAAACGCCTCATTTCCCTTTGTGCTCCCGGTGATATTTCCAGTAGATTCAGAAAGTCTCATGATTTCTCAGAAGCTCATGGAAGGGCCCCTTCTACTATTGCTGTTTTTCTAATTAGAGTACTGACGGGTGTCCCTGGTCCTTACACTGAACCTGTTGCCCTATTTCTACCCCCGCAGCTGCCCTCCTCAGACAAGCTGCCCTCCCCACTCTGCTCTCTCACCGAGCTTTGTTTTTAGCCTTTTGTTTTCCTGTTCATTTATTTGGGTGTTTATTGACAGTTCCTCCCTTTGGCAGGTAAGCCGTGTGAAGGCAGGGGCCTTGTCTGTGTGACCCATCACTGCATTCCAGGTACAGAGAACAGTGATTGGTACATGGCAGGTACCAAGATATTTAATACATGAACTGATAAAGACATGGGAGAGATACAGCAGTGAGGGATTCAAATGACACTTTCTCCACCAAGAAGGGAATTTCGCAGACCTCGCTGTATGGCAGCTGCTTTTGAGAGTCAGTGTGCTCCACCCCAGGGCCCCGTGCCCCGCTCTCTTCCCACCCCAGACCCACGCAGACCAGGAAGCGGGCTGGGCTCTCCAGAGTGCTGCAGCCTGGGGGTTGTAGTCCATGCATATAAAAGGCAGGACTGTCAACTGCAATGGGATTTATTATTTTTCCTATATTCTGTTGTTTCAGAACATCAAAGGCAGTGGCTTTCTCATAAATGAGTAACAGTTGGCTTTTTGGAGTAAGGGGAGAAAACCCTGATTCATAGCATTTGCCAATTTCTGTGATGTAACTACTACCGTTACAGCCAATTTCAGATTACCAACTTTACTGAACATGGAGTTGAGAAGGTTTGCACCCAGTCAAGTCTTGTAAACCTGTCCAAGCCGCCTCCAGTAGACCACTGGAGGGTGCAGGCATCCAGGGACTCAGAAAATTCCAGGTGGCTGATATATTCCTGTGCACGCTCTCCCTCCAGGCACATAGGGTGTGTTCTGTAATTTGACCCAGTTTCTGACCCTCTTTCTCCTGGTCTGGTGGGAACAGTAAGTTTGGTCCTTCTTGTGGCTTTCAGGGTCTTGTCAAAGATGTTAGTCACACGGCACCAAGATATCGCAGGTGGAGGGGATGCCTCTGGTCCTTGGTCAGAGGAAACAAGTGGAGACGCACAGCTTCTCTTTGTCCCCTTATCTCAGATGGAGCCTTGCTAACCACCTCTGTTCTGGCATCTCTTGGCATGGCCAAGTTTTATGTGGTTGTGATGGGAGAACAGCTAAACAAAAAGCCTTTCCTTCTCCTGCCACAGAAGCATGCTTGCCTAGAACAACAAAATGGCCATTTTCAGTGCCAAAAACTAGAGTGGCAATTTTTTCTGCATCTTCAGAACTCATAATGATGGGCCTGAATCTTTGGATATTTTTAAGATGAGAACAGTCAATAAACCACTGAGAAGCAGCTTTTTCTGTGATGAGCATGCAATTCCTTTATAAACAGGGGAAATTAGACTTAAATGTCATTAGGCACAATTTCAAATATGCCACATGATCTTAATAATGAGAAGACAAAAAATGAATAGAAAGAAAAGATGGGAAGGAAATGCATCCAACTGCTGACCATGCTTTTCTTTGGTAATGAACATATTTGCAATTTTTTCTTTCTTTTACTTTTTTTTTTAGTTTCCAAACCTAAACAAACAAATCCGACAGTTCTTTGATAATAGAGAAAAGAAACTTAGTTAACTGGCAAAAGCAAGAGAACCAAGAAATCCACCATGTTTCCCCCACCATCCAGGAAACCAGAGAAGGCCCTGGGCAATGCTGCCGCCTTGAGCTGTGCCTGGGGGCCGGGGAAAGCCTCAGCCTGGAGCGGAAGGTGGTCACAGGCAGCCAACAGGAGGACAGGGTAGAGGACCGTTTTTTAAGTGCTGCTGACATTGGTCTGACAGTCACTCCCCGCCACCTCATTGCAGAAACGGAAATCTGCTACCTGGACCGTTGGTTGCAGTGCCCCCAGTGTAGGGTTCAAGGGATTTTGGGGCCGAGCTGGGAAAAGATATGGCCACAAGGTGGCAGTAGCACACACAGGTTTTACCTTGCGTTGCTTTGACAGGTTTGCATATGAGGACGTCCCTCAGGCAGGATTTGATGGGCTCATTCTCAGAAGGGCAGGCACGGTATCTGGGGAGGAGCACCCGAGAGGGACGGTCCTTGTGTAGGTGACGGCAGAGAGTCTCAGGGTCCGAGAACTCTGACGGTCAGCAGGAGCTTAGGGCCTTATACAAAACACAACTCTCTGTCTTATCCATAGGTAAAGGCCCTGGGGTCAAGTTTCACAGGATGTGCAAAGGAGGCAGGTTCTAAACGGCTACAGATTTGCTTCTTTGAGCTAGTTTTTAAAATGACTGGGAATGTACAATTTGAGTCTGGCAGGAGAGAGCTTTTGAGCTTAAGTGTCTCAGCCTGCAGTAAATAAATGAACAACCAAGGGAAAAATACCTGGAGGCCATCTTTGGACATTATCTAAAGAGACATTCGTCATTTTAAATACATTTGTCAGGAAACCGCAAGTGAAAAATAAATTGATAAAGTTTTCAACTCAAGAGGTTGAAAAAAGACTAACAGAACAACCCCCAAAAATGTAACAGAGGGGAATAATACAGATAAGGGCAGAAGACGGTCAGATGGAGAATAAAACAGTAACAGAACCACAGAGACGATTCACAGAACCAAAGCCGATTCTTTGAAAAGATCATTACAATAAACAAATCTCCCTCAAGGCTGATGCAGGGGGAATAAAAAAGAGAGAGAAGATCCAAATCACCAAAAAAAAAAAAAAAAAAGAGTGAAAACAAGTAACTACAATCTAACAGTTTTTAAAACAATAAAAATACATGAACATGTATACATTTAAAAACGTGAGAACTTATGTTGGATGCATTCCCAGAAAAAAGAAAAAGTCAAACTGGAGCAAGAAGAAATAGAACTTGAATAGACCGTTAATATTAGAGATGCTGAAATAGAAATTAAAGACCTTACTTCTCCCCTAAACTCAACTCCAGATGGCTTCACAAATGAGTTCTACCAAAACGTCAAGGAATCGTTCATTTCTATATTCCGTAAGTTGTTCCAGAAAGCAGAAGAAATGGGCTACCACTGCTTTTATAGGTCCTCTGTAATCGACCCTCAAATGAGATGGGACGACACCGGAAGGGAAAGCCATGGGCCCATCCCACTATGAATATAGAAACAAAACCCTCAATGAAAATTCTTGCCACCCACATCCAAGAATGCATTAAAAACTAACTCATCAGAATGAAGGAGGGTTGCTTTGGGGATAAGGACGTTTCAAATCAGGACATGAATCAGGGTAATCACCACATTCTTAGACTCAGGGAGGAAGATCACACGATTATCTCCAATGTGATGAAAAAGCATTTGATAAGATTAGACCCTTGCAAACTTACAAGAGAAAGGAATGTCCTCACTGGGTAAAGGTCATAGACTATAAACCCATGGCAAATATACTTAATGGCAACCCTTCTGCTGCATTCTCTCTAAGTTTGTGAACAACACAAGAATGTGTGCCGTCAATGCAAATATTTGCCATAAAACTGGAATTCCTGGCCCAAATTGAAGAAAGAGGAATTAGAGATTGGTAGATGAAACATAACGCTACCATTCTTTGAAGATGATGTCATTGTCTACTTAGAAAATGAAAACAGTGCAATTAACAAATTAACTATTAGAATGAATAGTTTTATAGATTTGCCATATTAGAGTTTAGTTCAAAAAAATCAATGTAGGTTATCAATAACAGCAAAAAACAACTAGAATGTAAAATAAGAAATAAGAAAACATTTGCAAAAGCATCAAAACATTTATGAGTATTTAGGAATTAACCAAGAATACCCTAAACTATTTCTAAGGACCAAACTTGAATAAAGGACATAGAAAATAATCTATGTGAATGGAAACAAATTCCATATTCTCATGCAGGATAGCTTAATGTTATAAAGATGTCATGTCTCTCCAAATGAATCTACTGATTCAATGCATTACCAACCAAAACTGCAGGTGGATTTTCCCCACCATATAAGACTTTACTGAAAATAGAGGTGGGAGAATAAAAGAACACAAAAATAGCCAAGTCACCACGAGAGCTTTCAGACTCAAAGACAAATCCTACAAGACCATTTCATTTCTTTGAAGTTTTCCGCTCACCATTGTCACCTTTAGAAACAGAAGGTAAAGGAAGATCTTGCCCTATCCATGTTAATACATATTACAAAGTAAAAATAATCATTTTTGAAAAACCATGTGGCATTTCTTCAAGAACAGTCAGTTTTCCAGCTACTGGAAAACAATAGAGAGCTGAGCAGTGAGGTGCCGAGTCATCCTCCAGGGTCTCTCCTTGAGGTCCCCGAAAGCCTGCCCTCCGGGGGCTCCGGGATGTGTCCCCTTTCCTTCCCCAGACCTGGGCACCTCTCACTGCTTTGACCCGCTGCTCTTTCCTCCCCACCTCTCTTTTAGCCTTGCCATTTTCCCTGACTCTGACCCACCCCGTTTCTGAGAATGCCCGGATTTAGAACTAGAGTGGCCCATAGATCACTTAGAACCTCAGGGTTGGTTATAGGACCGAATTGAGTGATGAATCAGAAGAGGAGAAAATGGGAAGTAGCCCTGGCCCTGGCCCATAATCTCTGCCACCATCTTTATCAATCACCGATGGCTTTTCTGTTAGACGTGCTCCCCACCGCCATGCTTCCTCTGGGGGTGCTTGGGGAAAGGAAGAGGAAGCTTGAGTCAGCACATCACACTTCATGGTGATCAACTGTGAGGTGACGTACTTTGCTTTCCATCCATAAAGCGATGCGCTAACTCATGGGCATCCGTTACCTCACTCCTCTCAGGGTTACGGGATTGCTTGAACTCAGGCCAGGATGGTATATTCACTTCCCAGGGCTGCTGAAACAAAGCACCACAAACTGTGTGGCTCAAACAGTGGAACCGAATCTCTTACAGTTCTGGAGGTCAGAAGGGTGGAGTCCAGGCCTCAGCAGGGCCGCACTCTCTGAAGGCTCTAGGGCAGGCTCTGTTCTGTGCCTCCCCCGGCTCCCGGGGCTGCCAACGATCCTCTGCTTGTAGGTGGACCACCCGTCTCTGCCTCTGTGTCACGCTGCATTCTACCTGTGTGTCTGTGTCTCTCCTCTTCCCCTAAGGGTGCCAGATACTGCATTAAGGGCCCACACTGATCCAGTACGACCTCATTTTAAGTACTTATATCCACAACAACTCTATTTCCAAATAAGTCATATTCTGAAGTTCTGAGTAGGTATGAATTTTGGGGGGACACTATTCAACCTGGTACAAGGATGCTTGGTTGGCTTAATTTTATTTATTTATTAGACTGACATTTGGCCTTATCTAAATTATTAGGCGTGCACGTGCACCTGATTCTTATGTCCTCTTTTGCTTTCCCCATGAAGTGGGTAATACGGCTATTAATATGAAACCACTAGACGGGCATGCACTCATTTTATAAACATTTATTAGACATGTGCCACATACTAGGGACTGTGCTAATGCAGACACAGAGGCTCACACTCGGTGAGGGGAACAAACACATAAGCAACTTAATCAAAGTAAATTAAAATAATTGCTAATAGCGGGGGACACCGAGAAGGGAGCCTGAAAAGATCGGAAAAGGCTGCCCTGAGGTGAGGCTTAGCAAGGGTGATTGGAGCTGACAGGGAGAAAGGATGGGAAGGGAACCGGGTGGAGTAAGGTCAGCATATGCAAAGGAACATTTGCATTTGAGGAGCTACATGCATTTCAGGTCGACTGGAGAGTCTGCGGGTCCAGGAGCAGCAGGAGATGAATCCGGAAGGACCATCACAGACAAGAGGACAGACGGGAGTAGAGCTTTAGCGTGTAGGTGGTGGGAGGCCCATAAGTGAGGGATTGAAGCAAAGCACATGAATTTTTAAAAATGTACCTGGAAGCAGTGGGGAGAAGAGATCAAAAGGGGAGAGATGAGGCTGAAGACCTCAAACATAACGGTGCCTTTAAATTCCTCCCGACAAGGGAGGGTGTTGGCCTGGTCTCAGGTAGTGGCTTTGGGAGTAGAGAAGAGGGATGGGTAAACAGATTCAAGAGATGGCCTAATGAGCTGTAGGGAGGTGGGGCAGAGGCAGGCAATTCAGGCACAACTCCCCGGTTTCTAGGCGCTATTGACCAGGGCAGGAAACTGAGGTGGAAGGGGTTTTGAAAAGGCTGGCCCAGGCAGCAACTTCCCATCTGAAGCTCGATGCATATTTTTTGGTGAGCAAGGCACAGAGGGGATGCTCAGGTGGACAGCTGGCTACAATAGTTTGGACAAAGAAGGAAAGTAGGAGGTTAAATATATAGATTCGAGGGCCTTTGTGTTTTGCCATCACCATGGATGTGCCCGGTGTGCAGAATTACAGAAGGAACATGGTGGATGCTTGGAGAACTGAAGACGGGCAGCCCACAGGAGAGAGGTGGGTGGGTGGGAGGTGGGAGTCAGGGACACGGCAGGGGGCGGTTCTCCATCCCCAGTGAAGAGGAGTGACGCGTACACACCCTGTCGGGGCTCTGAGACATGGCCCGCACACACACACGTTCCTTCTATCACAACGGCCTCAGAGAGTTTAGCTTTGGAAATCTGCAGAGTTAGGGTTTTGATGCTGATTGTTAAGGATTTACGTATTTCAACATCATGAGCAGTTAAAAGCATTTCAAAAATACTTTGAAAGTATCTTTGTCGAAGGGAATTTACCTCAGCAAATGCATTCCATAGATAAAGGGGAAATGAACTTAGAGTTCGTTTGTGCTTGTCTAAACCAGCTCTGCAGTGCTCCGCCACGGAGGCGTCTCCTAGGGTGGCTCTGCGCAGTGGCGGGGAAGGACCCCAGTGATGCTGCATTGATAATTAGAAGCATGACATCCCAACACACCAACAACATGCACACACACACACACACACACACACACACACACACACACACAGCTCTCAAAAGTTAGTGAGCCGTTCATTCTTGCTATTTTTTTCTTTCTCTCCCCTCCCTCCCTTCCTCCCTCCTTTCCTTCCTTCCTTCCCTTTCCAAAAATCTTAGGCAGCACCTGGAGGCTGTTTTCAGGTTTTGAACATTTGAGGCCAGGAAATGAATGGTGATGATAACTAGGAAGTAGGGTCCACCCAATCCATCTATTTATAGATAACAACACTGAAGGAGTTTTTCTTTTTAACTCTAGATATCTTTAGGAAGATACAAGAAGGTTGGTTTAAGAATAACGGAGCCCAAGCTGATGTGACGCCCACCTAGAATCCACCTCATGCGCACAGACAGGGATGCATCCGGACGACGGCCCAAGGGTGTCCTTTTAGCTCTCTGTCCTCGGGTGTGGTGGAGCTGCCGGGCCAAGGCGGTTCACAGCCAGCCAGGAGGACCTGCTCGCCTCTCCTCTAGGCTCCAGAACTCTCTCCTGGGAGGTCCAGCCTACCCTGGCTCACCGTCAGCGCCATGATGCCGGACCTCTTTTTGCTAAGCTGTCTGACCTCTTCCCACTAAGCTTTGCTCCTTCTTACGCATCTGTGCAAACCTCAGGCTTTGAGGTCTGACTCTTTACTGGTATATAGGAAAGACTTGCCAATTCCAGGCAGTCTTGGGGAACTTAACCACAAGGCAGATAGGTTTCTTTCTGCCTCTCCCAGCTCTCATTTCCCTGGGCAGAAGGGTACCCTTTCACTGGAAGGGACACATCCCCTCCTGCGGGCCTCTGTGAAAGTGAGAGTAGGCGCAAAGGTCCCAGCAAACCCCACTGAGTATCTGTGCAGCCAGCTCTGCCCTTCAAAGGCAACAGGAATTGTCTCATTACTCCTTAGTCCAGTCTGCCCGTGACCTTGGAAAGCCAGTGTTTCCAGGGGCTGTGGCTCCAAGAGGACAAGTAGCTCCATCTTTAGATAGTCTGTGAATTTGTACCCATTTTATTCAACAGGTTTCCAAAGTCAGCTTTTAGGATTTTATTCCTTTTATACACTTTTTATGACAGAATCTTTACTTCCTGCCTCTCCCTCGATGCACGTCCCCACTTACACCGCTGACTGGATTCTTCTCCGGGGAGCTGGCTTGCTGGTTCAGACGCTGGAATATCTGGACTCGCTTTCTGCTGTGCGTGAGAAAGTTGCTGCTCTTTTAAGGATGGCGTTTCTTAGCAACAATGGATTGTTTCCTGTTTCCTGTCAGTTGATTCTCTGCATGCTATGTCAGTTCAGTTTTTTCAAACTAGTCATTGGGAAGAAGTATTGCTCATGAAGTGACACTAATCTTCCCATTAAAAAAAAAAAATCAGAAACAACTAACCAAAGGACTGTGCTGGCTTCACTACTGATTCATAAAATTAGTTAATGTTTTCTATTAAGCTCCAAATGTGCTTGTTGTTTTAGTAAGTGTTTGGGACAATCATTGCCAATAGAATTTAAATACATACATACATATATAGTCCTATAAAGTTACATATGCACATTTTACTTCTCATTTTTTCTTTTACATTCCTTTTTACTTTGTATTTCTACTAGTGCAAGTAGAATATTATTTTCCCCATGTGCTCGTTGGCTGCTCATGTTTTTGGTTGCATGATTTGGCCAGTTTAGGACAACTGTGGCCTCTCTCTGCAGAGATGTTTTCTGGACCACCACCAACCAGCCAGTAAGCATGGGTTCCACTCAGAACCTCAGATTATACACCTCAGATTAAAGCCAGAAACTTGGACCAAAGAATACTCAGGTCCTTGCAGGCTCTTTGTATTTATGATTCCAGAATTTACTTCCTTTCACTCGCAAAAATAAGTGTTAAGAAGGAAAACTTCAGAGCACGGTGAGAGAGGGAAATAGGGGAACCTCATTTAGCTGGGGGAGCGTGGAAGTCTCTGAGAAGAGACGTGAGCATAAGTAGAAGTGACCAATGATAATAGGGGAAGAATAGGGTTGATCAAGAAAAAAATAATTTGTGATACTTGTTAAAGATGGTGGGCAGACTATCCAGGGACTTTGTGACAAGTACAGAAGCTGCTGCAGTGGGATTTTGCAGTGGGGGAAAGAGACCAGGCTCATCTCTGAACCCAGCGTGGGCAAGTGGGAAGTCACAGGCAAGGGGCAGGGTGGGGAGCAGCAGGTGGGAAATGACTAAGAGGAACACCGAGAGTAAAGGGAGATCTGGCCAAACCGAACTAATGGTTCTTGCAAAGACAGACTCAAGTGCTCAAACATCACCTGGCAGGTGAAGGAGGAGGATCCGGATGAGAGATTGAGGGTGATCGGATATCCAGGGTAGGGGGGTTCTGGTCAAACTGCCTTAGCAGGGTTCTTGCTCAAACTAGATTTTACAGGGAAGTGAACAAATGGATTGATGGAATTTCCCGATGGAAGTTTGGTCAAGCAAAGAATATTTGTCAGGGGTAGCAGGGATTAAATGATGAGATTTAATCAAAGTGGGATTACATTAAATTAAGTGATTAAATCTGGTACTAGACAAAGCCAACAGGAGAACATCTCAACCAGCCTCCAGGAAAGATAAGAATAAGCCAGAGTACTCTGTTCCCAGGATCCATGCTCTTTGCCATGTGACTTTTCAGTGCCCACAGCTTCATGAGGGGCTCAACTATGTGATCTGCTTTGGCCAATGGGATGTTAGCAGACTGGATGCAGTGGGCGTGAAATGTGCATGTTTATGTCTGCTTGCGCCTCTAGGACTTTTGCCATCACCCATGGAGTTATATGACTAAGGAGGTCTGCTGCTCTTAAGAGGAGGATGAGAGACCAGTGGAGCAGAGCCACCTCCAGCCAAGCTGTGCCTAGACTACCTACCCCTCTCCCTATACCCCCACCAGCCCACAGACTCAGGAGCTAAATAAACACCTGTGGTTGCATGCTGTGATTGGTGATTATTCAGAATTAGGGCCACAGTTATCTGATACTTAGCGAGTCTGGACTTGAGTAGAGATGATGTTGACCTTTAGGGCACTTCAAGCCACACTGCAGGAATTATTGTGTCTGTTTCTAGAGAGTTCCAGCCTTGGGCAGAAGCCCAAAGCTTAGTAGGACCATAGGAAGAAGGAACTGGTAAGCTGTAGAACATCAACATCCAGCCAAGAGGAACGGTAACCAGCAAAACCAACTTAACAAGGAAACTGGGAAATAAATCCAGGAACCATGGAGAAAGCCTGTTACATCAACTGGAATAGCAACAGAAAACACTGGAGAAATGCCAGAAACTCAAGGGCTGTGTATGCCCGGGAGGGAATCTTGTTCACAGGAACAACACTGACTTAATTCATACCACCCTCTGGAACAGGTGTACGCCCAGCTAAGGATGGGTCGGGATCTTTGCAGGACTCAGCCTCCCAGTGAGATCTTCGGGACCTGAGAAGTGGCCGGGTAGATCAGAGAGAAATGATCATATTTTATGTGTGTACAGTGTTGTCACATGTATCACTCCCTTAATCTTCCCCGTCATCCCCAAAGCAGGTACCAACATCCACATCTTATAGATCAGGAACCTGAGGTTCATGTAGATCAAGTGATTGACTGAAGGTCAACCAAACAGAATGAGGCAGAACCAAGGCCCAAACCCATCACCCGGAATGTTGCCCTCTACACATCTGGGCTCTGTTCTCTGCTAGTATGTTTTCTTTCTTTTATTTTCAGTCATTCAGAAGGTCCAGGGAGTTCCTTTTTGACTGGTTCCATGCTCACAAAGTAACTTTCTGTTTACATTTTGTCACCTCATATAGACTTGTGGCTAGGATGACCATAAATATATTACACTCCAGGTTTTGCTGAATTTGGTTAGGATGAAGCCAAGTAGCTCTGGGTGTACTGACCAACCAAGATTCTGACCTGGAGGGACCCCAAACCATGGGAACCCACCCAAGTGCTCAGTAAGACTTTCAGCAGATCTTCCTGGACAGTATTTCTAAGCCCTCATGTTCTCCAACTGCAGGATACAAGGGCAAGAGTGGGTTGGCAGCTTTATTTTTGCAGAATGCGTTCTTAAATTCTACTTTGTCTTCTTTTTGGGTTAATAGCACTGCTTTTGTGACAAATGAATATTTATATTCTGCTGTCAGTAGCTACCAAAGCTGAGGGGCAAAATCAAACTATAGGATACTCATAGAGTTTTCAAAAAAGTAATCCATTGTATTGCAATTATAAATCTCAAGATTGAAGCTCTAGATTCCTGCGTGTGGCCGCCTGGTGCTGTCTGTACAGCTGCACTGGTCGGGCATCCTCACATACTCGGTGGAACTCCTGCCTGATGCAGCGGGATGACACACTTGTTTTGTCTGGAACACACATCCGAGGCATACATTTTCTGTTCAAAAACATGTTTTAATAAGTTTTGTTTTATTTTGTTGGCTACTAATTCAAACACTTGCACTGCTTTAATAGTCAGTGATTAATTCCAGGCTCCTATTCATGTGGGAGTTAGTCAAAGCTCCTCTCAAAACTATGCTGCATTAATCAGCGTGACTCACTTTTCACAATTCCAGAGCTAATAACAGGGATTATCTGGTTGGTACTTCAGGAAATGAGCGAGAGTGAAGTAAGCTGGCAAGTGACTTACTTTTCTTCTTTTGAGTTTGAAACAAAAGCTTTTTCATATGAGTTTTTCCTTCTGGTATAGGACTATTACATTTGTATTTTAAAAATGAATTATAACATACAGAAAAAAACAAATAATAAGTGCAAAGCTTTACAGACTTTAGTAGTGTGAACTCGCTGGTGTATCCTGTAGTCAGAGCAACAATCAGAACACTACCAGCACCCTAAAAGCCCCCATGTACCCCTGATTTCTTTTTTTCCAGCTTTATTATGTGTTATGATTGACAAATAACTGTACATATTTATGGTGTATAATGCGATGTTTTTATACTGTGTACACTGTGAAATGATTACCACAATCAAACTAGTTAATATATCTATCACCTCAGAAATTCGTTCTTTCTCTGTGTGTGAGAACATTTAAGATCAACTCTCTTAGCGTATTTCAAATATGCAGTCTAGTACTATTAACTGAGTTATGTCCCCACGCTGTACATTAGATCTTCAGAACTTATTCACCCTGCGTAACTGAAACTTTGTACCGTTTGACCAACACCTGCCCATTTCCACCCCTCCAGCCCCTGCAGCTACCGTTCTAATCTCTGCCTCTATGAGTTAAATGTTTTAAGATTCCACATTGTAAGTGAAATTATGCAGTGTTTGTCTTTTGGTGCCTGGATTATTTCCCTAAGCATGATGTCCTCCAGGTTCATCTACATCATCACAAATGACAGAATTTCTTTCCTTTTTAAGGGAAAAATATTCCATTGTATATATGTACCACATTTTTTAATCCATTCATCCACTGGGGGACACTTAGGTCATTTCCATATCTTGAATATTGTGAATAATACTGCTACGGACAATACGTATGTCTTTTTGAATTAGTGGTTTTGTTTTCTTCAGATATATGCCCAGAAGTGGAATTGCTGGATCATGTACTCTGCTCTCTGATTTCTAACTCTGTAAATGAGCTTTTACCTTTTCACTTTATAAAAGAAATCACACACTACATACTTTTTAGTCGTTTTTTTTCCCACTCACTGTTAGAATTTTGAGCTGAAGCTGCATTACTAATATTAGCAACTATTTGATCCTTTTCATTGCCATACAGTATTCCACATCAACTCAGTTTATTCTACTGTTGTTTCTGTCTCTATTGACTAATGACATGGAATCTCACTTTCAAATATTTATCAGTCATTTTTCCAATAACTTTTTTCACTTTTCTATTTAGTCTTCTTTCTTTGGATATTTGAAATTTTATCTCATTTTCTATCATTTTTAAACTCTATTTTGGAAAGTTTCTAATCTACAGAAAAGTTGGAAAATATATATAATAAATATCCACATATATCTTCATCTAGATTCACCAATAGTTAACAACTTGCTACATTTATTCTATCTATTTTTATTTATCATCTATCTGTCTACGTATCTATCAGCTTTTTTTGTGAATCAATTGAGAGTAAGTTATAGACCCTATAACCTTTCATTTCCAAACCCTTGAGGGATGACTTAAGCACATGGACATTTTCTTCAAAACCACAATATTATTGTGAAATTAGAGGAATTTATCATTTTTACATTGCTATTGCATAACATATCCATAGTAAGAATTTTCCAGTTGTCCCAATAATGTCTCTGTAATAGCATTTTCCCTAATCTAGGATCACACTTCACATTTAGTTCTCTCATATTTTTAAACTCTTTTTATATTTTTATTTTTTGAACTACAGTTGATATACGATATTGGTTTTGATTGTACAGCATAGTGATTCAACCATTATATACATTATTACATGCTCCCAACCAATGTAGTTACTATGTCAACATAAAAAGAAGTTACAGAACTACTGACTATATTTTCTATGCTGCACTTTCATCCTTGTGACTAATTTGTATTATGATTGAGATTTTGTGCCTCTATCCCCTTCACCTGTTTCACTCATCCACCCAAACACCCCTTCCCCATGGTAACCACCAGTCACTTCTCAGTGTCTGTGAGTTTACTGCTGTTTTGTTCATTTTGTTTTGTTTTTAGATTCCACATATATATGTGAAATCATATGGTATTTGTCTTTTTTTGCCTGGCTTATTTTACTTAGCATAATACTCTCTAGGTCCATCCATGTTGTTGCAAATGGCAGGATTTCTTTATTTTCTGTGGCTGAATAATATTCCATTGTATATATGTACCACATCTTTATCCATTCATCTATTAAGGGACACTTTGTTTCCTTCCATATCTTGGCTATTGTAAATAATGCAGCAATAAACATAGGGGTGCATATATCTTTTCAGATAAGGGATTTTGTTTTTTTTAGGTAAATTCCTAGAAGTAGAATTACAGGCTTGTAGGGTATTTTTATTTTTAGTTTTTTGAGGAGGCTCCATACTGCTCTCCATGGTGGCTGCAACAATTTACATCCCCACCAACAGGGTAAGAGGGTTCCTTTTTTTCCATATCTTTGAAAACACATGTTATTTCTTGTCTTTTGGACAGTGTCCATTCTGACTGGTGTGAGGTGTTATCTCATTATGGTTTTAATTTGCATTTCCCTGGTGATTAGTAATGTGAAGCATCTTTTCATGTGCCTGTTGGCCATCTGTATGTCTTCTTTGGAAAATGTCTATTCAGATCCTCTGCCCGTTTTTTAATTGGGTTATTTGCTTTTTTGGTGTTGATTTATATGAGTTGTTTATGTATTTTGGGTGTTAACCCCTTACTGATTATATAATTTACCAATATATTCTTCTATACTGTAGGTTGACTTTTTGTTTCGTTAATGGTTTCCTTTGCTGTACAGAAGCTTTTTAGTTTGATGTAGTCTCACTTGTTTATTTTTGCTTTTGTTTCCCTTGCCAGGTGAGACACGTTCAGAAAAGAATTACTCATGCTTATGTTCATGAGGTTTTTGCCTATGTTTTCTTCTAAGAGTTTTATGGTTTCATATCTTATATTTAGGTCTTTAATCTATTTTGAGTTTATTTTTGTGTATGGAGTTAGACAGTAATCCAGTTTCATTCTCTTCCATGTAGCTGTCTAATTTTCCCAACACCAGTTATTGAAGAGGCTGTCTTTCTCCCATTGTATATTCATGGTTCCTTTATCATATTCTAGTTGACAGTATATGCATGGATTTATTTCTGGGTTCTCTATTCTGTTCAATTGATGTATGGGTCTGTTCTTGTGCCAGTACCATACTGTTTCAATTACTGTAGCTTTGTAGTATAGCCCAAAGTCAGGGAGCATACTACCTTCAATTTTGTTCTTCTTTCTCAAGATTGCTTTGGCAATTAGGGGTCTTTTGTGGTTCCATATGAATTTTAAGATTATTTTCTCTAATTCATTGACAAATACCATTGTATTTTGATAGGGATTGCATTGAATCTGTAATTGCAGGATGGCCATTTTGACAATATTAATTCTTCTTATCCATGAGCATGGGATAGATTTCCATTTATTTCTGTCTTCTTCAATTTCTTTCATCAGTACCTTATAGTTTTCAGAGTACAGGTCTTTCACCTCTTTGATCAGGTTTATTCCTAGGTATTTTATTCTTTTTGATACAATTGTCAGTGGAATTGATTTCTTGATTTCTTATGGTAGTTTGTTGTTAGTATATTGGAATGCAACAGATTTCTGTATATTGATTTTGTATCCTGTGACTTTCCTGAATCATTTATTAGTTCTAGTAATTTTTTGGTGGAATCACTAGGGTTTTCTATATATAGTATCATGTCATCTGCAAATAATGACAGTTTTACTTCTTCTTTGTTAATTTAGGTGCCTTTTATCTCTTTCTCTTGTATGATTGCTGTTGCTAGGATTTACAGATTTTCTAACTTTGTATGCCTTCTTCACTTATTAGCTGGCATTCTACCGTTGAAAAAAGATCTTTTCCTAAGTGAAATAAGTGAAGCAGAGAAAGACAAATACCATCTGATTCCACTTGTATGTGGAATCTAAAAACAAAACAAAACAAAATAGACTTGTAAGCACAGAGAACAGAGTGACGGTTGCCATAGGGGACAGGATGGGGGGATAGGTGAAATATGTGAAGGGGATAAAGAGGCACAAACATCTAATTATAAAACAAATTAGTCATGGGGATAAAAGTACAGCATAGGAAACATAGTCAATAATATTGCAATATCATTGCATGTTGGTAGGTATTGACTACACTTATCATAAAATCAGTAAAGTATAAAATTGTTGAATCACTATGTTGTATACCTGAAACCAATATAATATTTCATAACAACTATACTTCATTTAAAAAATAATAAAAATGTCCTGATTCAAAAAAAACCGAACAAAGCACACACACACACACACACACACACACACACACACACACACACACGTACACACATGCACAAGAGCTTTCTCTTTCCTTTGTTTATTTATTCATCTATATTTTTAAATACAGTACAGACTTTTTTCTGAACATTCGGTGTGTTATTATTCACTTTTATCATTGTTCTTTTGGAAAATCCAATTGCCCTAAAGTTAGCCAGTGAGAGGTCCTTAATGCCAATTTAGACATGCCATGCTGGGAATCAGTCTTTGAAAACTCCTTGCTTTATAACACAGGATATTCCAGAATCACTAATGGAGCATTTAGATGAACAATTTCTTAATGAAGTCCAACTTATCAGTATTTCATTTAAGGTTATCACTCTTCTGTATTCTGATTAGGAAATTTTTGCTTAACCCAAGATCATGAAATGTTTTTCCTGTGATTTCTTTGATATTTATCTTTTATGTGTAGATCTACAATCCTGCCTCAATTAGATTTTGTTTATGGAACTCTAGCAGACCCTATAAGGAGTAGAAATTGTCTTGAGAATGAAAGGAGGCCCTATTCATTGCATAGGGCCCAAAGGTGTAAACCAGAACTGTCTGGGGACATTGTGACAACGGCCACCCTGGACTGCTAAGGCTAAAACTCATTCCTCCCTGGCTACCTCCAGACCCCGTGTCCTACGGCTCTCCATGTCGCTCTGATATCCTTGCTCTTCCTCAGACCCACCAAGCCGTCGCTCACGCTGAGCTTTGCTGACCTCTGCACTTCAACTGTCCCAGACGTCCTTTTGGCTGCATTCACTGGGGTCTATGCTCAAAGGTCACCTTCTCAGTCACCCAATCCAGGATGGCTGCACCCCACACCCTTGGTCGCTCTCTATCCCCTTACCCCAAACCCTTTTCTTCGTGGCAGTTACTGACACCCGATGTAGCCCGACACACTGGACCACAAGCTCCAGGAGGACACGATGAATTCTCCTCATTCACGTCTGTGGCCCCACTCATGGTTCTAACACTGGCCCAGCAGGATGTGGTCAACAGCCAACACATGCAAGGAGTATTTGCTACCACCATATCTGAGATCTGATGGACCTGGTCTTCCCCTTCATGTTCTTTTTTAAATGTTTGTTTCCTTTGTTTGCTTATTTTTCTGGAAAACAAAGTTAGAATCCTCATTCCCAAATTCTAAAATAAACAAACAAAAATCTCTATTTGGATTATTCATCGAAATTGTCTAAACTTAATTAACTTGGGGAAAAATATCACTTTAACAATATTCATCCTTACCACTCAGGATATGGAATGTCTAAACCTCCCTCCCTGCCCAAAGGTTCTCTTAGGGCTCTCGGTGCAGCCTTTATTTGTCTTAAAGATTATTTGAAGTGTTTTACGGGATATTTTGTGTCCCCACATGAACAGGATCTTTTTGCCGCTGTGTCTTCTAACTCGGGATTCGGGCTATACAGGAAAACTCTTTTGGTGTTGATTTTGTCCACACACTTTGGTGAATTCTCCTCTGACTGCACCTTATTGTACTACACTTTGCTACGTTAGACATATAATAACCATAACAATCGCTAAATAATTATAACAATGGTAATCATGACAGCAGTCATAGCAATAATGTGACATGGCAAAGCACAACACCTGGAACCTAGTAGGCCCGCAATGAATATTTGTTGGATAAATGAATAAATCAGTAGCCATAGGACAATTCTTAATGTCTTTAGATTTCACTGAGTGCCTCAAGGGAATCACTAACCACTGCTCTATGATAACTATTCTTAATCTGTTAGTCAAGAATCGTTTCATCTTGGTTTTCAAAGAATTTTATCCGGAAAAGGAACTGAAATGTATTAAATGCATTTTCAACACCCTTTGAAATGGTTCTATATCTTTCTTTTTTTTAATATCAATATTATGCATTACTTAAGTTTTACAACATCTTTCTACTCCTGGATATAAATTTTATATATCTGTATATGTGTCTGCATATGTTCAGATTTAGTAGATAGGTGCGTGGTAGGATTTTAATTAGGGTCTTTGCATTCTAATCAAATATGAGGCTGATTTTTAATTGCCATATCTGTGCCATGCTAGTCAAATGTTGAAATCAGATTTATGTTAGCATTTCTAGAACAAATTTTCTGTGAAATTATCAATGTAATTTGCTTAAAAAGATACCCAAAGCCAGAGCCTTTAAGGAATAATTATTTGAAAACTTCTACAATATTTTTTGGTTATTGGCCCTGTTATTTAAAAAAATTCTGTTAGTTAAAATTTTTCACAAAATATTTCTCTTTGTTCACATTTCCAATTTATGGCTGCACAGTTTTGCTAAGTAGGACTCATGTGTTTTAAGAAATGGTGTCATATCTCTTCTTAAAAACAATTACAAATTTTAAATCTTATTTCTTTGTATTTTGCACTTTTAAAAATGAGACTTGACAAAGGTTTGTCTGGTTTGCTGATTATAGAAAGAACTCTTGGTTGTATGTATGGATTTCATTCTTTTTACTAATTATTTAATTTCTACCATATTCCTTTATTCCTTTTCTCCAGGTCTCCTTAGGAGTACTTTGTTAAAAAATAAAAATGAAAACCTGAGGTGAATTATTAGTACATACACTTTTTGTCATTACTTTTTTAAAAATTGTGGCTTTCCTTCTGACAATCTTATTGGCTATGACATATGTATTTTGAAATAGCACATTCTCATTTCAGTCCCATCATTGTATTTTTTTACTGACTTCTTAATTCTACCGGTTTTTAGACAAGTGACCTTCATTTTTACTTATTTTTAAATTTCTGAGTGATTTTGGTGTTTACTTTTGAACCCATGTTGTTAATTTGCCTGTTTATTGTATTGTGGTAAAAATGTGTGCAATTTCTACTTGGGGGGATATATGATATCTGTAGAGGTAAGCATATGACTAATATTCTGAATTTTCATGGACACAAAATAAGAAAGAAAGCTTATTTGTTTGTAGAGAAAAATTACAGTATACTTGTAAATGTCTCCTTATTAATTACATTAATGAATTCTCCTTTGTTCATATTTATTTTGCGTGTGCTTGACCTCTCTTGGACTGGCAATATTGTTTTGAAATCTTACCGTTCCTTTTCTGTTAAGTTCCCTTTGTAATTATAAAAACTTTTGCCTTATTGGCTTGGAGTCAGCATGTAACTAACTCTATTACCTTCTCACATTGGATTGGGTTTTGAGTCCACTAAAATGGCGCTTTTGCTCCATTTAATAGAATTTGCTTGGAATTCAGTTTCTCTGCAATTATATTTCTGTTTCTTCTTTTTATGTGCTAACATTTGCATGTTACATATTTGCTTTTATTTTTCACCCCCCTGTTTTTTCCCCTTTGGTATAGTTTTGTACGTAGCATGTCAGAGAGAATTTTGGCATTTTAATAAGCAGGTTTAATCCATTTTGTGTTTTGTGTCTCGGCTTTCATGCTTCTCACTGAATATGCTTGGTTTTCTCTTATCTTCTGAAATGGTTTTGAACTCTGACATTCTAAATTTAATGCTATCAGAGCAGTGGTTTCCAGAGTGTGTTTGTCAGAACACTGGCCCCGTGAGAAGCTCTGCTGGAAAAGGGGATCTGTGGTTAAACATCACAAAGAAGACGGCATACTAGGTACCCCTTGGGAGTCTTAAAGTACAACACAGAAAAGGCTCTGATAAGTTCTGCAGTGGGAACAGGACAAAAAGCCAGTCTTTGCTTGTTTCCCTGGGTTATTTTTTAGGAAGGGTTGTACCACTATGGTAGCCTGACGTTCCCAAAAAGTACTTCCCCAAATGTTAGTCAAATAAGGATTACTGAGCCTTTGCTGGTCTAGTGGGGAATATCAGTATTGGTAAGTTTCTCTCTCCATGGTTCTGACACCCCCTAGCGTTGTGCTGTCCTTGGGTGGGGAAGGATAGAGACCTAGAAAAAAACTAGCAGCAAAAGTGAAAGCAGGGGGCTTTCGTTTCATTTCCTGTATGTGGCTTAGGGAGACCTGCTGGCCCAAGTCGCCACACCAGCAGGGGGCAGCCTGCCACCTCTGGGCAGGCTATGGTCCAGAGGGATCCAGAAGAAGGAAGCTGGGAGTCATGGAAGGTCTGGAAGGGAGGTGTGGGCTGACCCTGGGGCAAGGCTGCTGGCTGTGGTTGAGACCCTGGGGATCCACATCTCCAGCAAGAACCCGTGCGTGGCCATGGGGCACCTTGCCACGCCAAGGGTCTTCAGGCATTCACACCAGTGCCAGATGCACACAAGCGGAATCAGGGCATCTAAGAGGCCTGAGAAGACCCCAAGTCTCAGTCGAAATTTATTCCGGGGACAGAAGGCAAACTGTAGTTAGGACACCTGCAGTAGAGGTGAATAGAGGAACTCTCTCCAAGGTGTGTCTGAGGGCAGGGGACCCCAGGGGACAGTGCAGCATCCAGGGCAAGGAAAGGGAGTGCTACCAAATCCAGAGATGGGGAGCGTGGCCCAGAGAGCATTACCTCCCAGGAGCTGAGACCTTTAGTCAAGAACCAGGCAACCCCCAGTGACCTTGCAGAGAAGAAACCAGGGAAACAAAATCTCTGGCCTCCCTCTCCTCCTCGTCTCATCTCCTGCCAATGTCCCATCTGGTGAACCCAGCCAGCAGCTGTAGGACGAGACCTATAGATGGGGTTTGTCAGCTCTGCCCGACCCGGAGCGGGGTGGGGAGGATGGGTGGACGCCTGGGCGGCAGCACCCGTGGACGGCACAGGGACCAGCACGGATTCGAGACCCTCCTGCTCCCATGCTGTGAGGTTATGTCCCTTTTCCATTTCACCTGCATGTCATCTTGCTGAGAAGGGGACAAGCATCACTGGAAAAGAGCCTGGGACACCCTTCATTAGGAAACCCATGTGGCTGGTCCTGCCACCTCAGGAGTCCCACGGGAGGGAGGCAGCTCCACAGGGAACAGCGACAGACAATAACTATGAATTCTTGCACAAGTGATTGAAGGACATAGCTGTTCACTCTGATCTACAAGTACTTGAACATTTAGTATGAATCAGTTTTAAATATTCATTTGTTTTAGTGGCAGCAAGTGATTCTGAAGAACAGCCTTTGTCACGGTTCATGCTTCAAAATAATTCCCATCTCCCTCGCACAAATCAGCACCAGTGCCCAACAACCCGTGTACTGTCAAACGGTGATGTCTTTTCATGTATTTCCCTTTAACTGAAATATTGTGTGATTGGGGACATGATGTGAGCAGTGCCCATGAGGCCCCACCGCAGGCTCAGAACATGGAGGGTCCCACTTAGACCACCCGTGGCTCACAGGAAGAACTGATCAAGGAGCCCCTGGAGTCACCTCCAGGACCACCTGGGAACACATTTGCAACAAGTCCTCCGGGGACGCCCATTCACTCCGCGGCGCCGGGCCCCACCCCTGAGGCGTCCTCCTCGGTGGACGTCAGCTTGAGCAGGATTTTCAATGCTGACTGCACACCAGGATCATGTGGGGGCTTGAAAACGCTAGTGTCTTGTTTCCCCTTCTGTCCGTCCAGTCAGTAGTATGTGAGCGTCTGTGCTGTCTACAGAGCCCAGGTGATTCTAATGCACAGGTAGGATTGGACAGAGAACCACTCACCCCCTTTGTCCTTGCCTGTGGCCCACCTGCCCCCCAGGAGGAAGGGGTAGCAGTTGCTCCTTGGAGACATCTGGGGAGTGATGTCAACATATCAGCCCAGCTACCTCTCACCTCCTTTGGGGAGCTTGCCTGCTTGTGGAGAGGTGCGTTCTGGTCTGTGGTCCTGCCCTGCAGTCAGGGCCAGGCCCAAAGGGCAAAGTCTGCTGGGTGTCTAGCTTGTTCGTGGCCACGTGGCACCTGCTAATTCAGTGGCATAGTACTAGGGGCTCACCTGGGTGAGCTCTCAAGTCATATCTTCAAGGAGCTTTGGCCAGTGATACAACTAATGCTCCCATCTCTCGCCGGGCATCCCTTCCTGTATGTCCTTGAGTCAGGGCATAGACTGGAAGAGGGGGCTGGTGCGTACTGACAACCCACCACCCCAGGTTCAATCTGTCTGATGGGCATCAGCTCCTCTCACTGCAGGGGAATGTGTTTGGAATCCTTTGAATGTGTTTCAAGAATGTCTATATTTGTAATAAACAATTGTAGGAATATACATATTTGGGACTATATATCATTACCTTTCTCTCTGTTTGATATTGAAATATTTATTTATGCCCTCACATAATCTCTAACAAAACTCATCTCAACTTATGATGCTCATGAACAATTACCTTCTGAAAGAATGATCAGCGCAGGAAACTCACATTGCACATGCCGAGATTCAGAGGTCCAGAGGGGAAAATAACCTGAGAAAACAGACTGAAGGGCTTTCTCCCCATGAAACAGACCAATTGCAAGAAATTAAAAACTTCAAAAAGTACCCACAAAATTCTGAAGGACGTTTAGTTTCTCAAAAGGAGACCCTCTCTGAGATCTGAAGAGCGAGATTTCAGGGGAAATACAGGATTGCAGTTATTTTGGATTCCAAGGGACGTGGTGGCCAGTGGTAGGACCATTATAGAGAGAGGAGTTGGTGACATGGAAGAAGAGTTAAAGAGACACAGGAATAAAGAGGTGCAAGGCTAGTCATTGATCCAACAGCATTTGGGTACCTCCTATAGGCCAGGCAGTATTCAGGGGCTGGTATAAAGCCATGAAGAGCACAAAGTCCAGGCTGCCACAGAACTTGTGTTCTACTGGTGGACTTTGCAATAAAACAAATCCATAGTGCAACAAGCGGCGGTGAGGGTTCTGCAGAAAAACACAGCAGAGTAAGGGGAGACAGGTCTGGATTGGGGTGCAGATGAGTTTTAACCTCCTTGGTTGGCTAACATTTAAGAAGAGGCTGGCGTGAAAGGGCGGGAGCAGAAGGATGGCTGCAGGAAGAGCATTTCGGGCAAGTGGCAAGCGCCAGGGCCCTGGGGTGAGAATGCGCGTGGCATTTCCAGGAACAGCTGATGTGTTTCGTCACTTTGGGAGCACACTCAGATCTCTCATTTTTCCAAAGAATCACATAGTTCTCATCTGCCCTTCATACCAGGCAGCCTAATATTTCCCTCCTGAGGTTACAGCCCACATCTACAGCCTGTCACATAGCCCAAGAAGCTTGGGGATGGGTTCATTTCACAGGATTCCCCCACCTCTCATGGCTGGTAAGAAAGAAAACTGGAGCATGTGACCAGGCAATAGCCTCAGGCCTCTCTTGCTGCCGCACAGTCACATCTGAGAACGTCCTGCACGTTCCGGTGGTGTCCATCCGACGCTGCTGCCACTGGCCCCCGTGTCCCTGGGCGCCTGCCCTTGGGCTCTGAGCACCCGCTCCTGCAGCCGTGGTCAGATGCTCTGTCTCTCTCCCCCTGTAAAACTGCTTTGCCAGGTTGGCTGGGTCCAGACAAATTTCCAATTCTGGCCACATGCTTTGTGACATCCAGGATATTCACTGGTTGTAAAACAGTGTAACAATGAAACCTCCATGCAGAAAACTCGACAGATTAAAAAGCCCAATTGTACAGCTTTTTAAGACCCTTACTCACACTGTGGTTGATCCATGGAGGTTGAGAGAGGGATTTAAGCCAGGGAGAAGGGTAAGGAGTATAGTTTCCACCTCAGGTTGGTTTGAAGGTTTTCATGAGGAACTTGGCAGTGCTTGAGGCATGTTTCTACAGTTTGGAGACCCGGTGAACTGGCTGGTATCTGACTCCCCCAGGAAGTGTGAAAGGCAGGAAGTTGCTGTCCAGCTGCTGATGGGTGAGCAGCAGGAGAGAAGGGCACATTGGGTGTGCCTGGGGTTTGTTGGTGCAAAGAATTCATGAGCAGTTTCTCATTGGGGTTTACACTAGTAAGCCCATGGTGGAAGATGGCTGGGGACTGTGGGTACCTAAGAATGGCCAGAAAACCCGAGAGACTTCCTAGGTTTGCTTCAGAGCAGGGGAAGACCCAGCGCTGCAGAATTCATTTGAAGACCTATCGGAAGACAAAATTGCTTCTATCCAGTGGGTCCCCTGGTTTGATGTGCTGGTTACTTAGAATTCCAGGAGAGAACACAGTAATAGGCTCACATTTCACTTGCCACCTTCCAAGCTCAATTCCACACGTATGATCTCATTTAACTTTCACTTTCTCTCCAGAAGGAAATGTTCTTATCTTATGGATGAGAAGACTGAGGATCACGGGGAGTATGTAATTTGTTAAAGCTTATCGAGCAAGTAATGGGTACACCTGGGCTAAATTAAAATCTTAACACACTCCAGTTGAGGAGGGAAGCTGAAGGTGTGGGTGAACAGGACTGGGCATGAGTTGATGACAGTTGAAGGCTGGTGGCGGAAGATAAGGTTCATTGTACTAATCTCTACGTTTTTATGTATTTGAAAATTTCCATTAAAAAATTACGAAGTATATTGAGCATGTGATTTGGTGAGGGAACTGCAGGGTTGGGTGAAGGGGTACATGTTGTAAGTAACTATGAGGCACTGGATCTGGGAACAAGCTCTCAGGGCGGCTGGGGACTCACACCCGCTAGTTGCCTCCAGCCCATTTAGTCCCCTACCATCATCCCAACGGCCCGGTGTGCTGAGATGGCCAGAGGAGAAGTGGAGCTGGGCACCTAATCCCTGGGACTTAATCCCTGGGACTCTCCCTTCTCTTCCTTCTAGGGCGACACGCTTCAAGGGTTCTCCCAAAGACTGGACAGTTGGGAGAGTCAGATTTGCCCCACAAAGACTTAAATTCACTGCTTGATCTCAGAGATTTGCAAAGCCATGTTGCAGAGGCCGAATGGGTTTTGAGTCGCTCGTGAAGGAACCAGGTTTTTACTTGTCTAACAGGTTTCAAGGTCACCCTCCTTTCTTCCCCCTGAATGCATATCCCTTTTAAAAGTCATCAGAATAGTATTCCACGGAAAGGGGTTTGATCACAAACACTGAGCGTTCAGTCACTAATGTGTCATTATAGTGGCTCTAATGGTAGTTTAAGCATCAAAGTTTGTGAGTTTTATTTTTATTGACAAGAATTAGAATGTATTTAAGGTTGTCCTTATAATATTGTCACAATCACTCTTTTGCACTCTGATACCCGTTCCTAGTGTGAGAGAAAGGGCAGGAATTAAGGTGGTCCAAAATATTGCAATACTGTTTTCACCTGAAATCCGTCTCTCCTGATCTTAGGGAGGGTCACCCAGGGGAAGGCTTGGATGCGTGACCACCACCCACCACTTGCCTTGCAGTGGAGAATAGAAAGTTAAGATTCGCTGTTTAGATGCCCAGCTGGTGATTGTCAAGTTGCGCTGAATACTGAATCTTGCAGTTTCTATTCAGAAGGGAAGTATAGAGATAGCAAAATGGATTCCTTTGAACAAAAACCTCACCCGGAAGGGAGGGCATGGGTGAACAAAGAAATAAATTACTCCCTTTGCTTATGAACTTTTTCAGGAAAATCCTAAGAATCCTCTCAGTGGCACATCAAATGCTTGTTTGCTTAAAAGGTATTGATAATGATAAATCAGTCTTGGATAAAAGGTTTATAGTTACGGGTGATTTTATTGATTGGGTCCTGGCTGGTCTCTTGGAAGCACAGCATTATTTTCAGTAAATCGATTGTATTTGGTTTGGAAAGGCTTTGCACTACGTTTGTCTTAAATCATATTTAAATAATTGATCACGATTTGTATTTGTTAATGACCTTTAACTGAACTGTCATGGACCATGTTAGGCCACAGGGATCAATTTTGTGGATGGCTTATTAGTCTTTATGACTTTTCTAAAACACTCAGTGTTTTTCTACATTCAAATCCCCTATTAGCTCTTTAATTCAGAAATTCAGGATTCAGGCTTAATTTTGGAAAGGCTTAATTCCCAAATTGGAATTTACATGACGAGAACTGTGTTTTCCTCCCTTCACAGCCATGGAAAGACCACAGGTATGCACATCATTCACTCCCGCTGGGGTCAGAGATGGGAACTCTGGGACAGGGACAGAAAGGTAGGGCCGTGGGTCCCAGATGGAGCTCATCCCCCACTTCTCTCAAATCCGGGCCTCTGATCTCACGAAGCCTGTCTAGTGTTACTCTGCTCTCCCTTCTCTCCCAGAATAAGGCCTCAATGCCATCTCTCTTTTCTTATTCTCTCCCCGGCCCCCACCATGTCCATCTGTTACAAAAATTCTCTTCCCTCTTCTGCGTGGTGGGACTTCCAGCCTCCAGCCTGAGTATCTCTTTCCTCCATTCGACCACCTGATTTCCACTGCTCTGATTCAGATCCTTAGGGAAGGGGATGTAGTGGTGGGGCAGTAGAATGGGTGGCCTCCTGAGAGACACCCAAACTGGGTAGCAGGGTACTCTCAGGTTCTTGGGGAGCTGGACATCAAATCTGAAAGCATGACTATGGCCTAACTCACATGGGAGGCAGCCACCCAACGGTCCCTTGTCTGGTGAAAGGCTTCCCAGCTGGGTACCCCAGAGGCCTGGGGGGCAGAGACCCAGGTCTTCAGCTCCTACTTTACCAGAGGCTTCTAGGCATCACCCCTTGGAAACGATCGCTAGCATCTCCTTCCTGCCTGTAGGGATGTGGCAACATTCAGCCAGTATGTGTGGGGGGAGGGCGTGCAACTTTTACTTGCTTTGGGAAAGCCTTGCCCTATATGGTGAAGTGATAAAACGTGCTTTCTGCAGGCAGCGAAACGATGGGGACTGTGAGGGGCGGAGAGAAGAGCTGGATCTCCATGAAGAGAGTGTGTCAGCTTCCTGGGGCTGCTGGAACAAAGTGCCCCAGGCTGAGCAACTTAAAACAACAGAAATGCATTGCCTCACAAATCCAGAGACTCAAAGTCCAAACTCAGGGTGTTGGTAGGGCTAACACGCTCCCTCCGAAGCCTTCCTTGCCGCCTCCTAGCTTCTGACAACTGGCCGGCAACCGTCAGCATTCCCTGGCTTGTAGATGCATCGCTGTAATCCTCTGGGAGTCTTCACACCATCTGCCCTCTGTGTATGTCTGTCTCTGTGTCCAATTTTCCTCTTTTTACAGAACACCAAGCGTAATGGATGAGGGCCCACCCAAATAACCTCATTTTAGTCGGATTACCTCGGAAAAGACTATTTCTAAATAAGGTCATGCTCCGAAGGGCTGGGAGTTAGGACTTCATCTGTTTGGGAGGAGCCACGGTTCATCCCACAACTAGTGGGAGATGAAAAACAATGCTCAGCGGGTGGAGGCCCAGTGGCTGGGCTCTCAGGGGAGCAAGCCCTTTAGTGGGGTGGCCAGAGGAGTCTTAGGAATGGGAACCCCAACTCTGAATTTCAAGGTATTCTTAGTTCTGACCTGTAATCACACCTCATTTGTCCCCAACCTTCAGCGAAGACCTGTGCCTGAGCTGGTGGAGCTTGGGGGTGACAGGAGCAGCTGGGTCCATGTTGGGGGTCATGGGACACGTTCTGCCGTTTATCCGCTAATCCTCCAACCCCAGAAAGAGGCCCGGACCTCTCTCAGCTGGTGGGGCCAGGCTCAGGTAGTTTCGTTTGGACATTATGGAAAAGGCCCCCAGATGAGTGGAGACAGATTAGAGAATTTGGGGACAATCAATTTCTTTGTTTTAAATAGCTGTCTTCCACATCAGACTTCATGCTGTCAAGGGGTTGGACAGCAGTGGGTGACAGCAAGCCTTACCCTTGGCAGGTCTCCAGGAAATCCTTCCTGGATTGAAGTAAATGATGTGAGGGGGGTACTTGTGACATGATAGAAGGGGGAGGCATACAATGGCAGAGGCTGTAACTTCTACAGAACCTGAGATGCAAATATACCAGTAAACCTCAGACCCAATATCACCCTGACTTTCTCAGCGAATAGCCCGGCTTTTTACAAACCCCCCTTCACAATCCCTAGGTCCTCCTCATTTGTATTCTGCCCCAGGGAACAGAGCACAAGACCTCGACTCATATCATGACATTTAAATCTTGCCAGGTGACATTTTTCTCGATGTTCTGCGTTGCCATGCGGCTGCCTCAAAGGTGGTGCGGTGTTTGGGGTGGGAGCCTGGCCCTCTGACTCAGCTTAAATCTGCTGCTGGTCCATGAATCCACAGGAGATATTAAGAAATACTGGGGACTACTGAGGAACGTGTGGCTCTAGCTGTGACGTAAACTAGAGCTCGGCGGTGGGAAAGGATGAATGAATCGGTGTCAGAACAGTTGAGTTCTAGCTTCTCCACCGGCCGCACAGCCTGGAACCAGCTTGCCTCATGGGTCAGCAAAGTCGTCTTGAGGATTAAATGAGAAACACGTATAAAAGGACTTTACAAGTGGAGGACTGCAAGGCCCTTTAAATGAATGTACAGTTCACCTGCTGGTGAATGACGGGCCTCGCGCTGTGGGGCTGGGCCTCCCTCAGGGCTGCTCTGCCGGTGAGAGGCTTCCTTTGCACCCACTTGCTGATTCACTTTGGTGAGGCTTGAGGGGTTGGAGGCTTCAGTCTGGCCTCTTCAGAAACCCTCCCTTGATGTCCGGGGTGTGCACCTGGCCAGCGGCAGCATCCTGTTTACCCCGAGGGCAGGCAGTCGCGGCCGATCCCCTCGGTCGGGACCATCTTGGGAAGGCTTCTGGAGCACCTGCCGTTCACAGAGCGGGCGTGCCCCAGCGGGGCTGTCTCTGTGAGTCTCTCCTGTGGAGGCATGAAGGGCCATTCTGCCCATCAAAATCCAGGTGCGTTGGGTGCCCCCTGGAGGCAGGGCCACATCTCGTCTGACTTGGCATCTCTGGTGTTTTAGGTGGGGTTGCACTTAGGGTGAAAGAGCCTCTTCCTGGCTCGTCTGACTGTCCTGGGCAGGTGTTCAGGCGTGTGGGGCCTTTCAAGGGCCCAGGCTGAAGAAGCTCCACCGTCCTTGGCACACAGAGTCCAAAGCCAAGGTTGTTTCCATCCCAGTCAACTGGAAGGGAGGGAGAGTGCTTAAGAACTCGGAGGGACAGGCCGAAAGGCAGACACACACATTTCTTCACTCCCCGCTGGCTAGAACCCCATGGCCTCAGTGACTACAGAGCCTGGGAAAGGTCTGCTGGGGTGCCCAGGGAGAAGAGGGCACGATTCTGGTGCACAGCTGTTTGCCATATTCGGGGACAAATACTTGCTGGAGGAATGCACCCAGTTAAGAAGTTTATGCAGTGATGGCAATACCAACAGGAATACGGTCTCCAGAAAATCCATCAAAAGTCAGTGGTTTTCTGCCCACACTTTCTACACTTCTCATTAGGCACGAAACACGTTTCATTTGGTGTTTATCATCCTTACTCTGTTCTGGCCACTAAGCCTCATGCTGGCGACCCCTTCCTAATGACCCCCGGCTCCGGCCTTCAAGGCACTTACAGCCTCTGTAACTAAGGGTGCCCTGCGTCTTTGTATTAAGCTAGCTACATTTGTACAGAGAACCAGATGCTATTATATTCATAACCAGACCTGAATCCTCTTCAATGGATTTATCTAAAAATCCTTTAAACACTGAACCATATGTTGAAACCCTCAATGGAGTATTAATCCAAATTTTTTTCTGGACTCTGGAGCCTCGATTAGAAATGCATCTGTGTAAGTAGTCTGTTTAGGAAAATTACATATCTCACACTGAAGCAAGTAATCAAGTCTTCTCCACCCCATCACAGTGGAAAAGCAGAAATGACAGCTTATCCGAATCAAAAATAGGATGATTTTATTCTAATGAGACTGCAGGCTAGATCAGTCACAGATACGTGTGCGAACTTACAGAGGCCTTCCTTTTTCTAGTTTGGTGAATAGTCATAAGAAAATATCCGAAAGTTTTCCTGCTGCCTTGTGAGGATCAGAAATGGCTCTCAATGTATTTGAACACAATCATGAGTACATCCCACACTATCCGTGTCCACTTTAAAAAGGGAGCTCTATTCTCAGGAACAGTGAAGACAGCAAATGCTTGCGGGAGGAATGCGCCCAGTTAAGAAGTTTATGCAGTGAGGGCGATACCAACAGGAATACGGTCTCCAGAAAATCCATCAGAAGTCAGTGGTTTTCTGCCCACACTTTCTACACTTCTTATCAGATCCAAAAAGAGTTTCATTTGGCATTTATTGTCCTCACTCCGCTCTGGCCAGTGTCAGGAGGAGTAAACATCCATACTCAGAGGAGAAACCGGGCTGGCCTCAGGGGTGGCAGAGAATGAGATCGTCTAGCACGAGACCCCTTCAGGTTAGCAACGTGACACTTGATTTAGCCAAGAACTTAATGATGGAGGAGAATTCAGAATCTTTGCTATCCTTAGTCAGCTTTATTAAGACTTGGGTTGACTCATATTTATGCCTTTTCTTGGCCTCTGTCTTAGAATTAAGCGGCCCGTCTAGTTGGCCAATTATAGGAACAGGGGTAGATTACAAGAAAAGGCAATAGGAAACTGTGGATTAGAGTCTCTTGATGTGTTAAACTTTTAATCTCTAAAAGTGGATCTTTTATGTCCAGTAAATGTTAAAATGCCTGATTTTTGGAAGAGAAACTGTGTGTCTGTGTATGTGTGAATGTGCATGCCCCAGAGTTAGCATTAATATTTTAATTACGTAAGGGATTAATTTATTTTAAATGTATTTTCTGCCCTTGGCATGTGCTGGCTAAGCAGCAGCGAATTCATTTTTAAAGACACCAGACTCTGTTTCCCCAGGGGATTGACCGACCTGCCTCTCCAACGGTGTAAACTTCTAAGTACAGAGATAAAAACCCCGAGGCCGTTGCGATGTCAAATGCTAGGAGTTAGAGTCTATCTGAAAGTATTTTGCATTTCAGGTTTAACTAAGCGATTCACCTCTCCTCACCTCCTCTTTTTTCCTTTTGACAACCAAGGAGAAAGAACCCCCAAATACCTTCCTGAAAAGAAGAAAGAAGAGTAGAAAGCAGTGCCATTTGCCATTAACTTTTCAAACTCAGAGGAAAAAGAGGCGTGGCTGTGCTTGGCGACATAACAAGAGCGCAGCATTGGTGGAGGGTCTTGGGTGGGTCACATCCTGCCCACGCTGGGCGGCGGGCACTATGCTGTCCTTCCAGGCCCATGACTGCCCACCCCAGCCCCCGAACGTGCGGGAGCTGAGCATGGATTAAAGGGATATGCTGGTCAGTACATGCGACCAAGTGGAAAGGGAAGGGCAGGGAGACAGCGAGGACGCTGTAGTGAAAACGAGGTTCTCTCCCATCACTAGAGAGGCGAGCCCAGAGGGAGCCGCACGACCCGCCCCTGCGGCTTAGGCATTACCGCAGCCACCTGGTGAAGAGTTATACAAAGAATATGCACATTTGAAATTCTTATACATGTTGCTAAGTTACCTTGCAGGAAGTTTGAACCAATTACAATTTTTCACACCAGAACTGAACACTATCATTTAATAAAAATCTTTGAGATGTTCAGGTAGAACGATCCTTGTCTGTTACTCCGTTTGGAGGGCGGGTTGGAACGTGATGACTGGAGCCTCCGCGAGTGCTGATTCGGGCCTCTGTGCGGTCCGGGCTGGCGACACCCCGCCTCCTCACGGGACAGGTGAAGCGCTTTTCGTGTTGGCTGGTTCTGTTCGATTCTTTTTCCAAAATGTCTGTTTCTGTCCTTTGCCCAGTTTTCTCTCATGGTGATTCTCTCTTAATTATTGATTTGTAAATATTTTTATATATTAACTTTTTTCATTTTTGTTATAAAGAATTTATCATTGGCTTTCAGCTACGAACTTTGAGATATTTTGGTCAAGTAGAGATCATTTTCTTATTATTTAACTGTTCGTGTCTTCATATACATCCATTATTTTCCATTAGAGGTTTCTGGCTTGGGAGTTATATTTAGAAATTTATCTTTACTCTAAAATTACAGAATTACTCACTTAACTTTTCTTCCAATAGTTTCATGTTTCATTTTTCAAGATATATGTATTTAAGTCTTTATGGGTATAAGATACGAACTTAGGATCTACACTTTTGTTTCTCAAATGATGTTTTCCTAATATGTACTGGATTTCGTCCTCATTTTCTCATGGATTTAAATTCTAAGTCCATTAGTGGATTTTCTATCTGTCTGTCTGTTCCAGTGTTAATAGTACTGTAACCCTAACATGTCAGAAATTATTAGGACATGTCCCAATCATTCCATTTCTGTTTTCAAACATGTTTTGACTGTTCTCATGATTTATAATTGAGTTTTAAATTTATATGATCTTTACTTTTTCAAGAAGGGCCCTGTGTGGTATGTGTGGTAGTCAGAATAATGGTACCCAAGCCTGAATGACATCTGTGTCTTAATCCTCATGACCTGTGAACATGTTAACTTATAGAGTAAAAGGGACGTTGTAGATGTCATTGAATTAAGGACCTTGGAATGAGGAGGCTATGGATCATCAGGGTGGGCCCAGTGGAATCACAAGGGTCCTTTAATGGCACAGGGAGGCAGAACAGAAGAGTCAGAGGGGCTCGCGATGGTGCACAAATGGTTAGAACAGGACTTTGCTGCCTTTGAAGGTGGAAGAAGGAACCACAGGACGGGAAAGTGGAGGAGTCCTGGGAGCTGGAAAAGACAAGAAATTGGAATCTCCCTTCACCCCTCCCGAAGAAATGCAGCCCTACCAACACCTTGATTTCTGGCTTCTGAAACTGTAAGACAAAAAATATATATATTGTTTAAGCCACTAAGTTTGGGGTAATTTAAAACAACAATAGGAAATGAATACGGTATACTTTCTAAATTCCTCTATATCTGGGAATTTATATGTTACTCTCACACATGAACAATAGCCCGATAAGTTATAGAATTGTTGGGTTATAGTAATTTTCCCTCAACATTGCAGAGATATTAATGCGTTGATTTTTAGTACTTTGTGCTATAGCAGATAAGTTTGACGCCAATCTACGTGTTTACCTTAAAATGCTTTTCCTAGATGTTAGAAAGAACATCCCTTTACCCTTGAATCCATCATTACTGGCTACAGTTCTCCTTCCATGTGCTTTTCTTGATGTTGGTGGGCCTTTCAATGTGAGGACTTGTGTCTGTGTGTGGCTAAGAGAAATTTTCTTGTATTATTTCTGTGTTATTCTACTCCCCTTAGAACATTTTCTGCTTCTGAGAATTTGTTTTATGTTTAGAGTTGGTCCTTATTTATATTTTCTAAATCTCATTTTTTTTAATGAACTGCTCTACTACCATATTTTACTACAGTTGAGTAATGCATGCCTTCCCATACTGCTCAGGGCAAAATGAAGCAAGATATCACAGAAATAAAAACCACACTGAGGTCACAACTCATGAATCCATGGTATACATGCTACAATCTAAAAGATACTAGACCATCCTTTTACTTGTATTCTATTCTAAATTCACTCATATTTGTCTTATTTTGTACAGACTTATTTCTTATATCTAACCAATATGATTACGAGGAAACTTATGTCAAATAAGATGTTAATAGCCAAGTGAAAACAAACCTATATGCAATGAAGCTGACTGAGCTTATTTTATGCTTCCTGCTGTGGGAACTTCCACTTAAAAACATTTATAATAAGTCATGTGTTCAAATGCATGCTCAAATGAAGGGAAATAATGGAAACAGAAGATGAAAAAAGGCTTCAGGATGTCCCTGGAAATGACCCAGGAAAGTTTTCTGCAGAGGCTTTTATAATGAACTGCAACCACCCTGGGACTAAGCCTGTTCTAAACCAGGCACGCACACTTACATGATCCAGGAGTTCTGGGTCAGCTGAGAAGTGTATATACTCTACCTGAAGTTTGGTCCCCATGGAAATTATGTGGCAAACATCATCATATGTATGTGACAAACAACTCCAAGAAAATGCCACTCATGTTTATTTAGTGTGTACAAATGAGCTGGTTCCAGAGCAGGATTGTTTGGAGTCTAGATAAGGAAATACGTCTCTTATAAAAATACAAACTAAATTAAACATGGGCATAAATCAGTAGGCATAAATATTATACAAAACTTTAGGGTAGTTTTTGTTGACTTTGAATACTTAATATCTTTTTTTTTTAAAGAAATCTCCCATGGAGACCTTCTAGAAACTTTTGAGCCAATAAAGCATTTAGGTTCCTCCAAATTAATGGGGATGAAATTGATGCGCTTACAAGCTTGCAATTTAATACAGTTGTTTCACAGCTGGTGTGCTCCCAAGATGGTACCAGATGTAGAAGCGATGTAGACAGTAGAGATTGGTGATGGAAACTGGCTGAAGACTAGGTGGAAAGAAGTCTTCCTCCAAGATTTCTGTTGAATAGTATTAGGAGTGTTAAAATGACTGGGACCACAACTCCTCCTGTCTAAATGGAGTCACCATTGTCATCCTTACCCACTCACAACAGACACCTGTTGGCCAGCCTTCATTGTCCTCTCCATTGATTATATTGTTGTTGATTATATATAGATGTTTAACCTTTAATTTTTGCTTTAATATCTTATAAATGTGTATCAAACCATGTTGAACCTATGTACTAAGGCTTTCCTGGAAAGATGCCTTGATTGCAAAAGAAAACCTCTCTCCTTAGCAGAGGCCAAAGGAGATACCCCTGAGCTGGGGACGGGAGGAAAGCCATGAGGTTTGTTAGTTTTACCTCCTAAATATCTGTTAAATGTATATTCTTCTCTTAATCACCATCACAACTAACTCAGTTCCAGTCTTTGGAATTTCTTACCTGGTATTATGAGAGGCCACTATGTTAAAAATGGGCAAATTATTTGAACAATTTGCCAAAGAAGACAATGACCACTAGCAGACAACAAGATGCTCTACATCATTAGTCTTCAGAAAAATGAAAATTTAAACTACAAGATGTCACTTCACACCCAAATTAAAATGAAAAATACCAACAGCACCAAATGTTGGCCAGGACGTGGAGCAACTGGAACCCTAACATGCTGCTGGTGTGAGCATGAAGCAATACAACCACCTTGTAGAAATGTTGGGCAGTTTCTTATAAAGTTTAACATAAGCTTGCCCTGTCTCAGCAAATCCTCTCTTAGGTATTTACCCAAGAGAGAAGAAAATGTATGTCTCCAGGCCTTGCACAAGAATGATCATTGCAACTTTATTTATTATACCCCAAACTGGAAAAGATCCAAACGTTCATTAGCAAGAGAAATGACAAACAGATTGTTGTTTATTCACACAATGGAATATGTCTCAGCTACAGAAAGAAATAAACTACTGACGAATCGTGAAGACATATGGTGAACAAAAGAAACTAGACAGTTACATACTGTAGAGTTCCGTTAGATGAAGTTCAAGTACAAGCAAAGCTCATCTATGGTGAGGACTGCCTCTGGGAGAAGGATTGCCTAGAAGGGAGCGTGAAGGAGCTTATTAGAGTTTTGGAATTATTTTCTATCCAGCCTATGTGTCAAAACTCATAGAACCAATCACTTAGGATCTGTGCATTTTCTTGTATTTCACTAAAAAATTAAAACACAGAGAACACATCATTTCTATTTTTTGATAATTTTCTGTACTGAGTGAGTCACTTCAAGGTGCAGAATTTGGTGTTTCTTAGACACACAATTTTTTAATCATATACTATTACTTCTTTCCCCTGGATTCTGATCTCTTCCACAGATATTCCAATTACCCTGATATTTTTCACACTCTCCAGTGCTCTTTTTTTTTGTCCTTTTCATTTACATTATGAGGGAATGTTTCAACTGGTTCTCCACATCACAATGTTGATTCTTCTGTTTACTGCTTCCACGTGCAGAGTTTAATTCCGTAATTTTATCATGCATCTCAAATAATATTCTCTCAGTGCATACAGCTCCCTTTCTGTTTCTCCTGCTAATGTGGATATTAAAAACACAGGCACTGGAATCAGATCTTGTTTGTCAGTATAGGCTCCAGCTTGTGGGTATGACTTCGGGCAAGTTAATTTAATAAGCTTCTTTGTCTAATCTGCAAAATGTGGAACTTTTTGTAACAACTTCACAGTGTCATTGTGAGATAATGCTTATGCAATACTTAGTACAGCACGGGCATAAAGTACTGAGTAAATAGTAACCCTCATCACTGTCATCAGCAGCAAGAGGAACATTACTTTCATCACCGCTGCACTTCCTTCCTCTTGACAATCACGCTTGGTTTCAAGCTCTTCGCTACTCGCCTTCCAAGTGTTTAACGCATTAACTGACATGTGGTTGATGGGCAGTGAAACATCTGTTGAAGCGCTAGATAAGTTTGCTCCTTCATTTTCTCAAATACTCTGATATTTTACTGTAGAGTCGCTATGTTTTTACTGTCAGTGAAACTCAGTCAATGCAAAATCTGTTCTTGGAACAGATTTTAAAATAATGAATCAGTTACTTTACCCAGAAAAATATTATTACAATGTTAACTTGACAGCACTTGGACAACTTGGACAGTGTGGGAATGGAAAACGGATTCCATAGTATATAACAACACCATATTAGAATTAATTTTCATGAAATAGAAATTGGGGGCAGAAAGATTGCTTCAATTTATTTTCTAACTCTTGTTCTTTCAATAAATCTTTACATAATTTATTGGAGAGATGATAAAGAAAGACCCCTTCCATTTAGTATCTTGAAGCCTAAGTAAATCCCAGCCTCAAAAGATTAGGTGTATCTTAGGTTTTAATTTTCATGCTCTGGAAAGTTCTTTGCACCATCGTTGCCAAGGCCCCCAGCACCTGGACTGCCTGGCCTTGTCTACCAAAGGCAAGGCCCGGGTGGGACTAGTTGGAGACACTCCAGTTTTCCCCTGACCACCACAACCACTGTCACCAGCCAAGCAAATCTAACACTGGTACCCCGACTCCCTGGCACCAGGTAAGATGGCCCACACTGACAGCTCTGCCAGCATGGCGTCCGTCTCCAACACTTTGCCAACCCTACTCCTGTGTCCACGTGCTCAGGACCCCACCCCTCCTCTCTGCCTTGCTCAGAGAGCCGAGCTACCAGACCACTCCTGTATCCTGTGTGCTTCTTTCTATCCTTGCCACTTCCCCAATAATTCAGCCTCAGTTGTAGGGAATTTCCGTTTCCCCGGCAGCCCAGCACAGCCCCAGCCATGTGGAGTGGATGCATGCAGGTGACCTGAGATGATCTTGCCATGGCTTCCCTATACCCTGAACAGCTCTGATCACTAGCTCTATTAGTTGGCTATTGCTGCATAACAAATTACCCCAAAACTTAGCACCACAAACCGATGACACTTATTTATTCATATAGTTTCTGAGGGTCAGACATCTGGAGTAGCTTAGCTGGGTGGTTCTGGCTCAGGGCCTCTCATGAGGTTGACAGGAACTGCAGTTTCTGAAGATCTGGCTGGGGCTGGGGGTTTCACTTCCAATGTGGCTGTTGTAGGATACCATCCCTTGCTGTGTGCACCTCTCCAGAGAGTGCTGCTGACGTAGCCTCCCCCAGAGGAAGGGATGCCAGGGAGAGAAAGAGCGTATCCAAGGTGGGAGCCCCGGTGGCATTTATAACCTGTCCCAGCAGAGACATCCCTCGACGTCTGCCTTATTCTTTCATTAGAAGTGCGTCCCTGAGTCCAGCTCACACTCATGGGGAGGAGAATTAGCTCCATCTCTTGAAGAGAAGAATATCAAGAATTTCTAAAAACATTTAAAAAACCTCTGCCCTGGGTTAACATATATATATACTCAGGTGTATGAAAATACTGTCAAGTGAATGCAAAGTGTATAAGCTTATTTCTTATCCTAGAATGTAAGGTTCTGGTAGAAAAGTCCTCACTCCTCAGCACGGCCCCAGCCCCAGAGTGCTTTTCTGTCCTTCTGGTCCATTCTGCCGGCTCATTAACACGGTACAGGTGGGTGCCGATAAAGTAGAACTAGTGAATTATCTCCATGCAAAAGGGAAAGCATACAAAGCCTGGCCAGGGGCAGGATGGCTTAGCGCTCCAGGTGGCAGGATGGGTTAGCTCTTCATCTCCAGAGTGATTCAAGGCCTGTCACATCCTCACTGATCTGGAAAGAAAGTCGGGTCTCTTAACTGTCTAGAAAGCGAAGCTTTGGGGATGAGGGTCAAACCCATAAGAGTCCCGGCTGTCCTGACAAGTTTGAGAAGTCATTGAAGGAATTGTGTAGGGGGTCTCAGAGCTTTGACATGGAGTAGAGTTGCCCAAGTGTTTTTGGGAAATGAGACAATTTCAAAACACAAATATTCCTATATCCACATGCCTTCACCCTGTGGAAGGTTCTGCTCTGTTCGCTGCAGCGTTCTGTGGAAGATCCAGCCTCGCCTCGCTCCTCTTGTCGAGAGCCTCAACTCATGGTTTTGTTGAGATGCACCCTGGGAGATGTGATATGCGGCCTCGCAGTTGCCAGAGGAAGTTAAATAGGGTTAATAAGAAGAATATGGTTTATATGAAGTATGCCCCTGGGGTAGCTGTGGAGCAACATCTCCCGAAGCATGTTCCACAGAACACTCGTCGCATGAGTCACTGTATGAGTGGAAAGCGGTGTGGTAGAACAGACTAATGAAGCCCTGCATCAATATCTCCCCTTAGAAATGCATGGCGTATATTAGTATGTTAAAGCATAGGCGCGCTCCTGCAGCAAAAAAAAATTCTCTACTTCCTTCTCCTTCTTAAACTTGATTTAACCCAGTGTTTCCCAGATACCTTTGCCTATGGAACACACTGTCTATGGAATACATGGTACTTTAAGACTAAAAAAACATATATACTTAAAGTTAGTTTCTAACTAGTTTGCATTGTTGTGAAAGAACATGTCATGTAAGATATGGATTTTTTTTGTTGTGGTTTGTTTTGGGATTGCCTTTATGGTCTACTGCATGTTCAGTTTGTGTAGATGCTCCATTTGTGTATAAAGAGAATGCGTATTTCCCCGTTGTTGAATGCTAGGATATCGAAGGTCTGTTAAACTGGGTTTTTTAGCTTGTGTGGGACGGCTCTTGTATACTAACATTGTTGTGTATTTAACATATTAACGGTTGAGGAAGGTATGTTGGAACCTTTCACCCTGGTGAAGAATATGTCAATTTCTCCTAGTTCTATCCATTTTTGCTCTATATGTTTTATAGTTATTTAGGATAATACAAATTTGGAATTGCCATGTCAGTATAGAGTGACCTTTCTTATCTCTAGTTATAATTTATCTGTCTAATATTTTTACAGCTGCTCCAGATTTCTTTTGTATTTGCCCTAATTCTTTAATTGTCTTACTTTAACTTACAGTACCCTGATGCTTTAGGAGTGACTCATTGAAATAGAGCATAGTAGATGTTTTTCTTACCCCAAACTGATCATCTTTGTATTTTCAATGGAAAGTTTAGTTCATTTTTATATATTGTAATTACTATATATGGAGGCTTCTTTTTCCAACTTCATCTTTGTGCTTTCTAGGTGCCCTGCTAATTCTCTACGTGGTGTTTTCCTTCTGTTTGGATGAGTTAATGTGTTGTTGTTGTTCTTCTGCTTCTTCCATTTTACTTTTTTCTGTGGTTGCATTTAGAATTCCAGCTTACCGAGCCTTGATTGTACCTGAAGTTAATATCTCGACCGCTGCTGAACAATCACTCCGCCTCTGGACTTACCTATGGCTTTCCAGCATTTTGTTATTGGTTTACATTATTGTCATTATTTTATTTAGACTTTAAAAAATGCATCCACTTGCTTGAAAATTATTTTACTTGGTATTTCTTCACCATCAGACCTTCCTTCTGGAATCATGTCCTTGTCTTGGAGAATGTATTTTGGAGTTTTTTTGGTTAAAGTCTCTTAGTGGTAAAACTATTATTTGCCTATAAAATTCAATTCCATTTGCCATTGTTTTTAAAAGTTAGTTTACTGGGTGGACAATCTGAGCGAGCACTGTCTCTGGCTCCCGCTGCAGCCACTGTCATGTCTCCTGGAAATCTAATTCTCATTTGTTGGTGATCTATGTCTTGTCTTTGACTGCTTTTAGGATCTATTGTGTTTTGTTGGATTTTCGCGATTTCCCTGTAATCTGGCATGGTGTGGATTTCTTTTTATTTAATCAGTTTGGGATTCACTGTGTTTTCAGTAACTGGGAATTCATATTCTCTTCAGTTCTGGAAAGCTCTGAGCCATTATCTCTTTAAGTACTTCTATTCTCTCTATTCTGGAATTTTGATTAAATGCACGTTATCCTTCCTCATTCCTTATTTTGTATGTCTTCGTCTCTCTTCCGTATTTTCCATCTTTTCTTTCTGTGCTAAATAGTGGCTAATTCCTTCAAGTCTGCCTTTTAGTTCCTTCTTGACCTGTATTTAATCTACCTGTAAGCTATCTATTGAGTTTTTCATTTTAGTATTATAATTTCACTTGTAAATTGATTATTTAAAAGTTATTCCTGGAAGTTTTAGTTCTTCCTTATTTGTGGTCATTTTCATTCTTTCATTTCTTTGGATGAAAACAGTTATTTTATAGTCCGAATGTGATCATTCCCATAACCGAAGTATTTGGGGAAGTCATTCTGTTGTTTGTGACTCGCTGCTTTCCCTCGCAGAGGCTTACTTCTTTGTACATTTTGGAATTCGTTTTGAATTTACGCTCATCTGCATGTGATTCGAGGCGATCCCAAGGACATGTATTGTGGATGTTTTGTCCATAGGGGATTTGCTTCTGCAGGGGGCGGGGGGCCTGGCCATGGGGGCCTTCCGCCCTCCCCGCCTGAGTTCCAGGCCTTCTAGAGCCTCTCCTGGTCGGCCTCCCTCCCCTCACCTTACAGAATCAGCTCTGCTGAGAAGCTGAGAACATGGAAAAAGAGCCAGCTGGTCTTCAAATACATTTCCCCTAGAGTATTCAGAGGCTATTAGTGGGTTTTCCAAACTTTGCTGGGTTTGGGCTCAGATGACTTTGAGGGTCAGCTAGGCAGAGTGATGACTGAATTACTATTTTCCTGCAAAAGCCACCCTCTCAGGATGAGACTGAGAGAAGGGGAAAAGCCGTATGGATGGTGAAACAATACACACCAAACATTCTTCATGTGTGATGACATATTAATGGCATGACTCACAATCTTTCTTCCAGTAACGTTACTAAAAGAAGCCAATAACCAGGGAAGAGTCTAAAAAGCTTCAAGTGCTGATTTAAAAAAAGAATGTTAATCTTAATTACCTAATCACTCAAGAGGATCTCAAAAATTTATTATAAATCATTTCAGTCGAGGAGATAATATTACACCCAGAGCATATTTAAATCATCACATTAGATCTAACACTATGACAAGAGACAAAATAACCTAATGTAATTTCTGTTTATGCTGAGTGGCTTGATAAAAAGGATGATTGTTTTACTGTTTGAATAATGAGCACAGTAGAGATGAGGAAGTCTAATAACAACCTTGATTTTGTTGCTGTTGTTGGTAAAACCAAGCCCAGGACACACACTGGCAAATTCAAATCCATGTGGGTTGAGACCCGCGTTCTGGCCTCGGGGCTGCTACAGACTCCAGCGCCACTTAGGAAAGTTCTGCTCTCTGGATCCCGATTTGCCAAAATATGAAGAGATTCCCTCTAGGGCTTCTAGAATTGCAAGATTTTGGTGATAAATATACATCAAGTATTGCAATATATGGAGTACTAAAGATTGGCCCACACTTTCCATTTTATAGCTGATGATATCCAGACTTTGAAATGTTTGGTGGGTGACCTGCTTAGAACCAAGTCATACAGAGGCTGAAGGTATTTTGTGAAAGAAAAAGAAAGGAAGGAAGGAGAAAGAAGGAAAGAAAGAAAAAAGAAAGGAAAGGAAGGAAGGAAGAAAGAAGAGAGAAGGAGGAGCAAGAAGGAGTGACCTGACAAAGTTGCCTTGGAGATGGTGCAGGAAGAGGGAAGGGACCTCCACTCTGTCTGGCAGCTACTGACACGTTATTAATATGCAAAAAATCCCCAATCTTCAGACAGTAAGGTTTCTCATGAGTTCAACGATGTCTTTAATGACAGTTTGTTCAATTTTTGTAAAAACACTTAAAAACCTCCAGAAGGTTATATTTTAGGGTGAGATGTATAGTGCTTTTGCAGAGGTGGTTTTAGATTCTATTAGATGCCTAGATAAGGTGATATAATATTTCAGAAATTGTGAGAAACCCTGATCTGGAAAAAGTGAGAGAAAAACAAGAAATGGAGAAGGAGAATTTTATGTATGTAAATTCCTCCAGAGGAGAAAGAGAGCGAGTGGGGAACAGAGGGGCAGGGTTGAGGGGGAGCCCTCCGGGGATGGACTTTGTCTTGAGATTTATAGTTTTCCGGTTACATATTCACATTTCTTTCTATGTGCTGGCACAATATTTTCTATCTTTTACTCTTTTCACAAGTCTCCTCCTGCCTCCCAAAAGGCCTTGACACAGGCTTACACCATCCAAAAGTAGGGTGTCCTATGAAACCTTTCACAAAATGAAATGGCATAAAGCTAAGAAACAATTCCCATTATTTGTATGGAAAATTTTGAGCATTCCACCCAGGAAAAAACTCTCTTAGGCTTTTCTGATACCTTAGGACACATCTTGTTAACAGACGCACAAAGTACATCAAGGTAAGGCACAGGTGCGTACACAGTTCGAAGCTCTGGCGGCATGACGCTGTGACACTGAGTGTGGTTCCCGGGAAGGCGCTCAGCGGGCCCCTCTCGCTGCTCAGGGGGTGCACTGCCTCTGAGACGGCTCTCTGCAAAACTCATGCCAAAGCTATTTTTGCTTTTCACTTTTTTGTCCATGAAAGCAAAAATCCTCTTCAGATTTCTTTCTGTTATCAGAAACAGGTACTAATGTGGGTCTTTTGTAGAAGCAAAGTATTGCAAAGTGAACTTTTGAAAGCAAGGGATACTTGTATTTGATTTACTAAAATCTGGCTCCTTCCTACCAATGACTGCCCATATTTTTAGATCAATGTTTCAAAACAGCGACAAAATCCTTACATTTCTTTTTAACTTTGGGAAAAAACATGTTAGTTTTCGAATAAAATTATGTGTGTGGCAGAAACTACTGCTGTCTACCCAACATACATATTTCCCTTCCTCCATTCCAACAGATTCTTTTCAGAATGGCAATGTGCTTGTTTATCTTCTCAGCTTCCTTTGCGAAGGGTGTCTATGTGACACAGTTCTAGTCATGCAGTATAAGAAAAAGCCCCTGGGGAGGGCTTACCTTGTGTAATAAACAAAACTTTAAGTTAAGTTCCTTTGCCCTCAACCTGCACGGAATGTGCAAAGATGGAGGAGGCAGAGCAGCTATCTTGTGCTCATGAGACTGAAAGACACAAACTGACAATGGCAGAGATGACAAAGCAGGAAAATAAAAGTCGCCTGGATTCCTGGATGACTTTGTGGAGCTGCAATAATACCCCTGGACGTTCTAAACTCCATCTTCTATCATGGCCAGAAATAAACCCTCCAAAGTCACTATTTAACTGATTTCCTTTATTGTATCTGAAAGGAATTTCTAACTGATATAAAAAGGCTGACTAGTATAGACATATCCTAAATGCTTTAAAGATTGCTGGACCATGGTCAACTCATATTTTATTTAAAGTGTGGAGTAATGGCTGAAAAGAAATCAGCATTCCCATGGTAGTATGAATGAACAATGTCAAAATGCTTTATAGTATTTAACTCTTCTGATGAAATTCCAAGGAAATAATCCTTATTAGTAGTTAAAGCTTATGTATAAATATGTTTACTATAAAACTGTTGAAGTTATTAAACTGTTGGAAAGCATTTAAATGTTCAAAAATATGTGAAGATCAGAAAATTTGGCACTCAATAGAGTAGGATGGTCTACAGTCATTAAGAATTTTGTTTTTCAAGTACATTCTCAATAACAAAGGAAAAACGCATGCGTTGTAACATTAAGCTAAATGTGCAGGACACAAACTATAGTTTTAATATGATAAAAACTACATTAAACTCACTGGACAGAGGCTGGGAAATAGAAAGGTCATTACTGTGGGTTGGTGTATATATGATTGCTTTCTATTTTTTCTTTATGTTTTCCTGTATTTCACAAATTTTCTACAGTCAGAGGAATCAGAAGAAAAGATATTTTTAAGGCACTTCCTATTTCATCTTCATTTTTTTTCTTCAGAAACACATCTTCAGCAGAATCCTTTAGCCTGTTCTTAAATGGGGTAAAATGTGCTATTTTACAGTACATTCAAAACTTTATAAGAGTTCAAACTCTAACAAAGGTACTGGTTTAATTCATACAAAATGTTCATTATCCAGCCTTCCCTGAATCCAAATATGTCTTACTAGAGGTCATACCTAACTCAACTGTCTGAGCCCAGATCTCACTTGAGGCTTCTTGAGAAGTCTGCATCCCATCTGGGTCCATCTGTATCCATCTCCCTCCCTTGGCTTCTGGTCTTGGGCAAAGCAGTTCTCCAGGACCCAGTCCCCTGGGTCTCTTGGACCCTTTGATTCTTGTTCCATGCAGCTGTGTCCCCTGATTCTGGAAGCAATCAGGTTCTCTATGGTGCCAAGTTCTTGGTCAACTGCTCCAAGCAATTCCAGCCTCTTTCTCTGCTCCAAGGGCTTTCTTCCTCCCTGGGGCATATGCTGGCTGTTTCATTTCTTTTCCACCAGCACAGAAGGCTTTGAGCTGCTCCTGGTTCATCCGGGGAGCACATCTAGAAGGCAGTTTCCCACAAATACACAGGGAACAACAGCATAGACTGTATGCTGTGTGAGGTGGTGGTGGTTGTAGGGAAAGGGTTTACTGGAGGGCAGACCCAACCTCAGAGCATTTACACAAGAACCTTGACTTGCTGTGACAAGAGCTTCCATGTGCCACTCTCTCCCCCATCCAGTTCACCCATGAAATTAGCTGTGTAGCTTCTAAGGGGTTTCCTTCCTTCTGCCAACCTACAGTGGGAGACAAGCGATGCCACCATATTTTAAAATATGAAACCAGGCAACAACATTTTTCCTTATTAAGCATTTTTTAAACTAACAACTTATCCCTCAACTATTTAGAGAAAAGGGCTCAGCCCTGGCAAGTACGAGGCATTCAACAATGAGAAGCATTTCTAATAACAGGGAGGAGAGTGAATCACGTACCAGAGCCCCGGGGCTGGCTGGTTCTGGAAGCCTCAGAAACATGTCTTTGCTTCATTACTCACTTCAAACCGTTGCTCTTAGTCCTTAGGAGGACAACTACAGCTTTTGTTTTTTCAGGTTGATTGTTCTGATGCAGAGAGTGGACCAGGACCCACAGGGTGAGAGACTTTTGATTCATAAGCCTGCCAAGACTGACCCTAAACATGGTATTTTCTGAGGCCTGTTCACAAGTAAAACACACTTGAGATGGAGAACAGACTTACAAAGAAGTACATCACACTGTGGCTTAGGGTCAATAGATAACTTTAATCAACTGGTTTCAACATATACCAAATCAGTAGATTTGCAGACAGGTTATTCTCAACACTTAAAAAAAAAGAGGGGGCAATGCAAGCTTGTCCAGTTACCCAGTATCTGCCTTCTGCCATGGTTCCTTGTCCTGGAAACCCTGTAGGTGAGGGGGTCTCTGTAAGGGCATGGAGGTGGGGAATGCAGACTCTGTGATCACAGTATCTCAGACATAGAGCAAATAGCTTGTCTCAGGGTGGACAGCCCTTATGGGGGGCTCTGCCTCTTTAACTCTAGCAACTTTTTACCTCTTTGCCTCAAAGTATTTCCAAAAACCCATCTTCTGGTCTAAGGCTGAGCAGTGCACACATGAAACCAGGGATCAATTAAACTACCACTAGAGGAAACCTTTTCGTGTATTAGTCCACAGTTACAAAACAATGCACAGGGCATGGGCCATTTTTGTTTAGAAAATGTAGATAGATGGGTAATAGGTAGAAAACACTAAGCATCAAAACCTCATGTAGTTCCTTTTAGGAGGTGATTTATATATGATTTTTTAAATTGATCTGTATTTGCTGAAGTATATACAATACAATCAAAACAAAAATTTTTTTAAAGGAGCGAGGGACGGCCCCAGACCGCCACTATTAACTTTTGTGCCAGTGCACCCTTAATCCCCGGGCAACTGCCTGGGTGCCTGAACACGCACGAGTCCTCCCAGTTCCAGAATTGCAACATTCATTCAGAGGGACAAAGGTGGCCCTAATTCAACCTGTGACAAGGTCCGCCTCAACTCCAATTCCACTTCAGGACAATAGAGTGGAAACAGTTGTCCACGAGGAGAAAAGAGAGGAAAACCCGAGGTCTTAGGGAAAGCCCAGTGACCATCTTTGACACCCCCAGGTCATCCCAGAGTAGAGAAAGCTGCCATGCCACTGGCTGAGGGGTGATGACAGTTCAAGCAGCCACAGCCCTGCCACCTGTCAAGACAGGTGGCTTTGGGATCCCCTGGCCGGTGCTTGTTCCTGGGGCAGTCCGCCATGCTGTGCAGAGAGTGGGGCACGGTGAGGAAACCGTCCCTAGAGTCCTGACTACATCAAGAAGCAAAGACGTGGCTCTGAGCCGAGGCTTGCCCCTGGCTCTCCAGGCCCTGCACTGGTTGATAACCCCCGACCTTTCCTGCTCTTCTCTGTCCCTCCTGGAACTGGCCCAATTTTGAAGGGCTTTGGCAGAATCTGCAGTGATCTCTGGCAGAGTCTAGCTGAATGCCCACCTGTATATAAGCTGGTGCTGCTCAAACACAGGACGTGCTCCGACAAGTTTACCAAAGAATCCCAAGTCCACAGCAATTCAGCCTGTTCCAGAGACACCAGCAGGTTCTGGAAGACCCAAAGGGCCTACCTTCCTTTGAGATAATTTTTCTTCAAAAAGAAGACAAAGATTATCTTAGAGAATATACCTGATTCATGTTCTCAATAAGATCCAGGCAAGCATAATACTTAGTAAATTACAAGAAACCTTTGTTTAAAATGCTAAAATATGAAGCATGGAATGATGCTGTGAAAGGGGCAGCCCACCTCCTGATGAGAGAGCATGAATGTTCACGTGGAAAGCGAACCTGGATACAGACGGTGTTACGAGCTGCATGTGACAATTATAATCGGTTACTTTACACATCACACAAATCTCTGCTTGCTTTTGAAAGGAGAGCATGGTGTAGAGGCTGATGAGCAAGGTAACTTCTCTTTGGTTTCTCTGAAATGTAGCCCATCACCTCCCACCCCCATCCTTGATCAGTGGCTCCCCCAGGAGAATGTAAAGGCCACACACCACCTGTACACAGTGGAGGCTGGATCAAGAAAGCCTTTTGCTATGAATGAATTCAAGGTTGCTTCTGCCTATTCCTCATTCATGAGCATCACTTGGCTGGGATGCCAACCTTCTTTTCAGCTCCTTGCCCTTGACTTTGTACTGGCTTTTGAGCACACATCTCTGTTGGGGAAGGAGAAATGGGGGAGGTACCAGAATGTCCACATATCTTCAGAGATTTGAAGTGAACTTGCAACGAGATCTGTATTCCCAAGGCATGATCTGGTCTGGGAAGAGAGAGACTGCGTCAGTGCAGCAGGGGAGACAGGCCACGACGACCCTCTCCTACCTTTGATGCTCTCTCGGCACTGGGCAGCCAAGTCTGTAGTGAAAACTCCAATGGTTTAGTCTCGTCTCGTTCTTGGCAGACAAACACATGAAAATAGACTTGTCAGTCATTTTCACAATTTCCAGGGTGGCTGCCAAGGAACCAGCAGGACCAAATGTGGGCACTGCCGTGGTAAGCGTGCACCTGCTATTTTCCATTAACATTTTCCCGTGTGGGGGCTACAATTCTGCCAATTTGTCAGAAGACTTTATCTGTTTATATTACAATGTGTGAATTCCATTTTTTTTGCTGTGAAAAAAAAAAAACCCACAGATGAGTCCCTGTTGATTACATGTTCTTGGTATTGTTAGAACATGCCTGTGCATTGGGAAAATACAGTGGTCAGGGCGGTAACTCGCTTCGGCCCTATAGTTCAAATCTGTTCTCATCATTCACCAGAATGGACACCAGCCTTGACCACCCTGACCTCCTGCTCTCCGTATTTGAGTCAACAAAAATATGGGTGGTGCGTGTGTGTGTGTGTGTGTGTGTGTGCTATTATTATCTCCAGTTCACAGATGAGAAAACTGAGGCCCAGCAAGGGTCGGTGACTTGCTCAGGGTTCTGTAGCCCAGAGAGGTGGGGTCAGGGTTAGAGCCCCTGCAGTTTGTCCCCAGGCCCATGCAGTTAGCACTGCCTTGCTGAGATTGGTATTCATGCCATTTTTCAGTAATTCAGGGGTAGATTGTTAGCAAAAACAAACAAACAAAACAGGATACTCAGTTAAATTTGACTTTCACATAAACAATAAAAGTTCTTTGGTACAAGCATGTCCTATGGAATATTTGGGACATACTTTTACTTAAAAATTCTTGTTTACATGAAATTCAATTTTAACTGGGCATCCTGTATTTTATCTGGCCACCCTAGGCAAGAGAAGCATTGGCAATTGATTGCCTGTTTGGGAATCCGGAAGTCTGGGGATTGGGGTGGCCTCGTGGGAGAGATGGGGGGTCAGCGAAGACCGACAGGTCAGTGCAGGCAGCCAGGAAGCTTCATCTCATTCTGGCTGCAGTCTCACTGCCCAGAGGGATGCTGGTAGGAGCTCCATGGAAAGTGCTCACACCCACTACATGCATGTGGGAGCACACCACTCACACACATCTGTTTCCACACACCTGCACACTAACATACAAACACACACAGCCCAGGCCCTCTGGCCAAGATGCCAACCCATCGGGAGCTAGCTCAGCACCCTGGTGGAGTTTCGGGCCTCTGTTGGGCAGATGGGAGGCAAAGCCAAGGTAGGGACTTGGGAGAACCCCAGGTGGAGCCCTCCCCTCCGATGAGAGGGCACAGGGGCATTCTAGGACCGTGCGGGCTTCCTCACAGGCACCCATATCTCTGGATTTGCAGCATTTCTCAGAAATCAGTGGTTTGCTCTGTCTAGACTTGTCATCATTACATTTGCAGAAAGCCCCCATGGATTCCCAGATGTGGCTAATTTTAAATTTCACCTTGCAATGAAGATACACAGTGTTTCTATTTTACGATTTTATTTGTGCATGTACCTATTGGACACAGGCAGTTGTAGAGGTCTTTGTTTCAGAAATGGCCCAGGGTGACTTATGCCGTCATTGTTCAAATGAGAATAGCGCTCTGCCATCTTCCTCAGGAAACCCACACCATGTGTCAACTGGATTGTAAGATCCTTCAACACAGGACAGGTTTCAACCACCTCGTACCCAGTACAGAGACTCACACATTTTTATTTATTTTTCCATTAGTTGATTTGTAAAATCTGATTAAGCAAACACTGCTTGGTCAAAATAATTCACAGTGCTCCAGGCAACAGTATTCTTCAGCCATTTCATAGATGATTAATGACTATAGCACATAATTGAATTCAAAGTCCATTGTTGCCATTTCCAAAACAGATGAGGCTTCATTGTTTATTATTACTGATAGGAAAAACTGAGTTACCTTGGCTAAACAAGTACTTGAGCCACACCAGAGGAGACTGCTGGCGGGTGCTCGCTGCGTGCCAACTGGTTTTCTCTGGCATTTTGGTGGAAAAGGGAGATGTTTATTAAAACATTAAAACAAATATCAACCAAGTAACAATCTATCTTTATATTAAAAATTTGGTTTGGTGCACACTCTAGATTTGCGGTTTGTTCAGGACTGAGTAGAAATATATTTGAGACCAAACTATATCTTTCTGGAGCCTTCAAGAATACACAGAGTGAAAGAAAGACTAGGGTATGATTATCAAGCAGCTCCAAAGCAAAGTGATTAGATTTTCTAGAATCTGTACAAGATGATGAAAGGATACATATACCGTAGGTAAGCCAGAAGAGTCTTCATTGTTAAATGTTAACACTTTTGAAAGGAACCATTAGATGTTAGACTTACCACTTCCACAATGAACTATTGATGCTTGGAATGCAGACTTGTTAGAACAAAGAAGTCAGAGTCACTCATTCAAGGTAGAAGTATAGATAAGAATCATATTGGCAGTACTCGATGCTGCTAGAATAGCCCCGCCCGCTTGCTTCAGCATGGAGTGGAAACTGGCTAAAACTGCTCAGTGCAGGACACAAGCAGGGGTGGCCCTTACAGAACCAATCAGAAACACCTCTACAAGCCAAACCCGAGAAGACTGAAGTTTCTAGTCAAGGTCCACACCCTGACATCCTAAAAGCAAAGCAAATGTCTGTTACATGTGCTCCAAGTCCATCTGCCACGGACCTGCCATTACTTCAGCCAGGTCAGGATTGGAGAAGAGGAATGCTGGTCTAAGTGCCAGCATTTCTTCTCAGTCTGGTTGAAGTATGGCTAGATGCTGCTTGTCTCTATTTATATTGGGCAAGGAACTCTGGGTTCAGTTGGGGTGTGTGTGTGTATAAAATCTTTGTTCACGTTAAAAAGCCATCCTTGTCTAAGCTTAATGAAGAGATGCAGAGACTGCACATACAAAACCTAGGGGGACTGAAGTGTTTGATCAGGACTGAGGTGCAGGGGAACCGCCAGCCCTCACCCGGGGCAGGCTGGGAGACAGAGGAATCCCACGGCTCCTGAGACAGCTGTTACAGTCAGGGGAGCTGGGGTACAGGGGCGCCGGCCTGCATTTCTGTCAGGGTGAGGGCAGTTCTGCTCCCGGGCGACCTAGTTTGCTGATCCCACCAGGTGAATCTTCTTGGAATAAATGCTACTCTGTGGAGTCCTGGGCATGTGCTGGCTACTCCTCAGAATGTGGTTCTTTCCCGGAGAGGGCGTGTGCTGCCTTGAGCTGGCCATCCTCATGGGTTTCTCTGTCATTGGCTATCAAGGTCACAGCAATCTTGATGTACCCCCCTTGGATTTAATGAAAAGTCACTGAAACCTGTTGAAACTTTAATAAAGGGTCACTTCTTTTAGGTTACCGTGTGGGTTGTATTTCACCTGTGGACAGGTACCAAGGGGTGGATACAGACTCTGTCGCTTCCAGATCTGGGGTCACATTCCTGCTCATCCACTTCTAGGCAGGAAAGCCTGGAAGTCATGGTTCATCGGTGGTAAAGATGCGAATAATGACAATGCGAACGCCGAGGGTTTTACACGGGCTAATGAGGTCATCTCATGTAATGTGCGTAACACTGGGTCTGACAAATTTAAAAAAATCATTATTACCATCATGGAGTGAGAATGGGTGACTCCGGGCAGGGAGAGGCAGCAGAAAAGGTTCCATTAACTTTCTGAGCTTAGGACATTTCAATATTAATTTTGAAAGGTCAGTCAACAAAACACACAAATATCAGCTGAGCCCTTACCACATACCAAGCATGATTCAAAAGACTGGACAAGATAGTCAGCATCCTGCCCTCAGGAAGCTTACATTCCACCATAAAGACAGATAAGGAAAGACAATTTAACTCATGCAGCTGTGCAAACCCTCAGACACTGTCAGGAAATGATTTTTGCGTAACCCCTCTGATAACCCATACAACTTAGCTTCGGTTTGTCACCAGCCGGTGAGAAATGTTATGGAATCCCTCACCACTGAGGCTGGGCGGATGGAGACAGCACCCTCAGCCCCCCCTCAGCCCCCGCCAGGGGGCGGTGGGGCAGGAGGTGTTCAGCCTGTGTCTGAATCTACCTCCAACCAGAGTTGTTCGTCTTTAGGAAATTCCTTCTGCCATGAGCTAAAAGGGTGGGTGCGAGACTGTCACCCGTGGGGAAGAGAGAGCTTCAACTCAGAGAACAGCATTTCTGAGGTCTCTGGGTGGGGGGCGGGGGGTCTCTGAAGGCTTCAACACGTCGGGTTCTTTCAAAGCTGAGAGATTAGAAAATGCAGTTTCCACCATGGCTGCTCCCATATTTAAGAAGCACGTGTAGGAACTGTCTCCCAGCAAGCACGTTCACTATGGGGCTCTCTGTGACGCAGACGCAGGTCCTGTGAGTCACAGGGTGTGAAACAGGGCAGGCAGAGGGCAGGGGTCAGTGTAGGCGGAGAGCAGGGAACATCAAAGAAAGAGGGATACATTCTTTCTTTTAACTGACATCAGGCAATTTCCCAATGACATGGATCGGTTACCAAGGGGCTCTACCTAGAAAGCACTGGGTCCTTTAGTTGGGGGACTCCACACACAAGGACATGGAAATCCAAAGATAAGGCATATTTCAATTTGTTATTTGTAATTTGTAGTGACTGGTCTGGGTCCTTGAATAATGGCAAAAAAAATGGTTACACATTAGAAAAGCTAAAGTTTGCAGCAAAAAGAAAGAAATGATTTGGCAAAAACTTCACTCACTTCAGAAAGAAATAATTTAGAATCATCTTTTCCTGGCAAGCAGCAAAATGTGTCAAAACAAGTCTGGGACTGGAAGTATGAACATGCAGACACTGGACGGCCCGACGCTTACCCATAAGGGGAGCCAGTCGTAACCAGTCCTCCAGCCTGCCGGCTGTGGGACACTGTGAGGACCTGTTGAAAGTGGCTCTTTGAAATCCACAGGACATGGCAGGAAGACGAAAAGCTCATTACCTTTGAGTTTTATTACCTCCGCCGGCCGCGCTTTGGTAGGGGACACCTGAGTAGCCCCATAGACAGAGACCATGGCTATTTGGGGCTGACTCGGGTTTGGGATAGACATGGCAAAAGATGACAGAAATTAGGACAAGAAGGTGAAGTTGGGTCTTTTGATCAGAATAAAACTTAACTCGTTCCACTGTTATTTACATCTTGTGCACATGCTTTGCATACGTCTCATGCCATGTTCCCTGGTGTGACGAGGGCTGAAGCAGAAGTAATTTCTGCTGTCAAGGAGCTCATAATTTAGTAATGAAATATCTACAACACGAAGTACTGTGACCCAGTTTAATTCAGGCGCCCACAGCCGGCGGAACAGAAACAACTGTGGGACAAATTTCCTCTGCCTTGTGAGGTCTCAGCCCCGGCAGCTTCCTCCCAGGTGGCCCTGGGAGCCCCCTGGAGAAACCTAGGTCCCTGGTCTCCTCCTTGGGCTCCACCACTGTGGAATCCACATGGCCTCTCGGGGCATATTCCAGCGGCAGCTCTGCTCCCAGCACCCACAGAAGACACCTCGATAGACAGCATCCCTTGCTTTGGTCTGGAACCAGGCCCACAGTGACTGTTCTATTAGGAAGGTAGGGATCCAGTTTTAGTTTCTTCTGCATAAAGATAGGCCAGCACTCTCTAGTGAGCAGTGAAGGTTTTCTGATGTGTTTGAACTACTGCCTTTGTCACATATTCAATTCTCAAACATACTGGAATCTATGCATTTTCTATTTTATTTCTAATCTGTAAACTTCCTATTTTATTTCATTGATTTCTTCATTCATTTTCAATGCTTCATATGCATAAAAAAATCTCAATAAGTTCCAAAAAAATACAAATGGTCTATGTTGCTTAACTACAATGAAAAATAAAACCAAGACATTACCAGCTGCCCAGAGTAATAATATGAAAAATTGCATCAAAAAGAAATTACAGTTTCAGTGAAAATATTTAGAAGATGCTAATAAGAATACTAGATGAAATTCAGCCACAGTTGTCCCTAGAGATACATGAGAAAATAGCAAAGACAAAGCAAGAAGAATTAATAGAGAAAATGAAAAAGCAGAACTGGTAAACAAATCAAAGTGGTATTTCTATGGAAAAACATCCATAAAATAGAAAAAATCTTTATTCTAAAAAATAATAAATGAAAAAAGGACACTAGGTGATTGTTAGGCTTCCTTGTCATTCTTAACTGTTCTAGAAAGAATTAACCAAGTCTTGCGTGATACTTCTTCATCAGGAACACAACACTTATTTCAAAAAGTTCATTGATTCATTTCTTTATTATATCCAAGTACATGGCATATAGTTGGAGCTCAAAAACCAAGGAGATTTCAGGCAAATGAGCACCTCCAGTTGTTATGCAGGGTGGCAAATCCTGACCTCTTAAGCAATCTTTGCTGTTAAGATTATAGACTGGTTAATGCAGACAGAAACTGTAAAAGTCAGTGAGGAGAATGAACTGGAGAAGTGTTTCTGTTTCTAACAGAGAAGAATGACTGTACAGTCGAATAGCAGAACATTTTCTAGGCATTACAAATGGGGCAGATCTACACACTGACCTAGAAACATGTCCGTGATGTATAAATTAAAAAAAAAATTTCCTTTGTTCATGTGCACACACCACATACACAAATAATGATTTTGTTTTACATGTGCCTGCCTATGAATATAAAATAATTAGATCTGAATTAATTTAGGGTGAATTCAGAAGGCTACCTAACACCTCTTAAGAGTAGCTGTGTACTAGGCAACGGATTGGGAGGGAGAAGTAATTTTTCTTTCATTTCTTACTTTCCATAACTAAATTTGAAAACAAGAATGGGCATGATAGGCGATCTTCAAAGAAAAGAACAAAACAGAAGTAGATGGAGATGGGTCAGCCTAGAGGAACAGGGCCCAAAGAGGAGGTGCTGCTAAGCCACGTGAGCCACCTCGAGCGTGTAGAGCTGACAATCCTCCCTCCCTAGGCTCTCAGGAATCAGCTTTGGCTGTACAAGCTGACCCAGAGGTTGACTCACTCCAGACCCTCAGTCTCAAAGCCAGGTCAAAAGCCTGTCATCAGGACAGTGGAGGAAACCAGCCCAGAGGACAGGTGGAAAGAGTGAGGTGTGGAACAGGGCTGGTTCCCTCTCTGAGCTGGAGGTGGAAGTCCCTGCCCTCCCAGATCTGGAAGGCTCCTACCAGCTCTTCCTTCCAAGTATCTCCAGGAATCCTGAACTGTAAGCAGAAGCAGCCTATTGATCATTAGTGAACATTAGCAATTCCATGCCTAAAACTGCACAGGCAGATGGCCTTTTTTTGGAGAAATTCAGAAGCAATCAAAATTAAATGAGAGTCTGTTTTTTTACTTTTATGCTTTTATGCCACATTTATCATGGACTTTTCAACACCAGAAGGCTCTTTTTTGGAATTAGTTCTCCTCAAAGAATATCTTAAAATATCTCACAGCAGCAAAAAACAGAAAAATAAACCCACATATTCAGCAATTAAGCTTTTTCATCTCCTGGAAGAAACTGAAGAAAATGAAAATAATAATATCTATAAGGCTGCTTCTTCCCCAGCACGGCCCAGATGGGATGTGCTGAGTATGGTCAACACAGGGATAAATCTTTAGCTTCTTAAGGAGTCAGACTTAATGGCTGCATCGTGAGCTGGGAGCGCTGCAAGGTCGGAGGTCACATCTTGTCAGGTCTCCACTGTACCCCAGAATCCTGAACCAGCATGTCATTGTAATATCTGCCAATTAAAAGGAATTTGGCAAGCAGAGCAGAGCTTACATGCAGAGTAGACAAGCTGCTGGACTCTGAGACTTAGCTAACGGTACCTCAAGCATAGCACTTCACCTCTTTTAAAATAATATGGGCATCTGTCCTTCATTTTAATCCCAGTATGAGACTGCAGCACAGGCAGGGGATGTGTCCTTATCTCGGAAAAGTTAAATAACTTGCTTTTTAAGTCTCAGAGATGGTGAAAGCTTTCTTCTTGGGACTTTTCGATATCCAATATATTACATATTCTTTTGTTTGTTGCTTGTCTTTTCCACTACATGTAACACGCATCAGCAAGAACTTTATCTGTTTTGTTGACTGCTGCCCCCTCAGCATCTGGAATAGAACCTGAAACTGCCAGCTTCTAGAAGAGAACCTGGTACTTAGTAGCTGCTGAATAAAAATTTGCTGTTACTGCTTTTGTTGTCAGTAGCATCCTCAAGGAAGGCTTTCTGGGGAAAAGCCATCTGAGCTGAGATTTAGAGGATGAGGAACAGTGAACAAGGCCAGGGGTGATGGGTAGAGAATGTCAGGCAGATGGAATCACATGTGCAAAGGCCCAGTGGCAGGGAGGAGCATGGAAGCAAGCAGGGCTGAGACAAGGCCAGTGGAGTTGGGGTGGAGGGAGCAGGGAGCACAGGGTGGGGAGAGCGGGGCCGGACTCCTCTGTGACTCCAGGTAACCCGTTCTTCCCACAGCTACTGTCACGACTTTCATGACTTCAGCGATAGCTGCCCGCCCAGCCTGACCACCCTTCTATGCTGCACTGTGACCCAGACCAACTTTCAAAAATTCAAATCTGCATAAATCAACTTCTTCCTTAAAATCTCCAAAGGTCTTCAAGATGCATGGTACAAGGACCTGCCAGGCCTGCTGCTCAGCAAGGACAGGCGAGGCAAGAACAGGACTAGGTGACCAACTACCAGCTTCCCCACCTACCAAGCTGTAATGACGAGGGTGTAGTTGGATACAGGAAAGGACAGACAGACAGGTTGATGGAGTAGAATGAAGTCCAGAAACAGACCACACGTAGATAGTCATTTGATTTGTGATAAAAGTGACATGACAAGCAGGGAATTGGGAGGCTAATAAACTCTTCAATGACTTTTACTGGGTCAATTAGCT
>JAQQAC010019064.1:21334517-21411096 GCA_029783875.1 Phataginus tricuspis
TCGGCTCCTCTCTTGCACCAAACATAAAATATCAGCCCAGATACATTGCAGATCCATCTGTGACACACAATGTAAGCACACCTTTAGGAGGCAACAGAAGAGTGCATCGCCATGACCTTGGAGTAGTCAAAGATTTCTTAAACAGGATATAAAGGGCATTGGCCTTATAGCCAAAAAGCCTATAAGTTGAACTATATTAAAATTAAGGACCTCTTTTCTTCAAAAGGCACTCTTAGGAGAGTGAAAAGATGAGATGGACACTAAGAGAAGACACCGGCATTACATATGCCTAACAAAGGACTTGTTATCAGGAGTAAAGAACAACTACAGGCAGATTAAACAGAATGAACACATGCTCAGCAACAACAGAATCATAGATCAATAAATTATAGTATATTCACAGTGTGAATTTACTACTCACTTTTTAAGCAAATAACCTCCATGCAAGATTGTTAAAATCTCACAAACATAATATTGAATGAACTGAGCTATACACAAAAGGGAATATGTCATCGGGTTCCATTTCTGTTTTTTAGAAAAAGGCAAAGCTACTCTGTGCTGTTAGAAGTCAGAACTGTGGGTACCCTTAGTGAACAGTGCCTGGTGGGAGCAAGAAAATATTGTCTGGGGTGCTGGTAATGTTTCATTTCTTGGTCTCTCTATGCTGTCTGCATGGCTGAGTTTCCATTTGTGAAAATTTATCTAGCTGTCCACTCCTGGGCACTTTTCTAAATTTACATTGTACTTCAATAAAGAGCTCAAGTAGTGTGTGTGGACTGCTGTGTACCTTTATTTTGGTGGTTATTAAATTTATGTACATCACAAAACTGCATAGAACTAAATACACACACAAATGAATGCAGGTCAAACTGATAAAATTTGAATAAGATCAACATCAATTTCCTGGTGTGATGTTACACTGTAGTTATTGCAACGTTTAGTTACACTGCTATGGGGGAACCATACAGGATATTACAACAGCATGTGAATCTATAATCATCTCAAAGCAAGAAGTATCCTTCTAAAAGGGTTTGTATGCACCAGAATTGGCTTTGGAAAGATGTAAACTGTAATCTTGGCAGTGGGTAAGCCCAGGACAGAATGCAGCAGAGGAAGGGAAGATGAACTTGCATTCTTCCTCAGCGTACTGATATATCTCTCTGCCTTTTACAGGAAGAAGCTATTTCAATACATGCATTCATATATTACCTGTGCATACTTCTAAAAAACAACTTCTTCCCCCCCAAAATCAAGATAAAAATAGATTTTTAGCTGTCCCAGATCAACTGGGCTGTTTGGACATTGATAGATAAAACACATTTTCACCCCGAAGTCCAACTTTAGTTTGAGAGAGATTAATAATAACAACTGATAACTAACAGGAGCTTTTTGGCATGACTCTGGGCATGGTACAAGGACAGCCGCAGGAATCAAATACTGGGCTCCTTCGGCTCTGCGTCGCGGCGCCAAGCGCCTTGGACTGAAGGAGCAGTGGGTGAGCCAGGGCTGCTGTGTGTGAACCCCAGAGAAGAGCAACTGTCAAAGAAATTCTGTGGTAATTAGCCCAAGAACATTCAGAATTTGTTTTTCCAAAATGGCTCTTGGCCAAAATCTCATGTGCAAAAGTTTAGTCTTATGAAACTAATATTACTTCTTTTGAAAATAATAAGATAGAGCACCATGTGTTTTAGATACATATGAATACACACACACATACACACACATATATATATTTATAAAGGAGTGAGGGGAAAATATATATATATATATTTTCCCCTCACTCTTTCGACAGTTCAAATACAGTAGCCCCTCCTTAGCCAAGGGGGATCCATTCCAAGACCTCCTGTGGGTGCCTGAAACTGTGGATGGTATAAAACCTTATGTTTCCCCTATACACACATACCTATGACAAAGTTTAATTTATAAATTAGGCACAGTAAGGGATTAACAATAATTACTACTAATAAAACAGAACAATGATAACAATATACTGTAATAAAAGTTATGTGAATGTGGTCTCTCTCTGTTCCTCAAAATATCTTATTATACTGTGCTCACCCCTCTTCTTGTTGATACGTGAGATGATACAATGCCTGCGTGACAAGATGAAGTGAGGTGAATGACAGGCTTTGTGATGTAGCTTAAGGTTCTTACTGACCTTCTGATGATAAGTCAGAAGGGGGGGTCACCTGCTTCCAGACTGCGATGAACCACAAGGAACTGACCTCGTGGGAAGTGAAACTGTAGGTAAAGTGTGGAGGCTGCTGCTTTATTTTCCACAGCAGGACAGCTCTTTAGAGTAGTACTTAAGTCTCCCATTCAAATATGACTTAAAAAAAAAGTTTTATTTCTCTAAATTTCCACACTATTCAGTGCATAGCTGTAGTTTGCCATGTTGCTTAGCCACACATGAGTCTCTCTTATCTATATATAAAGTGACTTTGAGTTCTGTTTCACATTTCTCTGCCTAAAACTGTCTGACACTAATTTTACCACACCTGTCCTTTTTTATTATTGTTGTTTTGGTTTCAAGTTTGTTATGTGTATCTTTCTGTTTCTCTTTAGCTGGATTTCTTATAGAAAGCTAGTTAATGATGTTTTAAAAATATAATACAAATCGTGTTATTCAATAAGAGAAAGAAAACACTTTCAATGCTGTGATATTTTGTTACGTATTTTCTAGTATTGTATGTGTTTTCAGATTCTCCCCTTTCATTTTCTTCTCTTTCTTTTGTTATAAATGCTGCATTTTATTTGCTTCCACTTCTTCAGAAATTTGGAAGGTTAAAATCTGACTTCAGTTTTACAAGTATTTTTACAGCTTTTCAAAAAAAAAAAGTCTTGAACCTTTGCTTATATATTTTCATGCTGAAGGAAAAACCAAGCATGCTCTACATTCTTTCACGGAAAATGAAGATTATCAAACTCAGAGTTATTATTCCAGCATGATCCAATCTTCTGTAATTTTAGCTGAGATTGTAAACCACATCACATTATTATTTAAGTTTTTTATTTTTTATTGGTTTTATTATTTATGATTTCAAATTCATGTGTAAATTTAAAATAATTATTGTGATTTATCTATATGTTTAACTGATTAAAATCCTTATCACCTATCCAATTTCTTTCAACAAAACTTAATCATTCTTAAATATTATTCTATGTCTGGAATCTTAAGAACATTTATAAGTTTGTATTATAGAAAGAGCATTTTGATGTTGTATTACAGGAGAGGTTGTATATTAAGAATGTTTCTCAGCTTTCTGCTTAAAATATCAATTACAAATTCTCTGGATGAAAAATTATTAAGGGTATCATCTTATTGACTTTTTTTCAAAGTAAATTTTCTTAGTTTGAGCTTGCAGAGAAGTCTGTAGTTAATCTGATTTTTATTTCTTTGAAGACAACACATTACACATTTGGGTTTTTTTTTTCTTCTTACCTGATTATCTGTGAAATTCTTTCATAGCATTTGACTTTTTAAAAATGGAGTTTAGATAAGTCTAGGTGTCCCCACCTTTTAATCAAATTAAGACTTTGGCCGTATTACTTTTCACATTCAAGTATTACTAGGTCTGAAACGTTGGCTTAAAAAATTCTTTTCTATATTCAAATACTGTTTATGCTTCATTTATTCTTTTTCATTTTGGGGAATATTGTTAGAATAGTTTTCTGTTCAAATTCTTCCATGTCTGTTACCTTATCTACCATTTCTGCACTTCTTAATCTCTTATTCTTTGTTGTGACTTTCAAGATTTTCCTCCACATGATTTTCTTTAGGGAACAAATGTTGGTTCGTTGCCTTTGATGTAAGGTTTTATTTAACTACTGTGTTTTTTATTCACATGAAGGTCCTATACTTACCTTTTTATAGTTATCATTCGGCATAATTAATATGAAAGTGAAATTTTCTTAAAATTTCTTTTGCTTTTCAACAAATAAGATACATTGATGTTCAAAGGATACCCTTTTCTTTGAGAGTTTTATAGGTGCTACATAATCACTGTGACTCAGCTTTTATAACAAAGCCCTGGTTTAAATCACTCCCCTTAGGAATACCTGAAGGAGTTCTTCACAGAGACAGGACCAGCCCTTCACAGGCTGTCGTCACTGCCATTATCACAAGTGATGTAGTGATTGCCAAGTTCTCAGTTTTGTGTTTTAAAATTAATCTTTGAAGTGGAGGTTTCACAGATTGTATTTCTACTTCTCCAGCTATTTTTTTCCTATCTGTGTCGCCACAGACTAAGAGAACACTGAGATGTAGACTGTGAAACACAAATGAGCTCAGCAATATGTTTCTTGTGCACCACTACAACATGGAGAAGTTGGCACATCTACTGCTTCCTGCTATTGCCTCCTTTTCCTCAGAAATTACTTCTTCTGGTTTTCAGGCACTATAACATATCTTTCCCCCCAGCAGCTATATTGAGGGTTAAAAACCCTTTGTCCTTGGGCGTTTCTCTCAGAGAAATGAAAATGTGTGTTCACACGCAAATCTGTACAGAGCAGCTTTATTCATAACAGCAGAAGCCTGGGAACAACACTAATGACCTCCAATGGGTTGACAACCACCAGCACGCCCGTGCCACAGAATATTACTCAGCCATGGAAAGGGACAAACTACTGATACACAAAAAACCTGGGCAAATCTCCAGAGAATTATGCTGAGGGAAAAATCCCATGTCAAAAGGTTACATGCTCTATGATTCCACTCACACAGCATTAAATGGCAAAACCACAGAAATGGAGAACAGATTAGTGGTTACCAGGGGCGACAGAGGAGTGGGAAGGAAGGGGGCATGGTGGTCCGAGAGCATCATGAGGGGGCCCTCTGGTGATGAAACGTTCTGTGTATTGTCTACCTCAGTGTCAATATCATGGCTGCAACAGTATACTACAGTTTTGATGGGTGTCACCATGGGAGCACGTTTCTTGCACGGAATCTACAACCATCTCAAGATAAAACATTTTTTAAAAGACCCTTGGCTAGGATTCTGGGAAAATGATTGAGTAGAGAGAGCCTGAATCCACCTTCTCCCACCTGCACACCAGATCTACACCTACATACAGAGATTCTGACCCTGAAGAACAAAGACCAAAGTGAACACCTTCTATACAATGAGAGACAGAAAGAGCAAATATTTAAAAAGCCCAAAATGGCAGGAGAGGCAGGGATATAGTAACCCTGGGAACCCCACTGTGAGCACAGGCACTAGCAGAGCGGAGGGGTAGGAATATCACTGGGAAAGCCAGGCATGGGTTGCCTGCCCTGAGGTGCAGGAAAAAGGCCTTGTTGTTTGAAGTGCAACTAGACCATAATCTAAAGAACCTAGGTTTCAGAACTAACACGCCTTGCTTGGCAAGAGAACCCCTGGAGGCAACCCTGGACGAGAGGAGCTGCCAGCAGCACTCCTTCTGTACATCTTGATGTGGCTGAGGGCAGGATCTGGGTGCCACCCAGCTGTCCCATCTTATTGCCTGCTGTTATCCAGGGCCCCAGCTTCCATCAGCAGGACTGGAAAGTTCCCCAGCTCACAAGGAGGGTGCATGAGTCTGTGGGCAGGTGTCACCAAGGTGACTCCCTAGAGCAAGTGAGGAGCTCATGAGCCAGGCCCGACCCCAGGTTGCAGGTGAGACCTAGTGGGTTGTGACTCAGGAACTCCCCAGGGCAGCTCACAAGCAGTACCTGAGCCCTCCCCATGTGCATGCACAGTGCCTGATTCCAGCCACCAGTGGACCAAAGGGCACCAACTCAAGAATTCCCAGGAGTAGCCCAGAGCATTCAGGGAACTCAGGGAGGTGTGCACATGCATGGTGCCTGATCCTGGCCACCAGCAGGGTCCATGGGCACCTATGTGGGAATACTTGGAAGCAGTCTAGAGCACTAAGGGGTCAAAGGGGAACATCCACAGAGCCTAACTCCATGCCACCAACAGAACCTGGTGGGCACCCAATTCAGGAATTCCCTGGATGGTCCTGAGCAGCCCTGACTGCACACAGGCGTTTGGCTAAGGAGGCACAGGGGATTCAGTAGGCACCACCAGGAGTTACTAGGAGTGTACCCCTGATCCACCTCTGGCCCACCACCTTCCCCCAAGCAGCACAGAAGCCACAGGTCTCCACCCAGGAGACCCTCTAAAAGACCCCTAAGGCCATGCCCCTGGAACCACACCCTGGGAAACCCAGTCCCAGAAAAAACCCATTTCACACTTACATAGCCTCCAGCTTGCCAAAACCACAGGGCACATGGGGACTTTCCTACACAAGAACCTGTCCTCCAAGACCAGGAGGGCAAGCCTTTTCAACTAATTCATAGAACCCAGCACAGAAAATCATACAAAATGAGGAGACAGAGGAATACACTCCAAATGACAGAACAAGAAAAATTCCCCAGAAAAAAAGCTAAGTGAATCACAGTTAACCAATCCACCTGATAGAGAGTTTAAAATAATGATTATAAAGGTACTCAGTAGACTTGAGAAAACAATAGCAGAACTCAAGGCAGACCTCAAAAACGAGGTAGAAAATCTAAAAAAGAACCAATCAGAGATGAAGAATTCAACAGCTGAAATAAAAAATACACTGGTGGGAATGAACAGCAGTCTAAAGGATGCAGAAAAATTGATCAGTGACTTGGAACACAGAGTAATGGAAAGCACTCAAGCTGAACAGCAGAGGGAAGAAAGACTAAAAAGAAATAAGGTTAGAGTAAGAGAGTTCTGGGACAATATCAAACATCCAAACATCCACATTATAGGAATCCAGGAGGAGAGGAGAAAGAGAAAGGAGTAGAAAATTTATTTGAAGAAATAGTAGCTGAAAACTTCCCTAACCTGAGGAAGGAAACAATCTCAGGACCAGGAAGCACAGAGAACTCCAAGCAAGTTGAACCCAAGGGGAGCCCCACACCAAGACACATCATAATCAAAATGTCAAAGATCAAAGACAAAGAGAGAATCTTAAGAGCAGCAAGAGAAAAAGCAATGAATTATGTATAAGGGAAATGCCATAAGGTTATCATCTGACTGCTCCAGAAACTCTACATGCCTGAAGAGATGGCATGATATATTCAAAGGGCTGAACAGAAAAAAACCTCCAACCAAGAATACTTTATCCTTCAAGTTTATCATTCAGAACTGAAGGAGAGATAAAGAGCTTCAGAGATAAATATACGTTGAAAGAGTTCACCACTCCTAAACCAGCCTTACAAGAAAGGTTAAAGGGACTTTTTAAGGAGGAGCAAGAAATTTAAGAAAGGGAAAATTTTCCACTGGTAAAACAAACACATAGCAGAGGTAGTAGATCAATTACTTGGAAACTAGTATGGAGGTCAGAAAGACAAAAATAACAAAAGTAATTACATCTAATAGTTCAGGGAATCACTTAATAGAAAGGTGTAAAAGAAGATACTATATACATCAAATGGGGAGGAGGAAGGAGTAAGAATGTAGTGCTCTTAGGATGTGTGCAAACGTAAGTGACCACCAGCTTATTATAGATTGTTATATTCATTGGATGTTATATAAGAACCCCATGGTAAGCCAAAAACTTATAATACATACACAAAAAAGAGCCTAACCACAACACAAAAGAAAGTCATAAAACACAAGAGAAGAAAGCAAGAGAGGAGGAAAGGATCAGAGAAGAACAAAAAGACAAATATAACAAAAGTAATTACATCTAATAGTTTAACAAAATGGCAGTAAGTACATGCATATGGATAATTACTTTAAATGTAAATGGCCAATCAAAAGTTATAGGATTACTGAATGGATAAAAAAAACAAGACCCACCTATTTGCTGCTTACAAGAGACTCACTTCAGACCTAAAGACACATGCAGACTGAAACTGAAGGGATGGAAAAAGATAATCCCATGCATATAGGGATGAAATAAAAGTTGCAATGCTTATATGAGAAAAAATAGACTTTAAAACAAAGAAAGTAACAAGAGACAAAGAAGGACATTACATAATGAGGAAGGCAACAGTCCAACAAGAGGATATAACAATTGTGAACATCTATGCACCAGAAATAGGAGCACCTAAATATATAAACCAAATACTAACAGACCTACAGGGAGAAACTGACTGCAACAAAATCATTTTTAAGGGATTTTAACACCCCACTTATATCAATGATAGATAATCCAGATAAAAAATAAAAAAGGAAATAGAGGTGGTGAATGACACATAAGACAAGAAGGACTTAACAGATATTTACAGAGCATTTGACCCAAAAGCAACAGAATACACATTTTTCTCAAGTGCACATGGAACATTCTTAAAAACAGATCATATATTGGGACACAAAAAAGGTCTCAACAAATTTAAGAAGACTGAAATTGTGTATCATGCGTCTTCTTAGACCACAATGTTATGAAACTAGAAAGCAATTAAAAGAAAAAGAAACAGGGAAAACACTTACACATGGAGCTAAACAACATGCTTCTAAGGAATCAGTGGATCATGGAACAGATCAAAGAGGAAAGCAAACAATACATGGAGACAAATTAAACAAACACAACGGTTCAAAATCTGTGGGATGCAGCAAAGACGGTTCTAAGAGGTAAGTTTATAGTAATACAGGCCTATCTCAAGAAACAAGCACACGCTCAAATAAACAATCAATGTCAATTGGTCCAACTGCTGGAAGACAGTATGGAGGTTTCTCAAAACTAAAACTAAAAATCTATATGATCCAGCAATTTCATTTCTTGGAATTTACCTAAAGAAAACAAAATCACTAATTTGAAAAGACATATGCACACTTATGTTCACTGCAGCATTATTTACAGTAGCAAAGATATGGAAGCAACCCAAATGCCCATTGATACATGAATGGATAAAGAAGATATGGTACGCATATACAATAGAATATTGCTTAGCCATAAAAAAGAAGAGAATCTTGCCATTTGCAACAACATGGGTGGACCTAGAGGGCATCATGCTAAGTGAAATAAGTCACATAGGGGAAGACAAATATCATATGATTTCACTTACATGTGGAATCTAAAAAACAAAGAAGAAGTAGACCCACAGATACAGATGACAGACTAGTTACCATAGAGAAGGAGGTGGAGGAATGGGTGAAATAGGTGAAGGGGATAAAGAGGCACAAACTGCAAGTTGTAAAGTAAGTTAGACATAGGAATAGAAGTACAACATACAGAATTTAACCAATAATACTGTAATATCTTGGTATGTTAATGGAGTAACTACACCTATTATGGCAAACATCTAGTAATGTATACCATTATCCAGCAACCATGTTGTACATCTGAAACCAACATAATACTGTATATCAACTTTATTACAATAAGAATAAATTAAATTAAAAATAAAAAGACCCTTGGCCTGATGCCTTTCAGAGACTCCACTTTTTGGTGTTTTTATGCCCAATTTCATTACCATTACCCTAATGTAAGCAATAAGCCATAAGTGACACCAGCCTAATCTAATGGGATCCATGCCAACTGCTCACTCTGCCTGGGCACATCATTACACATTTTTCCACAAAGACAGCGCTTTAGGAGATGTGTGCCCTATAAAATGCAAGAATGGACAATTGTCTCCAAGGATCTGATATTATCAACAGACCGCAGAAAAATTCCCATAACAACTACAGTATGAGCATCACAAGGGTGGTGTGAATCATGCCCTGTTCCAGGGACAGGCCCCACACAGCTCAAGCAAGAGTTTGCCTACAGCCCATATCCTGAAGCAGGCTGCTGACTCGGGAAACTGCCCACCAGGCTTTTAAGGTCTCACTCAGTCAGTCACGCTGATGAGCTCCGGGAAATTCGGCTCTTGAAGACAGGCTGCTGCTCCCACCTCCTCCTGAGGGCCACCCTGCCGCGTTCCAGAAGATGGGGACGGTGGGGCCACAAAGTCCATGTTTGCCTCTGCTCTGGATGTTAAGAGGCAGAACAGTTTCCACCGAAACCTGCCCTAACAGACACCATGAGAGGCGCCTGGGAGGATCAACGGGTGGGGCGGGGGAAAGCCACGGGCCCCTTTGCCCTGTCTCCTGAGCCCGGGAGGAGGTTTCTGCAATAGGACAATGGTTTCAGAATTCGAGGAGGTGGAGTAGCGACCTGACTCACTGGGCCACCGCTATTCTGATTCAGCTCCCCAGATATTCAGAGACAGAGAGGGAAAGTTCTACAGGAGCAAAACCAAAGCCAGATGGCCAAAGAGTTAAGAATGGGAGGCCCCAAAGAGGACTGCCACCTTCCCTTTGTAGACATTCTTTTTATGAAAAGACAGGAAGCAAAAGGTGGGCTGAGGCTGTCTCTAAGGCAGGAAGGAGGGAAGGAGAATGAGTGCAGCTGAGCTGGAGAGCAGCGGATGCCACGGGTCCTGCAGGAGCTGGGAGTCCAGGCCCAGGTCGAGGGACTTGCCCTGGAAACCACGATTTGGATAAAGTCCCCAGAGCTGTGCAGTGAGAGACCTGGGTAACCATACCCACAGCTGCCTCTGAGTCAGAGGAGGAGAGAGGAGGCCATACTGGAAGAGTGTTAGGGGTTAGCTGGCCACTAACTCCTTGCCCTAAATAAGTAGCAGCTTATTCAGCCTTTCTGGGCCTCAGTTGCCTCATTAGCAAGTGAGTACGTCACAGAGCTGGCACAGGAGTCCAACGAGGTTAGTCAATTAACAAAGAGCTCGTGAGGCCTAAGCATGCAGCCTGTCCTGGTTCTCCGTTGCCTCCCGGGGGTTTGGCCTTTGCATGGAGCCGAAGGTGACTGCATCCGGCTGCTTGCTGAGTTGAGGACCTTCCGAGGCTGGTAGGAATGCAGCCATCGGTCACTACCCTGATATTGTCTGGAGAGCGCTGGCTGCACAGCTGACTGCTTGGAGGCTGCGTGAATTGATTGCACTTTGTTCAATCCTCTGAATTTCTCACGAGGCCCCCAGCTGGTGGCCTGGATCCCAGGGCTTGGATCCCAGTTGCCACGTGTCCAGCCGCCAGGCCCCTGGAAGGCCCCTGGGCTCCCTTCCCCTCGTGTGTGGGGTTCTTCCCGCTCCTGCTTTGGCATCGGGGCTAGGTGGAGGCGAGACCGGCGCTCAGCCGTGCCAGTCCAGCCCTGTCTGCCACAGCCCCCCAGGCCTGCCCCCACCGCTGTCCCTCCGCTTGCTGCGGAGCCCTCAGAGCACTTCGTTGCTCAACCTCTGCTCCTCAGCCAGAACCAGCTTCCCAGCAAAGGATGCCTGCTGGGTGGAAGCCCGTGCTCCCCAGTGCTGCAAGGGCATCTCCATCCCTCAGGGCTGCAGGGGTCTGGCCACTCCTCCATCTCAGGGGCAGCCTCATTTCCCTCCCTTTGAGTCTGGGCCACGGTGCGATTTACTTGCGGCCAGCGGGATGGGTCAAAGTGATGCCGATTACCTGGAGGTCAGGTCTGAAAAGATGACACCACTCTCTGCTGCTTGGATCGCTCCTCACAGGCCCAGTGGCCGAGGTCTGGGCTCAAGCTGGCTCCCGTGTCACGCAGCCTCTGCCCTCGGGGCGGCGCCTTCTGCCACCTCGCAGGGAGCAGAGACGGAAGGCCACTCACGGGTGCTTCCTGCGCCTGCGCGCAAGCTCCCCGCATGCGCAGTCGCACCTCTCAGAGAGGGTATGCGATACGTTTTGTAGAACAAAGGGCATGAATTTTAACTTCAAAATTCACGGTAATATCTGGTAAGGGATATATTCCTTTTATAACTTTTCTTTTTCACAGATGTCCTGGCTTTCCACAACAATTTTTTTCGACAAATAAAACGTAGAATTAGTTGGTCAAGTCTGGGAAATTCTGTTGGGCTAGTGACTGGATCCTATCTAATACAGATGAGGACAAGTAACATTGTTTATAATGTTGCGTTTCTGGTCTACATCTCTTCTTATAAGATTTTTCTTTGAATACCCATCAGCAGTTTATATATCATGCTCCTCATATAAACCTGTAATTTCTTATGTATCTTACACCTAATTACTCTGCTTCTGTCACTGCTGTGAATAGAATACTCCTTAATCTTTTCTGCCTGGGTTTTGAGCTCAGTGGTCCTGCCTCTCCCTGTCCTTTACTCTCCATTTAACTGGGGAAGCTTCCCTTTGCCTGCGAATAAAAACCTGTGTGTTAAGAACTCACTCTTCTTGGAAGGCAGCCCTGTGGCTGCTTTTAGTACAAAGCATAGTCTAATCCAGAATTCAGGGTAACCAGTCACCTGGAAGAGCCGGGATACTGACCTTGGTTAGAGGTCATCTCCATCCCTTGCCTGACAATTCTAAATAGAAGTGCACATAGGGCATTCTTGACACATCTTTTTCAATTTGAAAGGAATGCTTTTACCATTTCTCCATCTAGGAAGACATTTGTTCTATACTTTTCAAAGATAACGCTTCACCATGCCAAGGAAATTCTCTGTTCCAAATATTGGACTTAAAAAAAAAAATCATGATTGCGTATTTCCTCTTATCACGAGTTTTTCTGAATTTGCTGAAATTATTGTATTGTTTTCTCTTCTGACTGATTTATGTAAAATTATATCAATGACTTTTATAATATCAAGCCATTCTTGCATAACTGGTATACATGCAAACTAAATGTGTTGCATCATCTTTATATATATTGAGTTCCATCTTCCAATATTTTGTATCTACATGCATAAATTACATAGGCCCAAATATTCCTTTTCTGTGATGTCATTGACTTATATTAATATGTTTCAGGTTATGATGACTTCGTAGAATGAGTTTGGAAGTCATCCCTCTTTTTCTATTGTCTGACAGAATTTACATAAAGTTAAAATGACCTGTTCCTTAATAGTCTGGTAGAATTAGCCTATGACAACATGGGACAGATGTGTTAAAATTTTAACTAGGTGAGCTTTTTGATGCATCAATCCCAATTTTAGTAATCTATTCTATGGACAAAAAAAGCGCACCATGTAAAGTTTTGTGCATAAGGATACTGACTCCAACATTTATTTCAAGAGAAAACAAATGGAAACAATTTAAATGTTTGAGTGGTGACATGGTTAACTCAAATTTATAAGACAACTATTGTAAAAGATTCACGTAACTCTCAATATGTAGATCTAGAAAGATGTCCAAATACATTGCCAAATAAAACAAGTAATGTTGCTGCAAATTAAAAAAGAAAGAAAAGGGGGTGGTTTGACCCGCATATGTTCATCTATGTAGGCATGTGTTTATTTAAGCAAAGAGCATTAAACTTATGCCTGTATTTTGCCCAAGAGAATTAACAGAGTAGAGTAGTTAAGACCACAGGCTCTGGAGCCAGTCATTAATGTTGAAATCCCAGCACGGGCACGTAATAAACGTGGCCTTGGGCAACTCATTAACTTCTCTGTGCCTGTTTCCTCACCTGAGGGAGGCACAGGGATAAGCCTAGTCCCTGAGAATGTCATTTTATAGATTAAATGAATTAAGCTGTATTTCTGGCACAGGGTAAGCACCCACAAATAGTGGCACTTATTATTATTGAAGCAATATTCCTCAAGTTACTTATTATTTATTATTTAAGTACTATTAGTTAAGTATTATTATTTTAAAAAGTTGATGGGAGGAGGGGTAGCTGGCTTTTAACCATTTTTTAAACACGTTACTGTAGTTTTTGAATAATTTCAATGAACAGGATTTACTTTTGTAACTGAAAAAAAATTAAATGGAAAGAAAAGGGGCCACCAACTGTATCAGGTATGAGAATGCTTTCTGGGAACAGCTGAGTCTCTGGGCATGCAGATAAACCTGGGGCAGCTTTGATGTTTCTCAAAACAAAGCATTAAAATGAGTCACGGCCTCTCCCGTAGCTTTTTATCATTCCTAAGTTGGAATCTGTATCATTCTTATCAAAAACCATCAGCAATAACATGCTCACTTCCTGGCATAGTAATTAGGAGCCCATAAAAGTGAGCATTTTCCTTTCCTAAATGCCTGGCTCTGGAATGTGAGCCCTGAGCCACAATTCCTGACTCCAGGGTGACATGGCTTCTGGGGACACGGTGATTGGAGTCAGACCCCTGTGGCCTTCCAAGTCTGTTATCGGCAAGTCACTGTACCAGACAAACCTCGGTTTGGAGAATTCCTTCCCTGTAGGGGCTGCTGGGGAGAGTGTGTCCAGAAGATGACACATGCACAGGCCTTCGCAAAGTGTCTGGCAAGAAAGCTCACTCATATGTGAGGAAGATGACGATGGTGGCTGATTCCTAGGACTGAAGTGGCATCCACAAAAATGGTAGATAGAGCTACATAATAATTTTGGTGAGAATAAAATCCTAGAGTAAAACTCCAGAAAAGAGTTATTAGAGTTTCATTTGAGCCCAGGTTTAGGACAGCTGCCTGGAAACAGTCCTTCCAAAGAAGCAAAGTGTCCCAGAGAGGAGAGCTTTCTTACAAGGTTATAGACGCTTTCTAACAAAGTATACAAGTCACGGTGTCAATAGCTACTGTCTACAGATCAGCCCTTACAGTAAGTTGATGTACAGGCTGTTTCTTTGATCATTACCTAGGCACAAGGTGATCTAGTAAAACTGCTCAGACACAAAGCAGGTGTACAATGCCTGCCCTACACGCCATAAATCAGGCCTTTGTGTTAAATGACCCAAGCGTTAAGGCCAGGCACTTCTCAGAAGCACATCTTCTTAGCATTTTTTGACATAATCTAAAACCTTCAGAGTTCAAAAACATTTTCAACAAGATGAAAAGGCAAATAGAAAAAATGACTCAACGAAGCACTTGTGCATCTCAATCTCAGTAGAAAAAAATGCAAAATAAATACGAATAGAAGAAAATACAATTGGCTGATAAAAACAATAGAGGTGACTCACCGCCTCTCTCCAAACATCCTAACTGGGGGAATTTTCTTGAAATTTACTCATCTCTCCGCAGCCCCTTGCTTTATGCTCTCTTAAGAGGACCGACTTTTCAGAGAAGTAAATAGGGGTGCTCACTAGGCCTCCCTCTTTGCCCTTTGGGAGCCAGAAGTCTGCAGGGGGTGGTCATCCCCCGCTCCTAAATGTGAGACTCACCATACAGTGCCCGCTCCAGGGAAGGTCTGTCTTGGCCATCTGTCCATCCATCTGTCCAGCTGTACTGCCCAGATGCAGAGAAGGATGCCCCTGAATTCTGCATCCAGCCCGTAGGCTGTTGGCCTTCCCATGAAGCCGCTCCTCCACTTTTATCTTTATTAAGAACAGAGGTGATATTTTGGCTCTGTTTGCTCTGACTTCTGAAACTGTTGGACTGAGAACAGGGCAAAGAACGGCTGTTTATTGGGCCCTTCAGAGATTTCAGCCATACGTGTGGGAGATGCCCAGCTTGATAAATAATCAAATGCGCAGGTGGCCTCCGCCTGGCCACCTGTTCTGGAATAGCGGGAAAGGCGGGTGCTCACACCTGCCGATGCTGGGCCATGACTGTCAGGAGCTTTAAGACCGTTGGGGTCTTTTCACTGGCGGTTTCACTTTCGGGACTCCACCCAGGACAACGCTTTATGTGCAAGCTTTCCCTTATCGCATTGTTCAAGAGTAAACTTCAAAGCAATCGATACACCCAACGCGGGAGGACGGCAGGGTCATACGGACCAGCCACAGAGGGACTGTAATGAGGCCATTAAAGAGCATGTCTAGGAAACATTTCATAACATGCCTGTAACATAATGTTAAGCAACGAAGTGAACAGAACATTATTAGCTAAGAATAAATCCAATTATATACTTAAGATTTGGAAGGAGATGGTACAAACTCTAATGGGATTTATATCTCAGGTGTTGGATTGCAGGTGATTTTTATTTATGCTTCTGTATTTTTCCACATTCTCCACATCATCTTCAAGGTGAACATACTTTAATAAAAAGAAAAATGATAAAACAGTCTAAAATTAGTCCAGTATGAAATGGAGGCTAATAAAGGCTGAAGAAATGGAGAAGGTAGGGCAGTTGGCCTGGGCTGGTGGCTGGGGCCTGCCAGGGGGAAGGATGTTCTACACAAAAGGGGCTGCCTGTCCCGGGAGGAGAGGAAGGTGCTAGGGAGGGAGCTGGCCTGGGGGAAACCGGAGCCCAGGCAGCAGCTGGGAGGGAGGAGAGGGCCCCTGGCCCCTTTTAGGGCACGATGGTGCCCAGAGATGGAGACACACAGCTCTCTGTCTCCATGGTCAGGACCCACCTGTTAGAAGGCTTTGTTTTGCTTTTGCCCTGCTGAGGTCCCCCTCACCCACGTTCTGTGTCCCCTGGGCCCACAGCCACCCGCTCCCCCCACCAGGTTCTGCCAAGCCCCTGGGCCTCAGAAAGGAAGTTCCCCTTTTAGCCAGAAGGGGGCGCTCTGGTCCAGGACAGGCTGTGGAAACTCCAGAGATGGCCTTTCAAGTCCTCATTTTCTCTTTCCTGTAACCTGCAGAATCTAAGTAGGGATTGTGGGGCTGATGAGACCCTCCTCTCAGGCTTCCGATGGGATTAAATAAAGCAATTACACACCACTGCTTGTCACCTGAAAAAAGCTGCAGATATAAGGGGTTATTAGTAGCCTCGGTGCCTTCTCCTGAGCTTTAAACTCTTGCTGATGCACCAGGTCCCCATCCTTTCAGTTCCCGAAGGTGTGCTGGCGTCGGCCTGTGTGAGGACCCTCGCCCTGTCTGTGATCCCTGCCCCTTGTCCTGCTCCTGCCCTATGGGCTCTGGGGCCGGCTCCTTGCAAAAGCCTGCTGGACTCTGCTCCTGACTCAGTTTGACCACTAGGCTGGGTTCTGACACCTCTCATAGTACAGGAAGGATGACCCTTGATCCCTGGTCCAGGTGCTCATGGGCTCAGTGAGCAGCATCTTGAACCATGGCCACTATGACAGCAAATTGGGGTCAGGACCACAGAGAGGCAATGTCTGCTCTCGTGGAAGTAATTTCAGGATTAGTAGGTCAGTAGGTGAAGATCTTTCGGGCAGCTGGCTTCTTGGTGCTCTACGCTTAGCATGTGACATGGCATGAGACGTGCCTCCCTGACCTCGCCCTAATGGTGACTGCACACGGTCAGCTCTGAAGCCAGGTGTGCGACCAGTCTGCAAACCTTATGCTCTGGACACCTTAGGAGGAAGTGGAGCCAGAGTGAGGACACTCTCCCAAATGCCTAAGACACTGGCAAGGTCACCAAGCCCAACGGCTCCCCATTATGAACCCCTGGCTCCAAGGTGCCTGAGGCTGCTCCATGCGGGCCCTTGAAGTGGGGTGGCCTGCAGGTGCCTTGCACATACAGCCTGAGGGTGGCCTGCAGAGGGAGGAGCCGAGAGGCTGGGTGGGCATGCACAGTCAGGTCACAGAAAGGCATGTGTGCCATGTTGGATTTTATCCGGAAGTGCTGGGGAGTCGCCAAAGGCATTCAGCAACGGAGTGATGTTTTAAAGAGATGGCTCTGGCTGTCTGCAGAAAAGGGCCAAAGGGAGAGCAGTTTGGGAGGCTGTGCAATAGGTCTAAAGAAGGGTGGGTGGCTACAATGAGATGGTAATACAGGCACAGGGAACCGAGAAATGAGATCTGTGCAGCCAGCACTGCAGAGTGCCTCCTGCAGAGTCCAGTGCCTGGGAAAGGAAGAAGTCTGGGCCAGGAGGGATGTATGCACTACAAGATGCCTGGAGTCCAGAGACGCCCTGGCAGATGTCAGGGGGAGAGGGGAGCCTGGATTGACACTCTCTCTGCGCCACCAGCTCCCGCCCCATCCCCACCTCTGTCTCACTAGCTAAGATAACATGCACACATGGGGCTGTTCCCACCATCCATCAGCCAGCCCTGGGCATCTTCAGCTGTTGACAGCAATCTGGGGACCGTTCTGATGAAACCAGAATCCTCTCCATGTGGTCTGGACTGAACCGTATCAAGGTAAGCAACAGCCTACTGCTCCGGAGCACAGAGCACTCGGAAATGAATCATTTTTCTCTCCTTTGAAACTATGGCAAACCTTCTACAGGCAGAACAAACCACATCCAGAGCAGAAGTGATAAAATTTGGAGGAGCAGAGAGAATAACCACGGTGACCATCTCACAATTTGGAGCCATAAATAAGAGGTGTGTTTACTCTGAAATTGCCACTGAAAAAAGATAAGTTGCGAGGACAGTAGCAGAATGGCCATGTTCTCTCTTCTGGGCTCCTCTACAAAAGAAAATACAGATAATGAACCATTTCCCAGGCGCTGTATGTAAATCCAAGATTTCCTTTTGATATTACCATGTAAAGGATCCTCAGTGAGGAAAATCATTCAGGATTTTTTTTTAGCTTTTTATTTTGAGATCATTGTAGATTCACCTGCAGTTGTAAGAAAGCATGCAGAGAGATCCCATAAACCCTTGGAGGTTCCCCCACTGGTACCATTCTGCATAACTATAGTATGGCATTACAACCAGGAAATTGACTTTGCTGCAATGATTCAGTTTTGAATAACTTTCAAAGAGAGATATTGTCACTTTTGAAAATATAAAGGTATAAAACTTACATATATTTTAAAATTTTTAATTAAATTGCAAGATGACCAGACAGGGAGAAAATGCTTTTATATTAATCCTAGCAACAAGTTTATGTCCATAAAATGGGCATTTTCCCATTTATAAGAAAAACATTAAATGGTCCTTAAAAATATTTTGATGGCCTACAGAATTATAGCCAAGATGACTACAAACACTAATATCTAAGGAATTTATGAGGCAGCATTAGGTGAAGTTATTTATTGACACAGGTTTTGAGGTATTACTGTTTATGTCCTTCCTAAAGCGCTTCACCATTTTTTCTTACATCCAGGAACTCCCCAGGTCCTTCTACTATTACATTTTAAATATCTTGTGTCTTTTAACGGATTCATTCATTCAACAGATATTCATTGATCATCTCTTATGGCCAATTATTTTTCTAAGGTTAGACGAATAAGCGTATCAGAAGAGCCATTTGAGGACTGACATTCTAATCGGTCCCCCATATCATCTCAGCCCTAATTCTCCTTGTTTAGGATTCCAGGACCTTCCAGAGAGATCACTGCAGAAGCTTGGGTTTCCATCCTCCTCCATACAGTCTCCCCACCCAACACCCCAGTTCGTTTTCTGCACTGTTGATCTTTCCCGCAGACGCATCTGATTATGTGACATTTGAGCTTGAAATCCACCCAGTATCCCCATCACCCCATCCCCCTCTGTGCAGAGCCAGTCCTAAATGCCTTTGCGGCCCCGACCTTCCCATCCGCATACACTCATTCGTTAGGTAGGAAGATAGACATGAGCAGTCAGAGAAGGGAAAGATGAGGCCCAAGGACAAAAAACTGCCCAAACTACCAGGCGGGGGGTCGCGCGTGAAGACAGCAAAGGCAGGGAGATAACTTCCTGCCTGTGGGACCAGACCCAACCTGTCCCCACCAGGTCCCAATGAGGGCACAATCGAACAAAACTACGAACAGCCCAAACCATACCTCATCATAGTCTCATTAAGATGAAATTACAGTTTTGCCCTCCTCCCCATGGGCTTTTCTGTGTGCATTTTGGAAAGACATGTGTACCAAGAGGAATGGGGGTGTAACTAGAGCTGCCCATCAAATGACCTCACCCTGTCAATCAAAGAAGTGCCTCTGGCTACGTCATGATAGATAGACCCTCCCCTAAAAGTTTGGGGCCTTTGTCTATCTTGACTCTAGCCCGCTCCTCCCTTGGAGTTTATTCGCAATAAGTTTCACCCTGCTTTGCAACTGTGTCTTTGCCTTTCGTTTCTTTGTTGCTGTGGGGACAAGAACTGAGGAGAACAGACGTGACCTGTCACACATCCGCCTCCTTTCCCACCCTCGCGGCTGGCCCAGGCTTCGCTTCTTTGCTTGTGGTCGTTCTGGGACTGAGGCTCTCCCGTGGCTTTTCTGCCGGAAAACGTTCTGCTCATTAACCTTTTGGTCTGAACATGACCTTCTCTGCTGAAGGAGGGAAAGTCCATTCCATTTAGTGGGAGATTTCATTTACTTGTCAAATAACTACCCACTGACTGGGTTAACGTGCTGCCACCCGGATTTATTATGAGCGAAGAGAAGTGTTTTGTCTCACATTGTATCTGCACCCCTTGGGCTCTGCCGCAGCGTGGCGACAGTGATTCCCTGGAGTGGTGCATAGGATATACTTTGCATTTTCTGTTTGTTTTATTAATCTCTCTCTCTCTCTCTCTTTTTTTTTTTTTTTTTTTTTTGCTGAAAATAAAAAGTCATCTGAGAATTAGAAAAGTGTATAAAGGACAGAACACCAAATATGACTGTATAACACTGCGAGATTTAGGTATATTTTCTTTATTTTCCCTAGTCTTTTTATTTACTTTACACTGGTTTTATATACATACCTTTTAAACTCTAGTGTTTTTTTCCACTTAAAACATTAAAATGTTTGAAGAGTTGGACGCCATAGGGACCAACTGCAGGCTGCCCATGCTGTGCCGCTGTGACATGCAGATTACTTCGGAGCTGAGAACAATCAAGGCCCAAAAGCCTCAGAAAGAAACGCTGACTGCCCAGCCCCAAAGGCATAAAAATAATTCAGGGAGCATGAACGCTCCAGGAAGGGCGCTATCACCTTAGACAGCACATTATAATGTGAACTAGGGGTGGTAGACTGGGAGGCATGTGGCTAAGTCTGTGAGATTTCCTCTCTGTGTTCCCTCATTGTTACTCTGTGGCCCAGAGAATATTTAATTATCAAACATTTAATCTTTTCATATTTCTGTGAGTTGCTTCACTTTTCCTTTGAGGTCCCAGGCTCCCTACCCTCTTCTCCTTGGTTCGGAATGACAAATACACCTCAGTCTCCCTGACGGTCTTATGTCTATGGCTCCCTCATATGTAATTAAACTTTGTTTGTTTTTTTCTTATTAATCTGTCTCATGTCAATTTGATTCTTAGAACAACTAGAAGAATGTCTAGGGTTAGAGGAAATTTTTTCCTCCCCAAAACGCTTTAAATCTTTTGTCAATCTTGTTTATTGAAAAAAAAACTTTTTCCGCTTGTATCTTGGCTTTCATTTCTTTTGTGACGTTTGCAAAATAATTTTTATATGAATTCACATCTCCCCCTTTTTGAGGCCTTCCATTGATTTTTGACTTAGAAAGCCCTTTCTGCATCCAGAAACCAAGGATTTGTTTTCTCTCACTTTCTTTTTTTTATCTTTTAAAAAGAACTGGGCTCTGATCAATCTGCAGTTTGTTTTAGTGTGTGCTAAACTTAGAAGTGGATGTTTTCCCCAAATATCTTGCCAGCTATTGTATCATCCTTGACTGAGAAATCTTCCCTTTCCCATTAATGAGTGACGGCTTATTTAACATATTAAATTCTGATCAGCTTCTGGCTGTTCACCGCTCATTGATCTGCTGGCGTCCAGGAAGGTCTCCTGCTGTGCCCTAGACGAAACCTCAACCTGGAAGGCGGGGAGGGTTTCAGAAGAGTGTAGGTAAGGAAGTAATTCATTAAAGCAAGAATAGTGGTGAATGGCATTCAGCTGTGCAGGGAGTAAAGCGCAAGGAAGAGCAGAGGGAGGAAGGGGAAGCTCACTGAACTCCTGCTTGGCAGAAGGAAAATTCCTTGCCGACTCCTGAAGCCAGGGTCACCTGGTGTCCATTGTCTACTTGGATCTGCACAGCGTGGGAACTAAGCCCCTACCACCCCAGGATTTGGGGGAGGCACAGAACACTGGTTGGAGTGAGATTATGTTATGGGAACTTTCCAAAGGCAAAGAAAGGAGATTTTTGGATAGGCTACTAAAGAGCATAATTGTACAGCTATAGTCCTGTCCAGGTTGGTGACGGGAACTTGCAAGCCCAGATCAGCAGCTTCCCTACTTGTCTGACATAGGACAGAGAGAGAGAGATGACTAATGCTTAAGTCTACAAAACTGAGTGAAATAGTGAAGTAACAAAGACGCTTACCCCTGAAAGAGCGCAGAGACAAAATGCAAGAAGTTGAGCAGAGAGAAGACATTGTAAAGCAAAGTATGCACTCGAAGAAAGGGAAGTGTGAGCAACCTCAGAGAGGAGGCGTGCTTAATGTAAGACTTCTCATTTACCCCATGGTCCCAAGCACCTCACCTTTTCGCCCCTCCTCTTAAGACCCAACACCAACCAGATGGTTGCCCCCACCCCTTAAGACCCAACCACCAATGTCCCCATAGTAAAACACACCCTACTCCTTAAAAGTGGCTTCCTCACCCACAAGCGCTCTTTTCTCTCTCTCTCTCTCTCTCTCTCTCTCTCTCTCTCTCTCTCTCTCTCTCTTTCGAAACAGCCATCCTGTCTGTCTGTCTTACAGGGAATAAAACCACGCTGACGGAGTTCTCGTGTCCATCCTTGCGAGCGAGTGGGTCGGGTAGCTAAAGAACCCTTTCACTTAAAGGTTTAGAATTCTGTCTTTCCAGGCTTTCAAGACTGGGGCAGAGGGCCCAGGGGGCGGGGGGTGTAGACTTGACATGTGGTCTCACGATGTCTATCTCCAGCGAGAGATATTATGTCATTATCCATAGTCGGTCCTCTAGATATTCTTTAAGATAAAATGAACACAAGGAATTTCTTGATCCCGTTCTTCTCCATGATAGTGGGTAACCTCAAGCAGTGGGGAGGTATCATTTAGAACTACTTGCCCTGCCTTAAGATAGGGTCGTTTATTGGCTGATTGCCATAACATGTATTAGATATCTTACCTCCCAACTCCCTAGTTTTTAAAATGGCATCTTAGCTTTAAGATTGAGTTCTTCTGTTCTTACTATACTATTTATATCTCAGCATTTTTCATCATAGGCAGGAAAAATTCACCATGGTGCTTGTCCCATGTCCCTGCCCCATCTGCTGCTGCTTGTGCAATGATGCTCAGAATCACCTGTTTCAGGTTTACCACGTGGTATAAGATCCAGGAGGACAAGTTCTTTATTTCTTTTTTTAAAAAAAGATTTTCTTAGGTATTTTGACTTATTTCCATTTCCAGTTTCATTTGGGAAAATTATTCATTTTAAAAAATAGAAGTTTTCATTCCAATACATAGCTGCTCTGTCTAAAAACAAAAATATTTTTCAGCTTAATTTTTAGTTTTATTTATTTGGTCCCTTGTATTTATTATTAAGGACATTCTTAGCTATTCTATTTGTGGGTGCTGCCATCAATAGGATTTTTAAAATTATATTTTTAACTGGCTGAATGTTTCTAAACAGCAAAGTCACTTACCTTGCTATACTTATAGGGGGCTTAGTTATCTTACTAACTTCTCTTTTTACTAAAATTTCAGGATCCCATGGAGACCTCTGTGGATCTATGGATCCCAGTTTCCTGATCTGAAATTCATGTCTATGAAAATATATCCAAGACATTTTATCAAGTGAAAATAAAATATATTGCCAACATTATGCATAGCTCAATCCATTTTTCCTTTCACTATTAAATATATGAATCAAGGTACACTATCTGAGAGGAATTCTATTGAGAGGTTATAGGATTTCTTTTACTTTGTGCTTCATGTACTTCTTAACTCTTTATTTAAAACAGGAAATTACTTTTGTAATAATAGTTACCAAACTTTTTAAAAAGGGATAATAAATATGTTCCCAACAAACCCAAACTCTGCCCTAATCTTGCATCTCATCTCTGATGACACAAAGCAGTGGTCTGCACTGCCAATCAACCCAGAGCAGTCTGACCACTGGCCGGGTGCCTGTCCATGGTGATTTCCGACCCTCTCTCTGTTCCTATCTCTTCTTCTGTTCTGTGATGACATCTTGCCCACTGGCTACTGCTTGGCCAACTTCCTGCAGGCTGACATGGCCAAGGGGCCTTTGACTGTCAGGCAGGTCTGTTTTTCTGAACTGATTCCACTGGGCCACCTGCAGTCCTGTCCTGACAACATGCTGAATTTCTCAGCGGTAAAAGCCCCTCCTGCTCTTGAAGACTAATGTATTCATTCATTATTTAGTAATGCAGAAATTCATTCAGAAAATATTTTTATAGTACCTAATGTGCAGGGGGTTCTGTAGAAAAGAGAGATGAGTCATAAAATTAAATAGAAAAATCCATCCAGCTGGGAATTAAGAAAGCAGGCTATTAACAGCTGCTATGCTGTGAATCAAATGAAAGTGGGTGTTCTCACTAGAAAGCAAAGAAATAAATGCAAATTAAAATAACAATGAACTGACATTTTCACTTGTCAGTGATTAAAATAAAGTGATAAAACTCATTGCTGGTGAAGATGTGGTAATTCAGGCAACCTCTACTGTGGGAGATCAAGTATCAAAACAGGTGTGACAGACTAATTTAGCAAGATACTAATTTGTGTTTTTCCCTTATAAATTTTTCATTTTTCCTTCAAAGAAAGTAGCCAGGTTGTATTAGTGTCCTACTGCTGCATAACAAATATCACCAGTTTAGTGGAAGACAAAACCCATTTAATAGCTCAGAGTCCTGTAGGTCAGAAGCCCAGGCAGGGCTCACCTGGGATCTCTGTTCAGGGTCTTACAAGACTAAAATTAGGGTGGCTGTGGGAGAAAACCCACTCATAAGGTCATTCAGGTTAGTGGGAGAATTCAATTCCGTGGGTTGTAGGACTGAGATCCCTTTTTCCTTGATGACTGCCATCCAGGGGCCATTCTGGGCTCCTAGAGGCTGCCTGCATTCCTTGTCATGTGTCCCCCTCTGTTTCCAAAGCCGGAATTTTATCTCGCTTGTGGGAAGTCCCTCCCTTGCTGTCTCTAGGAAGGTCCCAGACTCCTATAAGGGCTCATTTGGGTCAGACCTAATTGCTGAAAATCAATAAAACAATAAAATAAATACATGGAATGATAAAACAGAACACTGAGTTCGGAATGATATTTACACTGTATGTTTGTAGCAGAAAATAACTGATCCATTGACCTTCTTACAGTAAGACAAAGATAGTCTAGCCCCAAAACTCTTGACATAAACAAGAAGCTGGTAAAAACGGCAGCAGGACTTCTAGTAACATGAGGCCGTGGACTGGTTGTTGTTTCTTTATCCTCTGCCTGTCTCTTTAAAGTTAATCCCATTTGTACCTCAATTTCTCCCCCTACACACATATCATACACATACACACACACACACACACACACACACACACACACACACCCTGGTGCAGACAGAACAAGGACTGGCAAGTTGGCTGGCTGGCAACATTTGAAAGGCTTCCAGTCCCAGCTGTACATCTCCAAAGCCCAGTGCAACCGAACCGGAACTCAGAGTATTTCCCTGTGGTCTTGGGGGAGCCACGGAGGTCAAACGCCTAGGTCATAAAGACGCAGGGACTGTGGAGAAAGGGGAAGTCTGGGGGCTGATACCTCACGTGAGGAACCCAGTTTGGAAGGCATTTCGGCAGTCATAGGTCAGAGCTAGCGGACTGCTCCTCCTCGCTTCCTCAGCAGGAAAGATCCCAGCTGACTGTGTGACGCTGGCGTCCACACTGTGGTTTCAGCAAATGTCACAGCAAAAAAACCAAGGAATCTTACTTTGGATTTTGGCGTCCTTCTCCCGAGGGCGCACTGCTCTAATTTCCAGCTCTGACATCAGCCCTTTGCTCTTGATTCCCCTTAGAGTTCTTTTTCTGCTTCTGCCCAACCCTGCACACTCACGCACCACCCCCTTGGACACACACATCCACAACCACATGGATATACACCCAGTTACATATACATACACACACAAGCAAAGTCAGACACACAGAAACACAAACACGTCGAACATTCCCACACATATACACAAGTGCTGACACCCTCAGGGACAGATGGGCACATCTGCCCACATCCACATACACGTGTGCGTATAGGTAAACACACACAGTATCAACCAGACACTCATGCATAGTTACATACAGTGTCTACATGCACACATGCACCTTTCTTGGCAGAAATCCCAGCCCACCATGTCCTGTCAGCTCTGCATGAGGATTTCATTTCCCAGTCACTTTTGCACTCCCCCCACCACACCCATTTCCCTTTGAAGTTAGGTAATCACAGCGCTGGAGAAACGACACTGCCACAGAGCCATATCAACTGACTTCTGGGCTGGGGGATTGGAGCCCTGGCTCTCAGCGGGGTGGGGTCAGGGACTCTGCCCACAATATGGGTTTAGGCTGTAACCCCCTCGTGGGCCTTCATTTCCTTTTCGATCACTTGTTCCTCTCAACGGCACCTCCTGTTTCCCCACCAAGCTCCTTGGCTCTCTCCAGGGTGGTAGAAGCCAAGCAAGTCCCACACCCCAACTGCCCTGCACCTTGGGAGCCCAATTCCCTTCATGGGGCCCAAAACCAGGACATCTCGTCATACACGGCCGCCTTTCTGTGGAGGGCGAGCCGCCCCACAGTCCGGACGTGGTCCGCAGCTCCCACACAGATGCACGCAGCATCCGGGCGCTGACATCCAGCTTCCCGGCCGCAGAGCAGAGTCATCCTCCATGCTCCAACCGGATGGGGCTTCACTTGCGTTGGGAAGTTTAAACAATTATGGGTACTTTTTACATGAAGTATTCCTTTGTAAACACACGAGTGAAGTTTGAAGTCCTGTGTCCTTGGGGGGCCCCGGCACAGAGTGGGAGGGGATGTCACTCTGATGGCCGTCTTTGCACGGGCAGCATCCCTGGAGACAGCTTCTCCTGTGGTTTGGCTCTCCAGGGACCGGCACGGCAACGATTTATTGTGCAGAGGCAGTTATCAGGGCTTTGCATGTGAAGATGAGGGTTCACGGGAGCGGTGCCCACACCAGGAACCCCGTCTTTCCTCCCAGGGACTTGTAAAGCATGTGCATGGCCTCCCTCCCGTGCACACCCCCAGTGCCGCTGCAGAGCTACCTGCAAGTGTCCCCTCTCTCGGGGCGCCCATGCCCCTCATTTCCAGCCCTGAATCCCAGCTCAGGGAGACAGATGGTCTTGTGTATCCCTCCCTCTTTCCTTTCTACATCCCAGAGCCCAGGACCAGGCTGGGGGCAAGGGCTATGTGCCAGGAGCAGGCCCCCCTTCTGGGTCCTTCCTGTGCACACCCAGGCTGGTGGAGGGGAGTGGCACTGAGACCTCTGAGACCCGATTCAGGTCTCCACCGCTCGAGACCATCCACTCTGTCCTCATACCTCATTCAGGGCACAGCTGCTTGTAGCCAGGGAAGAAACCCCCGAAAAATCTCTAAGAATCCAAAAACTCTGTAGCTTGAATCTTGTGGTCCCCGGCCCCAGGTTTTCTAATCTGGCCTGGGAACCATGGGTCTAGATGTCTACTTTGGAAGTGCTCTCCAGGGCAGGTGGGAAGCTGGGTAAGGCAGGTGAGGGGCCCAGATGCAGAATCAAAGAGGGTGACCATTCTCAGGGTGGGAGAAGGGTGGGATCTTGACCCTGGGGCTGAGGCCCCTTAAGTTTCTTGCCCTGGGTATCTCACCTAAGTCCCAACTCTGATGCTTTCTGGACACCCCAGGCCCATTAGAGGATGTCTCAGGGTGAGGGATTTGATGTTGATTTTAGACTTTTATCTTTTCTTCTTCGAGGGGACAAGACCCACTTAAAAAGGAAGCCACTCAGTTTCTTATAAAACTAAGCGCAGTTACCAGATAATGCAGCGATTACCCTCTTGGGCATTTGTCCCAGGCACATGAAGCCCCAGATGTCCTTCAGCGGGTGAATGGCTAAAGAAAGCCAGGCGCATTCATCCCATAGACCCCCACAATCAGAGGAACAAACCATCAGTACATTCAACACCTGGAATGGATCTCCAGGGAAATATACTGTGTGAGAAAAGGCGCCCCGAAGCGTGGCACACGCTATGATTCCATTCTGTGACATTGCTGACCTGACTGAATTCCAGAATGGGGGAAGGTCGGCGGTCGCCAGGAGTTGAGAGTGGGAGGTGGGTGTGGGGCAGCCGTAGTCATGAGAGGCCACGTGCAGGGTCCTCATGGGGTCGGATCTGCTGAGTATCTTGACTGTGGTGATGGACGCATGACCCTATGCATGTGATTAAATTCCAAATACGCACACGAGCACAAGTGAAACTGGGGGAATTGAGATAAAACCTGTGGATTGGATCAGCGTCAGCAGCTTGGTTGTGAGGTTGTGCTGCAGGGTTGCGAAACACCACCACTGGGGAGACTGAGCAAAGGGTGTGCGGATCCCTCTGTAGTGTTTCTTTCAACTGCATGTGAATCTACAAGGATCTCAAAATGAGCGGTTAATTTTTAAAAAGGGAACTGCGGGTGTGCCCCCTTGCTCCGGGTGACCTCATAAGCCTGTGCTCCATCTGGCCTGTTTTACCTTTCTCTTTGAATTGCCTTTATCTTGACTCCTGAGATGAGTGAGCTGATCTGGTGCAGTTGTTGCTGGTCGTGGCCTGGTGCCCCCTGAGGAGCCTCTCTAGTCTCCGTCCCGTGGTCATTCCTGACGCAAACACCGGCCAGCGGTGTCTAGGTCGGGGTTCCTGCTCAGAGCATCCCTGGCTCCCACCTCTTGGGGAGAGGGTCTGAAAAGCTTTTCTGGACACACTGTTCCCTCAACACACATCTGATGGGCACAGATTTATGGCCACACATGGCATTAAGCTTTAGGGGTGGGCTGCTGGAATACAGAAGCCTGACTCAAGGACCCTCTGCTCCAGGACCCGGAGCAGAGGGGACATAGCAATCAGAAGTCTGCAACATTGCATACTAATTGCCTCATAGAGGGGAGCACAGGGGTGGAGGTGTGACCAGCCTGGGATGGTAGCTTTCCTGGAAGGGGAGATCTTGGCTGATGATTCAAGGAGAAAGTACCAGGTGACGCCGCCCTTGGCTGCCTGCCTTTGCCGACTCACCTTTACATTCCTGCTTCCTGGTATCTTCAGAGTAATGGGGAGACCCCTCTCTCCAATGCCACCCATGCAGGTCAACAGCGCCACTTTGCACTAAGCATCATATGGCCTGACATGTTTCGTTTGGGGGGTTAGGCACACTCAGCCCCAGGAATTATGAAGCTGAGGAGAGCTTCTCAGAGGGACCAGCACAAGAAGGCAGGAGCTAGAGAGAGCAGGCGTGCTCGAAAGCACAGATTATGATTGTGGTCATCTTGCCCCTCTGCTCAGTGGGACGATTCACCGGTCTTCCCAACCTGTGTCCACAAAATGTAAAATCAAACAATCCCCAAAATAAAAATCCTCTGAATGTCATTTCATAAATCTGTTCTCCACCCTCTCATCTGTCTCCTGACTTTGACAGCAATCCCTGTGGACACGGGAAGGATGTCTTTATGTATTTAAGGTCTACTTCATTGGCCCGTATACTGTCAGATCCGTCACCGGGAGGCTGGTGATGACTTGGAAGCCTCCAGATCAGCGGTTCTCAAACCTGAACACACATCACCATCACCTGGAGGTCCTGTGACCACACAGAGGGTTGAACCTAAGTTACCAGGTGATGTCAACGCTCTGGGGCCTACACTTTGAGAAATGACATTTTGCAATTCCTGAGGGCCTAGGTGATGCTCTTCATGCAAGCTCCTTGATGTGTCATGTAGACAGAACTGGTAAATGGATAGAAAAGACACAGGGACCAACAGAATCCCTAAATGCATTTGATGAACCGTGAGTCACTCCTAAAATGTCACCTCCATAGTCAATGACTTTGAGGACTTTTTCATTAAACCACTGTTGGTTTCAGGGGACGTGAATAAGAATTCGAAACCAGAAGTTGGATGATCTGGTTTTAATCTGGACTCTGTTCCTTGCTTGCTGGCTGATTTCAGGAAGACAGCATACACTCTTTACTACTCTTTGGCTTTCTCAGCTTAAAATCCCTCTTTCACATGAAGGTCTTAATAGGATGAAATGCAATAAAATATATGAAAGCTGTTTTTCAAAATACAAGGTTTACTCTTGTTTGATTTCTGTTCAGCTGTCATATCATACAAAACAAAACACCAGAACCGTGACCCTCAAAACTTGAGTTTCAAGACCTCAAACTTGACAGTTTCACTGAATTTAGGCAAAAGAGGGGAATCAGTGTAGGCAATGAAAGGGAGTGTGGGCTGGTAGACAGGACCCTCATTCTTCACCTTCAGGTAAGAAACATCGAGGGCAGTGGATGGGTTGCAGGGCGGTGAGCATATCAAAGCAGAATCTCAGAGCAGGGCATAGCTTATGATGCACGCAGGCAGCTGCTGTGATATTTCTCAGAAATTGGCAGGTCCTAGTCTGCAAGGCAAGGTTCCAGGACTTTGCAAGCCCCTCCCATCATTGCAAAGCAGCGCTGGGTGCCAGACATTAACCCAACAGGCAGTGGGCAAGCAAGCCTGGTGACCAATGCTGGGTCTTCACCAGACTAGGAAGACTTGAATCTCTTCTGACCAAGAACAGAACTGGGGCCAAGGTGGGCCTGAACTAAGGGGCGTGACAGATTATGCTAAGGATCCACTTCCTCATCCTCCTTATCTCATCCTTTGTCACGTGGCTGTGCAGCACCCCCTCTGCCAAAGGCGCAGAGGCTGTCTCCCCTCGTGTGGCCTTGATCATGAGACTTGCAGGAGGTGGTGGTGACAGTGCTACCAGGATCCCACCCGGCCGTCAAGGGGTCTAAATGCTTCTTCTTGACCCTTTGCTCTCCTGCCATCGCCATGAGAAGGATATGCGCAGACAAGCCAGGTGGTCCTGTGAGGAGGGTGAGAGACGTGTGGAGCAGAGCTGTCCCAATTCCTCCAGCCATGCCGCCGGCCAGAGCAATGGTCCCAGATGACACCCCCATCCCCCACCCCCACCAGACATGAAGGGGTCCAGCTGAGATCAGCCAATTCAGTAGAGATAGTAGCCAGTCCCAAGAAGGTCCACTGACACATGAGCAATAGTAAGTGATGGTGTCACAAGCATCTGAGTGGCCTGGGCTGGTTTGTTTCATGGCAATAGCTGACTGATACTGAGATTGCCATGTCAGGCTTGGGAATACCAGGGCAAATCAAGACAAAATATTTACCTGGAAGGAATATACAGTCTGGCAGAAGAGGCAGTTGCGGCATGTGCTGTGTAACATGAGAGGAACTAAGTAGGTGTTGTAAGGGTTCAAAGACACAGGAATTAAACTTGCCTTGGACGTTTTGGAGAAGGCGTCTCAGAAGTAACAGTGAGCCACGCAGCGTGAGGATGGACAACCGGCTGAGGTAAAATGGGAAACAAGGGAGACTGAACCCAGGGTTTGAGTCACATGTGAACCAAGTAACTTCCTAGGCTCCAGGCCCAGAGAACACTGCCTTACCTCCACTTAGGCATCTTGCAAGCGGACCCGGATTCCTCTAAAGGTGCAGTTAGATCATCCACGCCCACCACCCCCTCCTGCTTGTGGGTCTTGCCAATACAGAGAACCCAGATTTTGTCACTGAGCAAGTAGTTGCTTGTCCAGATGCCAGAAGCCAACACCACCAGACCCACTGGGCACTGTAACAGCAAAACAAATTATCCTGCAGTAACATCTGGCATGGACTAAGGACAGGAGTGAAAATCAATGACTTTAGACTTAAACAGTCTGCTCTGTCTCCTGTAAAGTCTAGAAAAATAGCATCAGCTAAGATGCACAAAAAAGTAAAGAGCCTGCGATGGCTAAGTAATTGACATCTCTCTGCAGTTTTCTTTGAGTCTGTAAAATAGAGAGCTGCTGGAAGCCCAAAACTGCTGATCGATCATAGGGAACAAAAAATGAAGCCACTTTTGTGCTGACCTGACATCCTAGGAAACAGCCAAGTGCTGTGTGCAAGCTTATTGCCTCGACACCTTCCGGTAGTCAGGCTCTCTGAACCAGGGGGTGGCACAGATAAAGCAGGACTGTGGGTGGGGCCGTGGTTGGGCCCAGCTGCGCTGCCCTCCCCGGCTGGCTGGCTACCTGTGCAAGTTTTAACTCCCCATCTGAAGAGCACTCTGACACACTGCCACCCAAAAGCTGATGTTATTTTTCTAGACTTTACAGAAGGAGACAGAGCACACTGGGTGAGTTTCTAAGTCACGGATTTGATTGAGAGATGTCTCTCAGGGTGTTACCATCGGTCACAGAAATATATCGTGACTCAGAGAGTAACTGCTTTCCTTTTTTAAAAAATGGAGAAACCACAGCACAGACAAGTGACCCCGCTTTCCCCAGGTCACATGGAAAGGCCTCCCCCAACCTCCAAGCCGCTGAGGCAGCCCAGGCTTGCTCGGGTGGAAATGCAAGTCTCCGCCGCAAAACCCAAACCCCGCAGGCAGGCAGAAGGGCTCGCAGCCTGCAGAGGGGTCTCCTGCGAGAGCCGGCTTCACGGAAGTCAGAGCAGAAAGGATGTGCTGTCAGTCAAAAAATAAAAATCAAACAGTGGCTAGAATGGCTCTTGTCAGCCTGCTGCCTGTCATTTCTCTAGTTCACAAGGGTAATTGTTAGTCACTAGGATAAGGTCGCAAATGTGTTTCCCACACAGTCTCCCAACTCCAGCGAGGTTTAATGGGGCAACTTATATAGTTTCCAGCCTCCGTTTTGCAAAGGGAATAGCGGGAAGTGGCAGGAGTCTGGATAGGTACTGAAGGCAGAGCAGACATAGTTTGCAAATGGTTCATATGTAGGGAAGAGAGAAAAAGGGCAGGGAAGGCAGGGCAGGATGGTGCCAAGGGTGTAGCCTAAGTGGCGTCTTTTCTCATTGCCCACAGCTGTGTAGGGATGCACTGTGACGGTCTTCTGCAGCTTCTGTTAGCTGTAAACTTACGGCCAGTTGCTCCTGCACCATTGCTACCTGGCTTGGAGTGTCCAGAGTGAAGTCGAAGGTTGGCTACAGTCCAGCTGGCAACAGTTGATTAGCAAAGTCCTGCTAAGCACCCCATAGAGAATTCCCCTTGTCCCCCCCAGTTGCTACCACCAAGGAGATGCTTGAGAGTGAGAGACACAAGACAGGCACAGGAGAAGCCACAACCGGAGAAGAGGGATAGGCGGCCATGCTTTCCAACACCTTTTTGAATGTGCCCCACAGTGAGAAACATCTTTTATATCATGAGCCAACATGCACACAGGGCCCCTGCGAAGCTGAGCGTCACAAACAGCACATGCTCCTAGTACATGTGAAAGCCTCTGGCAAATGGTATTCTCTTCTCTTCCATTTAGTTTCATTTTTTTTAAGTGCTGCTTGAAACCCACCAAATAGATCCTCTCATGGGTCATGAGCCCTGATTTTGAGAATCACTCTTTCAGACAATACTGAACGAGAATATTTTTCCTGCCTGAGACCAGGAAGCCATGCCACTGCTTCTGAGAGCAGGAACCGTGGAAAACTGCCCACCCGTGGGGAAGGTGGCAGGCCCAGCAGCAGGTCAGTCCCTTTAGGAGATGGGACAATACTGAGCTTGCCTGAAGATTTATAAAATGAACACCTGGGAAATCTCCTGGCTTTTCCAGCTGTCACATCCCAGTGCCCACAGTGCGGTGGCTGTGGGCTTGGATGGGGCCACACCAACCACTCTTCTAGGGTCAGTGCTCTGGGAGCCCAGCGAGACACCTCCGTGCCTATGGTCCCATCTCGGGTAACCAGGGAGCCAGCCCGCAGGGGGTTTTCCTTACCTTTCTTTAAGAGATAATCTCTATGGAGACACAGACAGGGCGACACAAATAACCAACAGAGAGAAAGACTTCAGAATATTAGGCATCATGCTGTCTGGGGCCCAGGTCCACTGTGACATGGCAGTTTAAAGGTGTCATCTTCCGACTGTCCCTTCTGCTCATGAGGTTCCGCAAGGTCCCCATTCTAACCCATTTTTATCTGCTACTCACTACTAATATCCTTGAAGACCTCAATTTAAGCTGTTTTTTATCAGTCAAACTTACCATATTTTATAACCTTTGATTTGTGCTTAGTATTTGAAGTCCAGTCTTTTTAATAGGCTCTCCTATCAGTTTTGAGAGTTTTGAATGTGGGACTCGTTTGAGTCTTTTGGGTCCATAATTATATCAAAGGCAAATAAAGATAACTCTGGCTTCTTTATTCTGAAAGCTATACCTCTTATTGTTTCTAGAATGTCTGAAGCCATTTTAGGTAATGGAATATGGCAGGACTCCATTTCTGATTTAATTGGAAATGCTTTTAGCTTTTTACTGTTAAGGCACAATATTGCTTATTTAGTGTAAGATGCAGTCCTGTACTACATAGTTCCTTTAAGTTGCTTGTTTCCCTGATAAGAATGATTGTTGAGCTTTATTAAAGTGCCTCTTTGACATCTGTTGATATTTTTTTCTGCTTTTATCTTTTAATTTGAAGTGTATTAATAGATTTATTACCATTATATTACCCATCTCCCTGGAATAAGCCTTCATTGATGTATTAAAGTATTGTAATATATCTATGATTTATTTGCAATTATTTTATTTAGCATGCTATTAATTAGAATGTTAATGCAATTAACTCTATTCATAACATGCTATCTTTGGCAAAAGTACTGATATTAGAAAACAGGTTATTTCCATAAAAAGAATAGTACCATTTCTATCTTTGCCTGTAAAAGTATAAAATACGAGAAGCCTCTTTCCTTGAAAGTTCTATTGAATTCCTGGTGAAATCTAAGTCTGGGATTTGGGGAGGAGGGAATGTCTTATTTTTGTTTTCTATTGTTTGGTTTTCCTTAAAAATTTTTCTTCATTATGAATTTGTTCATGTTTTGCCAGATTAGTTTTCATTTAATATGTGGGCAGGAAGAAATGTCTCTTTATTGACAGCTTGAAGTTCATTGATGTCTTATTTTGTCCATTCTCCTCCAGTAGTTTATATCCACATTTGTTTTCATTTCTGGTTTTCATGTATAATTTTTCTTGATCAGATTTACCAGAGATCTCCTTAACCAACCCCGAAAGAACCAGCTCTGGGGCTTATATATTAATTCCCTTTAATTCTTTTAATTTTCTTTGTCTTTAAACAAGTGGATGAAAATATCCTTGGTGTAAAATATTTAAAGAACTCAGGAGTATTCAGAACAAGAAGGGGCCTTTTCCCTCCTCTCTTCCCATCCCCTCAATCCTGATCTACCCCCCCAACCCAGGGTAATCACAGACAGGGGTGGGGGTGTCTCCCTCCTCCCCTCTTCCCAGGCATTTCTAAGCACAAATGGTATTTCCTAACATAACATGGTTTACGCCACACGAGTTGCTCTGATGGGCTATTTTCACTCAACAATACATTTTAGAGAGCTATGCATTTAATCGGTATTTATTAAGGGATAACTACGTGTCTGTTTCTGTTCCAAGACCTTGGGATACATATGCGAACAGAACAGAGCTCACTGACCTCTGGGGGCTCACACTCAGCTCGCCTTCCAGGGCACAGGTTGAGACGCCTAATTCTTTTTAATGGCTGGATAACTTATTTACTCAGTCCTCCACCGATGCCGCTCGAATTTTCCCTCAGGTATTCACAATTACGGACAAGGCCACAGTGAACACCGAGGGCACTTGCTAAGGGCACTCATGAACATTTCTAGAGGATGGTCTCTAAGAAACAAATTTGTTGGGTACAAGGTCAGCATACTGAAGATTTTGACAATATCTCATAATTTTTTATTTAGGAGAAGTTCTTTTATTCTTCAATTTAAAATTTCCAAATAGTTGGGATTTTTTAGCATCATTCGTTTCTTTACTTTAATCCGTCAGGGTAGAGAACTTTGCCGTTTTGGGCAATTTATTTCTTTGTAAAAGGCATGCCAAAGGTCCTCCGGGCATGCCTGGGCAAGGTAGTAACCAGGCTGCCTGTCTCCACGGGATTCCTCCCCAAGCCCTTCAGGCGGGAGGAGCTCACTTTCTACAAGGGCTTCTCAATTTCTGGATGCTTCCATGGCAAGTCTGGGCTGTGGGACCTGTCCACAGAGGAGGCTCCTCCCCTCCCTGCTCCAGGGACACGCTCTGCATTATCAGATGATTGGCGGCCCTCGCCGTGCGCGTCGCCCTTTTGGGGAGGAGGCTCCGAGTTAGGCTGGAGACGTGCACGGCCTCCTCCCTTTCCGTTTGTTTTGCCCGAAAACGGTGCCGGTGAATCGCGCAGGCCAGACTCCAGGCCAAGCCGCATCCCTCCGCACCCTGCCCCCTCTTCCCTGTCACCGGTGGGGGCCTGGAGAACCCCCTCTAGAATCTCTGTCATTTGCATCTGTCTTTGGACATGCTTTTGTTTTGTTATTGCTGTTTATTTGCTTGTTTGAATTCAACAAGTCTCTTCTCCCAGGACCTAACAAATAGATTTGCGTCTCTCTTTAAAACTTTTACTGCACGGCATTTTCGTGTAATTTTTGAAACCAGGGCACGGGTCTTCCCTTGTTTCCTTTCGATGGTATATATAAAGTTGTCATCTGTAATGCTGCAAAACGACTTCACACTTTACTTCTTGCCTCCTGTGTGTCTACATGATCTTTCACAGATTTATTGGGACCTGTTAATGTCTCTGCCATGTGTGTGATTCTTGCCAAAATGTATTTTGTGTCTTACTCTGAGTTGAGGGATGCTACATTGCCTGGTACACAGAAGCCCAAAAAGGGGGAACAGTAAGATCTCTGCAGCGCAAATTGCTTGAATGTGAAGCCTGAGTCCCCCCCTTACTACTGAGATCTTGATTTAATTCAACCTGTGGTAAATACTTGCCGAGTGCCTACAGTGTGACGCAACCATTCTAGGTGTTGAGACCTGAGCGAGGTCCCTGCTTCGCGGAGCCTACGCTGGGGGACCGGAGATGAACGGGAGGAGGGAGCGCATGAAAATGTGGCAATGCTCTGCTGTGTCGGAGGCGATCAATGCTACGGAGAAATAGAAAGGTGATTCAGGGGGGTTCAGGGGCAAGGGGCTTGCAAGGTCACATAGGACGGTCAGAGTGATACTTGAGCGAGGATCTGCGGGAAGCAAGATTGTTTAGCCATAGGTACAGCTTGGAAAACACGTCCCAGGTGAAGGGAACCCCAGATGCAAAGTCACTCTTATCCTAAACTCAGTGGGAAAACAAGAAAGGGAAAGTCAGAAGATTAACATAACTGGATTGGCATTTATTTAGAAGATCAAATTGTTATATCAGATAAATGAGATTTGAGCTGGGAGACGGTCAGGGTTAATTTGGTGAGAGATGAAGTAGAGCGGTGACCGGGGATGGAGAAATGTGGACAGGCTTGTGGCAGGTCCCGGAGACAGCCTTCACCACAGGATCGGCCCTGCCTGGCCAGCAGAGTCCCGAAGCTGAGGACACGGGGGCTCCTCCAGCCCCCAGTATGGGTTGGAGAAAATGGGTGACCGAGGTACCATCACTCAAGGACCGGAGCCCCAGGGATGGCCCGTGAGCATCCCCTTCACGGGGAGGTGACCTTGACCTCATTCTATTTTTATCCCAGTGTGACAGGGGAGATGGGATTCGGTGTCTCGGCATGTTTCCTGCCCCACAAAGGCCACACCTGGGGCAGGACCAATGGGGTTGGTTCGGGGGATTGGCGTCCCCAGTTACACTGAGCTGGGGACGGCAGAAGCCACCACGGAACAAGGCGGCAGCTTTGATGGATGAGCTCCTCAGTCTATCTCTTTACAAGCAGGTGCCAAGTTCATTTTGTCTTAAGACTTAATTGCAGAGCTGGTGGTTAAAAAATGAATAAACTGTAAGAAAACAAGAGGAAGAAGGATGTTTGTTATTCAGAACCGACGGGAGGATGCTCCTGACAAACAGGACCCCTTGGGGGGGCAGAGCACCTTGATGACGGGTGTGTAGGTTCACAGACGGCAGGGCGAAGTCAGCTTGCCAGGGAGGACAGAGGAGGATTTGGAGCTTCGGATCCCCACTGGATGGGGGAGAGGCAGTGAGAGGGGAAGAGAAGGAAGGCCAGGGCCAGAAAGAAGGCAAAGTGTTGGGCGCGGCACACAGTAGGTCCTCCATGTGGCCCGCTCCCCGCATCTTTGGGAACATCTAGAGCGTTCACGACTTAGGGAGTTCTCGGAGGAAGGAGGCAAGCTTTCAGGCTGGGGAACACCCGAACGGCAGAGGAGGCCTGGAGGTGACTGCAGAAATGCCCAGGTCTGAATGTCCCTTCTGTAGGCATCTCCATTTTCACCCCAAACTGCAAAAATTCCACATGCCATGGAATTTCATTGGTAGTCAAGAAGGTTAGGTTTGTTCCTCTTGCTGTTTCTTCTTTTTTACTTTTTAACCATGATGTGAGCCACTGAAATAGCCTTGCTGGCTTATCAGTTGACTTTTCTACACATTTTTCACAGAAATATTTGATCTGAGAACATCTGTTACTGTCTGGAACACATTCTTCTTTCCCCTAGTACTTGACTTTGCGCTTCCTATAGCTGTCAGATAAGTGTCGTCTCATAGATTCTGTGACATAGCTCAATATTCCTGAACAAACATCCATTATGCTGACGGCTGGAATCGTGTCACTGAACGCAAAACGTGCCAGCTGTCTCCCTCCCTAACAGACTTCTTAATTACATGGGCTCAATTTTGCTGATATTGCCAGTAATACTGTTCACTGTCACTCTAGAAATAACAATGACATCACTAGGCGCCTTCTAAGGCTTTTCTAGTTGGACTAGTTTTTGCAGGTTCCAAATATTAAGATGGAAGGATTCAGAACCACCCCTCGATCGGTGCCATTGCTTCATCTCCCCACTATCTCCTGCTCTCCCTACATCTGCACCCGTCTCTGGGAGCTTCCATCGCGTAGATCCCTCCCAACTGAGTTAATTAATTCTATTGTCAAGGTTCTTATTGTTAAAATAGGGTTATAGAGATGTATTTGAGAGGTTTCATTTCTAGCGCTCAGAGTGTGACAAAGGGTTTTCAGTGTTTCTCTCTCCAAACTTCTGTATTCCTGCTACTTAAAATCTTAGTGACTAGTATATAAATATGGCTGCATCTGAGACTTGTATTTACATCTGTGGTCTTAGCGATTAGTATCATTCTTTTGAAAACATGATGACTATATTTCCCTCTTTTCTCGCTCTCTAAACAAAGGTTCTATTTAAGATCCAGTAACCCTGTTTCTAAAAATTAATCCTGAAAAGTGCAACCAAAAAAAATCTGTGTGCCTGAAACATGTCTAGAAAATTCTTTTTTGATAATAATAAAAAGTAATATTCTGTAAATATGATTGCTTACAATTATCATCACGAAAGGCACCCAGATTATGATCCTTGTTAATATCCCACTTTGTTTTATGGATAGTACGCCATTTGCTACAATAATGAAGCAATGGAATTTTCCCCTGCATATCATACCTGGTAAGACCAGAGTCACTGGGCACAGGATGATTAATTAATAATAAATAAGATATCACATTATTTAACATTAAGTACTTTGATGCCCTGCTGATCCAGAACTTCATGCCCATCACCTACTTGTCCCCACTGAGGACAGAACAGGAGATGTCCCCTCTGCGCAGCAGGGCACGGTCCATATCTGCTTATTACTTACTGGGGCCTATATGCTCCAGGTTTGTAATGAACACACAGAACTGGCAGACTTTAGTCTCTTCTGTAATAAGAAATAGTCTCAGAGGAGGGTGAGCACATGACTTCCTAGGTTGGCCATACATGGAGCAGGTACGTCTTTCAAGAGGATAGAAGAAAAATGATCCTTTCAAATACAACCCTGCCGAACTACCACTTTCCCTCTACTTCCTTGGCCCCCACCTGAGTTCTTCCTCAGCTCCACAGACCCATGAGCAGTGCCAAATACAGGGGAAAAACAAGGGGTGGGAATTTCCAACCTTGGCTAGCATTTCCCCTCCCAGTACATCCTATGGATTGAGTAAGTGGTACAAAATGCCTAAAGCAATAGAATAGTAGCCAAGAAAGTGAGACAATATGCATCTGTTACAAAGGAGAATTATATTGACTCTAATAACATAGACATGGTTTGGGGAAAACATCAGCTGATACAAGCAGGAAATGAACTTCAGTGTCACTGTGTTTGCTAATATAAAAAACAAAACCTGCATCATTTAGATGCTAATATGGTTTTTTATTTTCTCATGATGGGGTTCAGGATACACCATTCCAAAATATGGCACCTTGGCATATTGATATTTTAGGCTGAAGGAATCTGAGGAAACAGCAGAAGTGGTAAGGTCACTCTGACCTTCCCATCCCTTCTCCCCTGAAGGTCATGGACGCTCATGTGAGAGGAGCATTCCCTAGATGGAGGAAAGGAGCATCCTTTTCACCAAAGACAAAGGCAGGCTAAGAAGAATGGGAACGAACACTTGCCCCAGATCTGCTGTGCACTACACTTGGCTCATGCTCTGTTCCAGCACAGCGTCCCACGGCTGCCCACTCTCCGGCAAAGCCAGCGGAAAACGACTCAAGTTAAACCACTTCTTTAGATCTTCCTTTCCTTATGATGGGTCCTGGGCATGTAAATCTTATATTAAATAAACTTGTGTACTTTTTCCTATTAACTGGTCTTTGTCAGTTTAATTTCCAAACCCAGCCAGGGACGTCCAAGAGGTTCAAGGAAAACTTTTTCCTTCCCCTACACTTGTTTAATATTTAGAATGAAAGGAAAATATGATTTGAGATTTGGTTTAAAATGTTTTTAAATGTGAGACAGAGCAATGTAAGACAAAATTAAGAAAAGAATGATCGCTGAGCCTGAACGTGAGCACGCAGAAGTTATCACATTTTCAACTTTTGGGTATGTTTAAAATTCCCATAATCAAAAGAAAATAAAAGTAGTGACTGACTCCAGCTGGCTCCAGTTATGAGAATGAAACTAATTCAAAGTCAGAATAATCTCGGGGCTCAAAGCATAAACCAGAATAGTTCATGATTTTGTTGGCAATGAAAAATGAGACTTACTGGATTCTTCCTCTTTGTTCTGGTGGTGCCATTGGTTCATGTGTTTTAATGCTAGGGACCTTTTTAGTGTTTGCGGTGGAAAAGGTTTAATTTTCCTTTAGTTTATATGAATTGAGTCATTCTTCACTTATTGTCTCTTTGACTTTATCAATACATGAAGATGGTAAATTTAAATACTATTTAGTTCTAAAGGGATTCTTGGTGGCCTAAGAAATAATCATAAAAATCAGAGATTTAAAGATTTAAAAATATAGAGGTTATGGACTCAGAAACAGAAAATGGAGTGGTGGTTGTAGGAGTGAGAGGATGTGGGTGCATGAAGGTGGTCAGAGTGCACAAACTTCCACTTACAAGGTGAATCAGTCCTGGGGATCTAATGTGCAACATAGTGACTATAGGCAGTGACACTGTATTATGAACTTGAAAGTTGCTGAGAGAGTAGATCTTAAAACTCCATAAAAAGTGGTAACAGGGTGAGGTAAAGAATGTACTAACCAACCTTACTGAGGCAATCATTTTGCAATATATACCCGTATCAAATCATCACAGTACTTGAAATCCTTCACAATTTTACAGGTCCATTATATCTTAATAAACCTGGGGGAAATTTTGGAGATTATAGAAAATGAACAGAAAAAGCTGGTGCTTCCAGATTTCTTTGAGAAAGTAACTTGGAGAAAGGGCACTATTTGTTTCTGAGTTTCCTGGTGATGAAGGCTAAAAGAAGGACAGAGATTTTACTCAGTCGTTGAAGAGGAAATCAGACACATTTATCTGGGTTTGTAACGAAACTATACCTATGATGAAATGTATCTCTACAGATTATTGTTGGATATTGAGTAACATTAAAAAGACAGCATTTCAGCTGCTGTTTTATCTAAGGCATAGAGGCACAAGTTAAATGAAAGCTTCCAGAATTAATTTTCCATGAAGTTTGTAAGCATATTGTTAATTAGAAACCAGTAGAAGTGGTTTTGTGGAAGGTTAAGAAAATATGCTCCAGGCATTTTGTTTTCTGAAGATCTAACCAATATGAATAATCTAGAATAATCAATAAGCCATGTGCCCTGAGCTAGGCCATCATGCCAGGGCCTTGGTGAAATCTGGGCACAGACCGGAGAGACAGGGCTGCCTTCTCTCCCAGGACCCTCTCAGGCCCATGCTTTGACCGTTGGTCCCCACATGCACTCTGGAACAACACCAGGTTTGTTAGATATTCCCAGTGCCCTACCAGAAAGGTTTCGAAGCTGAGCACTGGGATGTCCTGGTCTAGACAAAGTTCAGTTTGTTTGCCTTTAATACAATGGGGTGTATTTTGAATGTCCAAGGGGGCATAAAACTGACCTTGAAACCCCTCTTCCTCCCCTGCTTTTTTCCCCCCTCAGTGTGATTTCTTTATTATCTCTTTCTCCTCAACATGTTGTTTGGGAAATAGTGGACTGTGGTATCTGCTGAAATGAAAGCCAAAGCTTTATATAACAAACACTGAAAGCCCATGGCTCACATTCCGTCATTCAGAGCCAAACTTGCACACTCCTAAATTAATATGGTAGCTCACAGCAGGTGCCTGATTGCCTGATTCATCCTCTCCCATCCTCCCACTAAGAGACCCATGAAAACACATGCAAAACTGCAAAATTGCAACTGTACCAGAAGCTAAGAATATCAATTAAGGCTTGGCCCCAGACGAGGAGGGACTTCTGCCAATGGTGGTGCAGATGAGGACAGATTGAGGAACTCTCATTAGCTGATGCACAATGTGGCTTCTGAAACAGAGCTCCGAGGTCAGACAGGAAGGAGCCAGGCCCTTCCCAAAGATGCCAGCGAGTGCTGAGCAGTGAGCTCCAGGCAGGACAGGAATTGCATCCTGAGGTGAAGAGGACTATTTCCTTCTCCCGACCTCCAACGGTCCTGCTAATCTGTATTTTTTAAGGAGCATACCCACCAGGGAAGCAACCTGCAATTTCTGATCATCCGGGAATACTCTTCTCTTCCAGGCAGGCAGGGCCTCGTTGGTCATCCCCCAACCCCAGAAATGTGGCTGATGGCCCTCCCTCCTGCCGAGGCTCTGAGAAGGGAACTCCGTCAGCACCAGTGGGACAGGGAGGGAATGGTGGGGCAGATGCTAGAGTTTCCTAAAGCGCAGCTTCATGTCCTTCCACAGCCAGGTTCTAAATGCAGTGGAGGGATGTAGGTTCAGTAGATATGAAAGTCAGTAAAAAGACATCAAGTGTTAGACAGAGGGGGAAGTATCTTACAACTTAGAAGTAGCGTCACTAAAATTAAAATCAGGAACATGATAAAGGTCTTTGCAGATGCTACTTTAGTGATCATATTGCAGTTTATAAATGTATCAAACCAATATCTTGTATACTTCAAACTTACAGTGTTATATCTCCATTGAAAAAAATGCCTCTGAGGAAGAAATATATAGGATATGTATTTTCTAAATTATAGCAAGGGAAAAAAAGTTCATAGATCAAAAGACAGAAAAGAGAGAAAAAGCTCAAGGGTGCACAAAAAGAAGATGGCAAAAGTGAGAGCAAACATACTTTTTGAGATAATTACCAAAATAGCTAAAATCTCCTTTTCAGAGACTGTAAGCCTGGATGGAAAAGAAAATTTAAGTGTGTGTTGTTGTGATGAGACTTACCTAAGACAAAAAGACAGAACATATTTTTTTCACTAAATGGACAAATATATATTAGCACACACAGATACTATAAAGCAGGATTTGCAAAAACAATACCAGACAAAATAGCACGCAAGGGAAAAGCATTAGACAGGCAAGATTATTTCAGATCGGTTAAGGTATAGCATGATGAAGCTATGATGGCCATAAATCTTTATGTGTCAAATAAAATAGCATTGACATAGGGCTGTGCCCCCTTATGTGCTGTTTCAGTTACCTGAGGTCAACCGTCCAGAAATCAGATGGTCCTCCTTCTGACATGTGGTCACAAGGTCAGTAGTAGCCAAACACCACGTCCCCATGCCTACACCGTTCATCTCACTTCATCTCATCATGTGGGTGTTATCTCTTACATCATCACAAGAAAAAGAAAGGTGAGTATAGAACATTCAGATAATTTGAGAAAGACCACATTCACATAATTTTTGTTACAGTATCTTGTTATAACTGTTCTATTTTATTGCTATTGTTAATCTCTTACTGTGCCTCATTTATAAACTGAAATTCACTAAAATCATGTGTGTATAGGAAAAAACATAGCATATATATAGGGTTCGGTACTATCCACAGCTTCAGACATCCACTGGGAGGCTTAGAACATATTCCCTGGTGGATAAGGGGGACTACTGTATTTAAAGCAAAGACTGCTAAAAATCTAAGCAGAAATTCCCCATAATTTGTAAAGGAGATTTTAATACAAACCAAGATAAGGTTTCCTTTGCAAATCAAGGAATGGACAGAAAATTTTAGGAAGCACAGAAGATTTGGATAATAGATTAATATGGCTGATTAAGGACAATGTGTAAAATGTATACACTCATGACAAAAGTGTACCTTCTTTCAAACACCTATGAGATGCTTATAGAAGTGACTATCAAACAGTGCATAAGGGAAAGCTTGAATTACAAAAGTGGCTAGACTACACGAACTCTGTGATTAAACTGGAAGTCAGTAACTACTATTTAGACAAAACAAAACAAAAGTAATTGGAAAACTTCAAACACATTTCTGAACACCTTAGATTAGGAAGAAGAGTTTTTATTCCTAGCAAACGCTGAGAGCCGTAAATTTTGGGTAGTGATTCTGATGCACAGAGACCAGTCATTGCCATGGACAAGCCAGGATGCCCATTCATGAGAATTATGCTCTCAGATGGCCCTCGGAAATGCTGAAATGGTAACTCATGTGCAAAGACAGACAACCCAGCAATATGGAGGGTATGCTCCTGCTTTCGCTAAAAATCAGAAAACACAAAGGACATGACCCAGTTGTTGACAAATGACTGTGAAATGAGACTACAGGTGATTTAAATTTTTCTCTATTGTGTGTAATTGTTACATTTTGGGCAAGGAATACGTAGTTATACAATAAACAAGCAATCGGCATTTTTAAAAGAAAAGAATTAAAAATTACAGTTAAGTCCATAAGGTGCTGGCTCTGATTCGGATTCTCAGTACCCAGTGGCTTGGCCTGGGAAATCATGCAAATCAGAGCCTGCTTAGGCAAGGGTGACCTGTCAGGTACATCCAGCTTTCCCCTCAAGGACCTCCTGCTCTTGGGTCACCAGTTACTTCATCAGTCTTTGAAGTTACTTCATGGCTTTGAAGACTCCTTCCTACCTAGCAAGTCAGACAAAATTAATGTCTGGCTTCCAAAACTGAATCTGGACTGAAACCAGTTAACTGGCGAAGATTCACGCACAATACCCCTCTCCTTGGGAGGCCCCCCGGGGGGGACCTTTGATAGATTCCAAGGCTAGTCTTTGGAAACACTGCCTTCTTCCTCTGCCCTCCCTCCTTCTACCAAAATGCAAATGACATGGGCTTCTTTAAGTAAGACAGAAAGGGCACTTGGCAGATGAGGGCCACCAGCGAGGTGGGTAGGGCTGGGGATGTGGGTGCCTCACTGTTCGGGGACTGTGTGCCTTGTGGTAGAGGTGGCACTTTGTCTTAAGGGCACTCAGAACCTACGGAAATATTTTAAGCAGAGAGTGAAGTGAGCAGACTTATGTTTGGAAAATATCAGCACAGCTGCAGTAGAGATAATAAACGGTGAGGAGTTGGGCTGCATGCCTAGTGACCACTGAGGAGGCAGGGGATGGAGTGAAGGTGGAGAGAGAGAAAAGTGGATGGATTAGGAAACCCAGAGAGCACAGTGGTTCTCTACCAGGGGTGACTTTGATAGATTCTGGAGACCTTTTTGGTTGTCACAACTGGGTGGAGGCATTCTCTGGCCTCTAGTGTGTGTTCAGCATCCCCAAATGCACAGGGCAGCCCCACCACCAATGATCTGGGCCACAATGTCCACAGCGCTGCAGGTGAGAAACCCCGGATTAGCAGAATTATGGCGGATGGATGCAAGACGCCTGCATGATGGCTTGCGCATAGGATGGATGGCGCTGTGGGTCTCTGAGCTCTGAGACCTGGTGTGCAGGGAAGGCGGCTGGAGGGTGCTTCTCAGGGTGGGCTCATGGCTGTCCTAATTCACCACTGACACAGGGCACCCATGCCTCTGTCCTCTTCCAGTCCAGGAAAACAACTGTCTGTCTGGGTCCAGGCCAGCACTAGGAAGTGTTCAATACATCTTCATGGAGTCTGGCAATGTGTCTATTTACCTGTGTGCAGGCGCTTACATTTCTGCCAGCATACATGGGAATCTGGGGATGTGTTCCCACTGGGCAGAGAGAAGGACCAGAAGGTTAGGTGCCCATCAAAGACTTGCCTTTATTTTATGCTGCTCAGTTTTGATGGACTTTTTAGGACATGGATTTGTTCCTTTTTCAAACTCGTAAATCAAAATGTCAACTAAAAGCTAACAGCATCATATTCTGGCTCCAAGCCTACCACCAAACTTTGGGGACACCTCAAAAACAGTTTCTGGTATGAGGGCTTAAGAACCTGGCAAAGGCCTCAGTGTGAACCGAGGCCGTGTGCTTGGAACTGATTATCTGATATACTAATGCTTAGGGAACCAGCCAAGCAAGCCAGGGGAGAACTATGGGACCAGAAGATGGTAATCACTGATATTTCAGCAAAAGTGTTGAGGCCAGCATTATGGGAAAAAGAGAAAGAACTCCATACATTAGATTTTCTACCCTGGTTTTGTTTCATGATTTGACATTTTGTGTATTGTAAAGAACATTCTGGGATTAGTGGGTATTTTGGACTCCCAAATGGCGAGGCTGGGCTTGGGGCCCACCCCAAGGTCAGAAAGACCTAGGGGTTCCAGGATCTCCTGTAGGGAAGCCCCCCCTGGGCAGTTTGCTCAATGAACTGACTTTCCCAGGAAGGGTCAGGGAGTCAGGCACCTCCACTTGACCCAGGTAGGGAGGCAAAGGCTGCTGAGCATGGTCGGCCCTGGAGCTCCCCTTAGGTCCCTCCCCGAGGCAAGGTGAGGGAGGATGCCCGAACGGTTTCACTTGCATCTCTGTAAGCAGGGAAGCAGTGTGCTGAGGTCCTGAATGAGCCTGGCACAAAGGTGGGTCCCCTCTGCCTGGAATACTTGATCTCATGCCCACCTCTCACCTGGACAACTGGTCCCCAGGCCTCAGTCTCTCTTCTGTGGAGTCTCAGACCCCCAGAGTTGAGGCGGGCACTCCTCACACATTGGAATTGCCCCTTGACCCTGGGGGGTGGGGAGGCCTGGTAGGTGTTGCGCTTATAGATGTCATATCCCCAGAGCTCCTCCATACAGCATTTCCCCAATTAAGGAGTGACAAGTGACCAGAGGCACAGAGCCCTCCCTGCAGCTCGCCTGGTGTCTGTGAGTGACGGAGGGCACTGCCCCCCCCCAGGAGGTTGGGTCCTCAGCAGACACAGGCCCTTGGTGCAGGTGCTGGCAGTCCCAGCCCAGGGGCCACAGGCATTGGTAGAGGGCTGCTCCCTCTGGCCCCTGGTCCCCTGACCCCACTGCGGCAGCAGCTTCTGGGCTCTGTGACCCCGGGGCAGCTCAGAACGTAGGACCTGGAAGGGAGGGGAGCCTTCAGCATTGCTGACAGCTGAGACAGCCCTTTCAAGGGGGCCTCTTGAAAGAGATGGGAAAGGAAAGTTCTAGAATAAGGGAAAGAAGTTCCCAGAAGAATAGTGAGTGTAAGCAGAGCCCTAGGAAAGCAGCATTTGATGGACCTTGATCCTGGTTTTCCCCATGATCATGTGGCCAGGAAAACATATCAGACCTCAGTCACCACTTAGTCATATTTCTAGGAAACAATCCCTCCATGCGATAAATTGCAGCATGTTGCTCATAAAACACGTATTTCCTAGGTCACAGCAAAAAGTTAAGTGTCCCTGAATAAAGGTCATCTATTCATTCATTCATTGATGATCAGTAATCTTTTTTTTTATTGTAAATCTTGGACAAATGTTTTGTGTTTTGCTTTGTTTTGTTTTACACTGTTTTGTGGCAGAATCAGCCCAGAAGTTGGCATTCAAAAGAAGGCGTGAGTGACGGCCTTAGATCGTCGTCCAACAAGACAGTCTCAGTCAGGCACTCTGTCCCCACGGCAACCTGATTCTGCTTTCCTTCCTGAAAGATGCGGGAGACAGTTTGTTGACCAGCCAGTTTGATATTCCAGACCACTTGAAATATCTGCTTAGAGTAAATAAACGGGCTCCAGTTTAGAGTAAATAAATTAGCCCTGGGATTCATCAGTTGTCTTCACCTTTAATTATACTGGAACCCTTCCTGGAGCCTCAGGGTTTGCTTATCAAAACCCCTGGGCAGAAGGTGTTGGGGGAGGCTGTGGGGTCAGTGCCTGGAGGGGAGGCAGAGCAGCAGGAGCAGAGGGGGACCCGTGGCGGAGCCCAGGGGAGGCCTAAAGGCAGGATGACTCAGGAATATTGCACAGCAGTCAGAGCCCAGCGCTCAGAAGAGATGGAGAAGAAACCTTAAAGACGGAAAGAGTTCTGCTAACAGAACAGAGGTGCTCGGGGAAAGGGGCCAGCACGGGCTCTGGGCAGCGCACCTCTGGGTTTGTGCCACCACAGAACCTCACCACTGCCTGCTCGTGGGCTCTGGTTCCCTGAACGGCTCCACGACCAGCCTCCCGCTCAAGCCCAGGACCTCGAGCTGCCTGGGCCTCTCCCTGGCTCCCACATCCCATGCGCCCCAAGTCCAGGATGGCTTTTAATTTAAACTAGGCTGAGTGCCCACGACTGAAATGCACACTCATTTCGCCTTCAGTCACCCTGGTGACACCGGCATCAATGGCTCCGTTTCCAGACACCGAATTCCAGGCACCCGGATGGCGGAGGTCCAGCCTCCAGAACCGTCAGCCATACATGTCTGTTGTGCAAGTCCCCCGGCTGTGGCATTCGGCTGCTGCGGCCTGATGGTCCACAGACTGGTCTCTGCTGCCAGCTGGGTCAGTACTAGAGGCCTCCATCTGCTCCTCCTTGGTCTCTTCTCTCTGTAGTTCCTAACTCAGGGTGCCATTTACCGGGCCCCCCACCCTCAACCCACCACCAGACGTCCCCCTCCCTGAGGCTCCCCACGGTGCTGGCTCCTCTGCTCCTCCCCGGCATAGTGATGGAGCACCCATTGTGGAGGCCTCCTTACTCTGACCACTTACTGGAAAGCTCTTCTCCAATACCCTTATTGTCCAGGTGAGAGAATTGATCTACAGTGACTCGCTCAAGGTCACACACCCACGGGGTCAGTGTCACACAACAGAACTTCCTCATGGGGGTGCCCCTGGGCAGCCGACTCCTCGCTCAGAAGGACACCATGCTTTCTTTTAATGATCGGCTGTTGCCGTCTTGAAATTCTTAATGCATTTTGGACAAGAGGCCCAACATTTTCATTCTGCACTGGGTCCTACAAATTATGTAGCCGGGCCTGTGGGCTGAACCAGCGTTAGAACTCATGTCCCCTGAGCAAGCCTGGAGCATGGTCACCACCTCGCCTGACACCCGACTGCTGGTGAAGCTGAGCTAATGCATTTCCCTGCTATGATGGTCACAGCTAAACGGCCGAGGCCTCAGCCCTGTCTTCCTCAGTCTGAAAGCCCCTGATGAAGGACATCCCAGATTTCCTGGCTGCTGCATCATTCCAACAAGCAGAAGAGCTGTTGCTTTTTCTTCCTGTAAAAACGACCTCCTGGGACACTCGATTGCTATCCTACCCCGGGCTAAGGGTAGTTAGTCTCAGAGTCATGGAAGGTCATTTTGGCATCAGGGCCAAGAGAGGAAAATAGGTCAGGAGAGCTCCAAAGGTGAGAAAGATGTATAGGGTAAGGAGACCCTATAAGCATTATGAGAGCTGCTAAAATTGGGAGATAGGTGTTACAAGTCTAAAAAAATGAGCTGCAAACCTCTCCACCAACTTTGTTCCACATCTCTCACGAAAACTATGGCAAACGTGTCTTTTAAGGACACTGATGAAGTGAAGCTCTATGCTTTTGTCTGTCCCAATATAGTCCTGCTTAGCTTCAGCAGGTCATCTGCACCCAAGTAGAAGGAAAGGGTGTCTTAAGTAGATTAGAATTTGCCACAAAGGATACTTTTTCTTGACAACTTCATCAGAATAAATCCCTCGTTTCCCTGAGATGCCCGTTTTCTATACCTTGGACTGCACACTTACTCTTACTGAATTATTTAATTGGGAGTGAATTATGTATCTCTCTGCAATGGGACCACCTCACCCCAACAACCAAGAGCCCCTAACTGGACAGCCAGTATAACTCCAAGGAGGAAAAGGCTGGATGGTTCCCACTCCTGAGGTCCAGTGAGGAATTCTGGTCCAAGAAGCAAGCTTGTCATCCACAGTTTAGAAATCATGATTTAGTTATACCTGTCTCTCAATTTTCACTCGGTTAGTTTAACCATTTGGGGAATAAATCAGTGAGAAAAATTAACAGTTAAAAATATGACCACTAATTTCAGAATAAAATTTCCAGAAAAAAAGTGGAGGTTCTTAAATATCACGTTCTAAGTGGTCTTTTAGAAGACACGCACTTGACATCTGGGGAAAGGCACATTCTAGGTGGGAAGCGCAAAGTTCTACAAGCACAATGTGTGGGATACAGTCCAGGTCTTCTGTTCACATGGACATCAGAGAAAGACACGCTGGGAAGTCAGGTGCTTGGCCAATTAACTATTTCCCCTCGAGATGATAGGTCCCTTGTTAGGACGCAAAGGCAAGTGGGAAAATTTGCCTGAGGTCTACCTATTCCTTTCCAGGTCCGTTTGGATACTAGAATATTCTACTGCCTTTATGTTTGGTTACCATCAGCCTGCTGTGCAGTCAGCCATGGAATGCAGCGGTGATGTTTCATTCCCATGGAAATGTTCTATTTTCTGAGGGTATGGGGGTTCCAAAGCAGCCTCCTGACATGGGATTTTCAGTCTTTCCTCCCAGTGACCAGGAAGTCAGGGCCCACAGTCTGGGCTGCCAGATTTTCCTGACTCCATCTCAAGAAATGAACCCTGCTGCCCTGCCATCCTGCTAATGGCCCACAGGTTGTTCCACACTTTAGGGCCTGTGTGGACATTTTTGCACATCTGCCTTTAGACGGTTGTATGGTAGACCCTTGACAGCCGTCGGCTGACCAGATGACATGTGGATAAAGAAAGAGCAGGAAGTCAGAGTAGTGCCTATTGAGGTCTGTCCTGGCCTTGGGCAGGGCCAGGGTTTGTGGCCAGGGTCACACTCTGCCTGTCCCATGGCAGAACCACCAGAGCCTCCTCCCCTGTGAGGTCATCCTGTGAGATGTATCCACTCCTTGATGGGCAAGAGGACCAGACCCTGGCTTTCTGCAGCTCCAATGGGCCCGGAACACCAATAATGGGGCAGGCGCTCTGCTGCCTCCACCTACTCGCAGGGCCTTGGTGGAAAGGCAAGGGGCCCAGCGGAGCAGAGAGAAGCACGCTGGGTGAGGCTGCCTCTGCGACATATCATCGGCAGCCTGGCACCAGCCCCGGAGCTTCCACTCTCCATAACTCTGTCCCCAAGTCACTTCCCTCTGTTGGGACCCAGAACTTTCGGGAATGAAAATGCTTGCATCTCTGGCTCCCAGAGTCACAGCTTTTGATGCCCAAACCAGGGCGACTGGGCAGGGAGGCCTTGTACAGGTCTCTCCAAACCAGTGGAAGGCTGACTGCGTGGGACGGGGCCTCCAGTCTCCTGGGACTTTCTTCTTCTCTGTCCCACTCAGAGCCTTTCCTTCAATCTGACCCCATGCCATGAAGGAGTACTTGTGACTCTGGGCATAGATGAGGGCGGAGGTGGGGACCTGGTGCCTGTCTTTGGTGTTTCGCATTCCTCCTTCTGGCTGAGGATTCATGGCCATCCTGGGGCGACAGCACCCTGGTCTGTGAGGAAGTGGGTTTAACTAAGGGTAGTGGTCGTGTTACATGGGAGCTGCATGCAGGAGTTGCAGTGGGCCTGGCAGAGCAGCTGGTTCAGGGCAGCAGGGGTGCAAATGTGAATGTAAGGAAGGCGTCATTTCTTTAAGAGGAGATGTAGGAGAAAGAAGCCACTATCTGACAAGGAAGAGAGGAAAGAGGGCGCACTCCCCAGATAGAAGCTTCTCCTCTAGCAGGGCTGCCAGCAGGACACCCAGCCCCAAGCTGCTTCTCAGACAGTCGGTCCGGAACCTCAGCCGCACAGGGGATTCTGAGCTAGCGCTCCCTTGGGGGATTCACGCACTGGCTAATGTCACAGGAGCGTGTGTGTGTGAAATGCATACATGCACTGAAAATTAATAAAATAAGACAAACACCTGTGCACCCCCCACTCAAATAAAAAGTAAGGTGTGATGGAAAGTGAGAAGTCAGGACCGCAGGGCTCCCCTGTGTGCCTCTCCAATAACTTCTTGCTTCCTGACTTTCAGATCAAACATACTCTTGCTTTTTTTAAACAGTTTTATTGCCTGTGTATGTATTCGTAAGCAACATATTGTTTAGTTTAGAAAATCGAAGTAATAAGCACAAACATATTTGTATAAAAAAACCATGGTGTTGCGGTTAGAACTGAGGGCTCCTTGGAGAATGGGCTGAACTGTCTCTGGGTCAGAGTCTGACTTCCGCTTCCTGAGAGTTAGTTAGAGCCCATTCTGGGGGACCCAGAAGCAAGATCTCACATGAATTCTGGGAGCCACAGGGACCGCCCCCCTTCGGGCATCAGGAGGGTGACGAGAGGCGGGGCCGTGCGGCAGCAAAATGTGGGTCAGAGTGAGCGTCCTTTCTGCTGCTAAGCCCGCTGGCTCACCTCCTGCTATCAGAAGAAAGTCAAATGCAAACATTTGTACAGTAAAGTAAGAGTTCTCAAGTGGACCAGGGCCCAGGATATTGAGAGAAGAGCGGGGAACCTTATCAGCGTTCAAGCAGGACTTGCCCAGGTGGGCCAGGCCGACCTAGGCATTCAGTCCTCGGTGAGAGATGCAGGCAGGGACAGCCAATGACCAGGATACTGAGCCGGACAGGCGTGCCTGCAGAGTCACACAGTTCCAGCCTGGAAGCGCTGTCCTCTGGCAGTGTACATGGGCCGTGCTGGGTTCACCCCCAGCTCCAGAGGTACACAAAGCCTCCTGTTCCTGAACCTTTTAGAGTCACGCTGGCTCTCAGTTTTCTCCTGCCAGTTGAGAGTCAGCTCTTTAAGGTCAGCTTAAGCCAGTAATGGCTGCATGCAACTGCTGTCCCGTTCTCCAAATGTGGCTGTCACTCAGTGTGTCATCTCCCCTTGCGCCCAGCTGGGCCTCGGTATCTGTCTCCTCTGTCTCTTTCTCCCCCTCCCTTTAATTGATTTAGCAAAGAGCAACTGGGTGTTGTTTTGGAGAGAACAAAATTGGACACGCATAGCTGATCGGCCATCCTGGCCTCCATCTTCTCCCTTTGATTTTCCTTTTCAACCGGCACTGCTGTTTCAGGTGCCAGCAGTCTTCAGCTTGGGGCCCACACAGCCCTGCGACAGGAGGAGAGTTTCCCGAGGGAGCCAGGCTCAGGGAGCGGGAGAGTCCTCTTCAGAGTCTGCTTCCTGAGCGAGCGTCCCTCAGGAACCCTCTCGGGGTGGACGTGGGGCTCCACTTCCCCCTCTGCTTCTCACCCACCTCATAAAGGATCTGCCTCGCACCCACACCCGGGCTCCTCGCAGAAGGACATTTCAGTATTGGTGGTGGACTTGAAAATGGGAACGGCTCTAATGACTAGGTAACAAATTCCTTGACAAGCCAGGGGCTGGTTTCTAAATGTTCGCTTTCAAGAAAATCATTAGTTGATTGATCATTAAAATTATTTTTTTCTTGATGAAAGAGCACTATGTGTTCTTGGCACATAACTCAAAAAGTTCAAGGAATCAGGTGACACTGTTTTTTGAAAAACTAAAAAATTTCTGTACAAGGGCGAAATTCTCGGTTTTGATAGCTGTTCAAATAAAAAAATAGGAATAATTTCCATACTGAATTCCAACTCAGGCTAGTAGTAGAATACTCAGACACACAAACTTACTGGAAATTGAAGAACCTCCATCCAGCTCATGAAGAGATGAATTTCTGAGAGCATTTCCTCCTTATGAGGAATATTTATACATCAAAATCAGGAATCTATTTGTGTTTTGATCAATTCTGGGCTACTGATAATTGTAGTGTTAATGGGATCTAGAGAAAATTTTTGGCACCTAGAAGGCTCTGGTCACAGGGTATTAGGAACATAATTCAGTTCCTGTTCGTGGGCACATTTGTTTTTGACCCAGAGACATATAATCAATAGAGTACTTTCAAGCGTAAAATGTTTTACATCAGATGAAATTCTGTGGCAACAGGAATATGAGTTCAAAGAGAAAAGGAGGGATGTAAAATCACCAACTTCTAAAGAAGAGCTTTGTGCTGCTGGTTTTATTTTAGTGGATGATAGTGCGTATTAATTCATTGTGGTATTGGGAGTCTATTGGATTATTTAGAAGAGTAAGGTTGCTATTTTACCTTAAATATCAATAGTTAAAACCCACTGGAAATTTCATCTGTTGAAACTATTTAAACTTACAGGAAAAAAATGAATAACTTAAAAATATGCAAGGAGTTCGTCAGTTTACAAAAGTCATTTGTCGCTACTAGTAGCACTAGATTGGGAGTCTGGTCAGGGGCTCATGGCTTTGAAGCCCATAGCAGCCAGACTTGGCCCCATCAACTGATGTGTTGGAAACTGAGTTCTACCTAAACCCTCTCTACAGTTCAAGAGTGTGCGGAAGAGGATGAGCTCGGGGATGTCTCAAGGTTGCCATTGTTTTCTTAGGTCCAGGTGAGCATGTGGTTTCCAAGGTAACTGAGACACAGTCAGGGCCTGGTTATTCTTTGGGAACCTCAGGGCCACCACCACCGTTGCTGCATCAGGAATGCTGCTCTCCGGGGTTCTCCAGAACACTTTCTGTGTATTCCTCATTTGACTGTTCGTATAGCAGGACTCATGCGTATTGGAGAAGGGGGAGCTTTCATTTCCTGAGACTTTTTCATCTAGAGAGGGAGTTTTACCACCTTTCTATTTCCATTTACTGTGGCTGATTCCTCACGACCTCACATTCTTCACTCTTCCAAAACTATTGCATTAGTTTCTTATGGCTGCTGTAAATAAAGTATCCAAAATGGGTGGCTTAAAATAACAGGCATTTATTGTCTTATAATTCTGGAGACTAGAAGTCTGAAATCAAGCTGTCATTAGAGCCATGCTATCCCTGAAGGATCTGGGGAGGATCCCTCCTCTCCTCTCCCTAGCTTCTCACAGTTGCAGCAACACTTGGTGGTCCTCGGTTTGCAGCTGCATAATTCAGATCTCTGTCTCTTTTGTCACATGGCTTCCTCCCTGTGTGCATTCAAACCCCCTTCCATCTGGACATGTCTTTTTGTCTCCTTTTATATGAACACCAGTCATAGAGCATTGGGACCCTTCCTAATCATCTCATCTTACCTTAAATACATCTGCAAAGGCCCTATTTCCAAATAAGATAACTTTCACAGGTACTGAGTATTAGGACTTCGATGTATCTTCTTGGGGGGATATAATTCAAACCATTACAGGTTCCAGGGCATGTTAAAAACCCTTTCATAATCTAAGTTTCCATCTTAGGCCACTAGAAAAAGAACAAATTAAATCCAAAGTAAGCAGAAAGAAAGAAATTTAAAAAATGAACACAGAAATTAATAAAATTGAAAACAAGAAATCAGTAAACAGTGAAACCAAAAGCTGGCTCTTTGGGGAAAAATATCAATAAAATCAATAAGCCTACAGCCAGTTTAACTAGAAAAAGGAGAAGACACAAATTGTTAATAACACAAACATTGATCCCACATTGATCCCACATCACAATTGGTCCCACAAAAGGACAATAAAGGAGTATTATGAACAACTCTATGCCCATAAATTTGATAACCTAGATGAAAGGGATTAATTCCTTGAAAAATGCAATTTGATAAAACTCATACAAGAAGAAATAGACAAACTTAATAGGCTTATGTCTATTAACTAAACTGAATCAATAATTAATAACCTTCCAAAACAGAAAGCATCAGATCCAGATGGGTTCACTAGTGAATTCTACCAAACATTCAAAGAAGAAATTCTACCAATTCTCTGCAATCTCTTCTAGGAAATAGAAGCAGAGGGAATAGTTCCCAATTTATTCTATGAGGCTAGCATGACCTTAATACCAAAACCAGACAAAGACATTACAAGAAAACTACAGACCCCTACCTCCCATGCACAAACATGCTAAAGTTCTCAACAAAATTTTAGCAAATCAAATACAATAATAAATAAAAAGAACTGTACACCATGGCCCAGTGGGATTTATCTCAGGTATGCAAGGTGTGTTCAACGTTCAAAAATGAGTTAATGTAATCTATTACATCAACAGGCTAAAGAAGAAAAATCACATGATTTTATCAATAGGTACAGAGAAAGTATTTGACAAAATCTAACACACACTTGTCATAACTCTCAGCAAACTAGGAACAGAGGAGAACTTCCTCAACTGGATAAAGAACATCTATGAAAAAACAGTACAGATAACATTATACTTAGAAACTAGAAGCCTTCCCACTAAGATCAAGAGCAAGACAAGGGTGTCTCCTCTCACCACTGTATTCATACTGGAAATGAAAGCTAATGCAATAAGAGAAGAAAAGGAAAGAAAAGATATACACATTGGGGAGGAAGGAAAAAAAAACTGCAAAGGACATGGTTGTCTGTGTAGAAAGTCTGAAAGAATCAGCAAAATAACTAGAACTAATAAATGATTATAGCAAGTTTTCAGGATATAAGCTAGATATGCAAAAGCAATCATATTCCTACATTCCAACAAAAAATTGGAATTTGAAATTAAAAACACAGCATTTACATTAGTACTCAAAAAAATGGAATACTTAGGTATGAATCTAATGAAATATGTATAAGATCTATATGAGGAAAACTATAGAAACTACTGATTAAAAAAATGAAATAACTAAATAAATGAAGAGAGATTCCTTGTTCATGGGAAGGAAGATTCAATGTTATCAAGATATCAGTTCTTCACAACTTGATCTACAGATTCAACCTAATCCCAATAAAAATCCCAGAAAGTTATTTTGTGGATATCAGCAAACTGATTCTAAAATTTATATAGAAGGGCAAAGACCTAGAATTGCCAGTGTAATATTGAAGGAAAACAAGGTCAGAGAGCTGATGATTCCTGATTTAAGACTTTCTATGAAGCCACAGTAATCAAGGGAGTATGACATTGTCAAAGAATTGACATATATATCAGTGGAACACAATAGAGAGCCCAGAAACAGATTCACATAAATATAGTCAACTGTTCTTTGATCCATAGGCAAAGGCAATACAGTGGAGAAAAGATAGCCTTTCAATAAATGGTGCTAGAACAGCTGGACATTCATAGGCCACAAAATGAGTCTAGTCACAGACCTTATATTCTTGATAAAGATTAACTCAAAATGGGTCAGGGACCTAAATGTAAAATGCAAAACTATAAAGTTCCTAGAGATAACATGGGAGAAAATCTAGATGATTTTGGGTGTGGTGATGACTTCTTAGGTACAACACCAAAGGTATAATCTGTGAAAGGAATACCTGATAAACTGGGCTTTATTAACTAAAATGTAAAACTTCTGCTCTGCAAAGACACTATGAAGAGACTAAGGAAATAAGCCACAGACTAGGAGAGAATATTTGGAAAACATATGTGTGGTGAAAGACTGTTATCCAAAATTACAAGGAACTCTTAAAATTCAACAATAAGAAAACAAACAACCCAATTAAAAAATGGGCAAAATATCTAAACAGATAACCCGCCAGAGAAGATATACAAGTAGCAGGCAAGCATATAGAAAGATGCTCCACATTATATGTCACTGAGGAAATGCAAATAAAAACGAGATACCACTACACACTTACTAAAATGGCCAAAATCCAGAACACTGACGACACTAGGATGTGAGGTGAGGACGTGGAGCAACAGGAACTACCATTTATTACTGGCAAAAATACAAAATGGTATGGCCAGTATATCCAGCAATCATGCTCCTTGTTATTTATCCAAAGGAGATGAAAACTTAGGTTCACACAAAAAGCTGCACACAGATGTTTATAGTGACTCTATTCACAATTGCCAAAACTTGGAAGCAACCAAGATGTTCAGTAGATGAATGGACACAAACTGTGGTACATCCAGACAATGGGTTATTATCAATGCTAAAAAGAAATGAACCATCAAGCCATGAAAAAAAATGGAGGAAATTTAAATGCATATTAGTAAGAGAAAGAAGCTAATCTGAAAAAGCAACATACATATGATTCCAACTATATCTTATTCTGGAAAAGGCAAAACTTCAGTGGCCTTCAGAGGTCATGGGGGAGGGAGGCATGCACAGGGAAAGCACAGAGAATTTTAAGGCAGTGGGACCATTCCACATAGTCCCATAATGGTGGACACATGTCACTATAAATTTGTCCACACCCCTAGAATGTACAACGCCAAGAGTGGACGCTAAACTATGGACTTTGCATGATAACGCTGGGTCAGAGTTTCATTAATTGTAACCACCCTGGTTAGGATGTTGATAAGGGGGGAGGCTGTGCGTGTATGGGGACAAGGGGTATATGAGAACTGTCTGCACTTTCACTCAGTATTGCTGTGTACCTAAAACTGCTCTAAAACATAAAGTTTATTTGAAAGGAAAAACATTTTCTCCTGCTTTTCAGTTTGAAGGGTATGCTTACCAGCATTGATTTGGCATTAGAAAAACAAGGATTTAAAGTCTCTTATCTGCCCTGATTTCGGGAAGTTAATCTCTCTGAGTCAGTTTTCTCACCTCTAAGGTAGAATTTAGTAGGATTGTAGGGTTCTAGAATCTGGGATTATTTTGAGTTTTACATGAGCTAGTGTGAGTAGGTGATATTTATATAAAGAAAATCCTCTAGGAGACAGGAGTTCCTAAACTTGACTTCCCTTCTGAGGAACGAATTCAGAGTCAAACTCCCTTGTTTTATTGTTCGGTCTGTTTCTATTTTAATGTGCCTTAGGGGAATACATTCTTATTAATCATAATCCTTAGCTCATGACACAGTATACTTGATCCATGATCTCTTTTAGTTTCTTTATTTGCATATACATCCTAAATGAGCACACATGAACTTTCACCAGACCCAAGAAGTGGATAATCAAGTGTAAATGACACCAAGCAGTGGGCTTCATGCAGCCCACCCTTCCCCAAAGCCCACCCACCATCCAGAACATCACGTTGCTCACACCTTCCTTTATGACCTTAGGTAGCACATGAATCCATTGAACTGGGACTTCTCATCCACCTCCTTCCCACACTACCTGCTCTTATGAATCCTTCTGAGTTCATCATGGATCTTGTGACTCACACTAAGCACCATTACTAGGATCAAACAGCAATTTTATTGATCAAATTTGGAACCAGTCTATTGGAAATTTCAAATTGGTATCTTGAGGCTCTGTGTAATATCTGCAAGGCATTTGAACTGGAAGGTCATGAAAAGCTGTGCCCAGGTGTCCATGTTTCTACCATATGAAAGTGGGACAGAAAGAGCTAATAATGAGAGAGAAAGAGCAACAAAGATGGGAATGCAGCAAAAATCAGGCAAGAGGGAGCAGGTGGCTCCCCAGACAGAGTTGGAAAGCATGTCCTCTTGGTCCCTGGTTGCTTCCTAAATCTTGACTCCAGGACCTCCCAGGCTGGGTTGTGTGTCCTTCTGCTGGGTTCTGGAGGTCTTCCTCCTCTTTGCTTAAGATGCACTGGGTGGATTGTTCTACCAGGCAGCCAAGTGATCAGAGGATGCAGCCATGCCTACATGGTGCAAAGCCACATATATATCTTATATTCAAGGATTGGTTTGCCAATAAATCTATGACCTTCTGGGCTAAAACAGCAAAGACACAGGTAGTGTGGAGTAGAAGAGCTAGACATCAGACTGTTCCCTGAGCTCTTTCTGTTCTAAGGATTAAATTATCCTGTGTGCTCGATTGTGACTGCCCAAAATAGAAGTGATTTTGGACTCATCACCACTAACACAAGAGAAGAATTATTACATTCAACCAGAAGGGTATCGTGCAGAAAAGGCACAATGGATATTGACCCAGGCTGAACAGTTCTAATGCTGCACTGCCAGCCACCGGAGCTACACCAGGAGCCCCGGATGTAATTTCTCTGACATGTGACCTTCCTACTACCAGGAGCAGGACTGGCTATATAATTTGCAGGGCCCAGTGGAAAATGAAAATGCAGAGCCTCTTGTTCAAAAGTTAAGTATTTCAAGATGGTGACAACAGAGTATTGACCAGACACAAGGCCTGCATGGGGACCTGTGGGGACCATGGAGTTGGCTGTGACAGTCAGAGGAGTGCATGGCCCTGTGCTGATCAGCAGACATATCAATCTTAATCCCCTGCAGAGAAAGTCTTAAGTCCTGTAGTATAGTTTCTGCACCACTGGGAGCTACCGTTCAGCATGTGTTGAATAAATGAATTGCTCATGACATGAGCTAATGCCCAATATGAGAATGTAATGTAATTTCTTCTCCAAATACCAAAATGAAGGAAGGAGTGGTAAAGTAAGCTATTCCAGGGACTTGAGGCAGTGTCACTACATCGAGCAAGTCTAGGTCGTGCAAAAAGCATGAGCAGGAATGATGTTTTAAAATGCATCGAAGACCCAGGACGAATGGTCCGAATGGTTGGACTGAAACACCCACCCGTCTCAAGGGAGTTGCCTAAAACTATGATTGCAAGTCAAGGCGTGCAAGAGTATAAAACGGCATTGCTCCAGTTGTACTCTTTGGACTTCTTGCATTTGATTGAGCCAAGCTAACAGCTGTTTAAAGTCATCTGGTCTCACTTCAAAGTGACTGTATCGGAATCATTATTAGCAGAGCTGTTTTTAACAAGCCTCCAGGTGATTCTTGCACACAGAAAGTTTAAGACTCACTGGTATACAGGAACCATAAATCCCTGACCTCCTATTTCCTGAAGACTGTTTCTCCCCAATCTGTTAAAAAGATTATTCACTAGGGCAAAGATGAAGATGCACCTGCCCTGAGAAACAACTGCCAGAGAAGTGTGGGCCTGTGTCCGGGGAGAGGCCACTGGGGGAGCCGGGTGTTGTTGAGACGGTCTTCTGGAGCACCTCAGCTGCCTCCTAGCTTCCCCACATCTGTTCCTTTTGGCTCAGGCACTACTGGAAATCCTCTCTACCTTGTTCTGAGAGTTACAGAGAAACACTGGATGCCACCAGTCATCTGCTAACCAGGCTGACTTACTTTCTCTGAGCCTACCTGCTCACCCAGCTTCTGGGTTTGTATGAACCAGATAATTTTTAAGACTCCGCTCTCATATCTTCACATGGTAAAAGCCATGTGATCATGGAGAAAGGACCCCAGACCAGACCTCAGAAGACCAGGGCTCAATCCAAGCTACAGCTCTTGGTAGGCCTCGGATTTTCAGTGATTTCCTTAATTTACCTGAGCTTATTTATCAATATTGAGATCTTGAAATGGGCGTCGTGAATTTACCATCCAGAGATTTTTATGGGGATTAAATGAGAAAATGTGAATGAAAACATTTTGAAACATTTGTATCAGCAAAATGTCAGGCATGGCCCCATGTTTGTGAGCAGAAGCAATGCTCCAATGAGCATCCTTGGTGCATCTCTGGGTGCACTTTGCTATTCCAAGGGGTGGTTACCGCTGGGTAAAAGCAATTGTTCTAAAAGGTGGAATTCTGGGGTCAATAGATACGAACATTTGTAAGGCCCATGGGAGAGACTGCCAAATTGCCCTGTACAAAAATTATCTAGATTTACCTCCAGTTAGCCCTGTATGTGAATAGTACTTCCTACACCTCTGGTCAGCATTGAGAATTACTTTTTATTGTCATGTTTGCAAATTTGGTCTTGTTTAAATTAATGTTTCTTAAGTCTCCAGTGAGGTTGACATTTAAAAAATATGTTTATAATGCATCTGCATCTCCTCTTCGGTGGCATTTGTGTTTTAGTGAGACAACACACAGAAAGTGCTTCCACAGGATCAGTAGTATATTAAAGGCCAATGTTTTATTCAATTTATTACTTCACTCATCATGCTTTATGGCATTTCTTGACACATAAAAAATGTTTTTAATTTAATGGTAGTCAAACGTTTTAAGCATGAGATGTGTCAGCTGAATATTTATAATACCATAGATACATTTTTCTTTATCACATTTGTGGCATGAATTCTCCCTCCCCAACTCCCTCCCTTCTTAGAAATGTTCTCTGGAACAGTTTACATTACTTGGATATTGTATGTTTTCAATTTTAAAATAATAGCCCCAGGTTGAATTGCCTGGCCTTAGATTCTTATTTATAGGTAATTTAAACATGTTTCCTATGTATAATATTTAGAGATTATTTCCTGTTGACTTTATTTTGATAAACATTATTTTCTATTTCATAAAGGTTTTCAAATTTAAGGAAACATTTTAATTTTTAACCTCTCAGTCATGTTATCTCCACATTGTTCTTAATTTTGTGCAATTGTTTTCTTTCATCTTTTCATTATATTTTTCAAATCATTTCTCCATTCCTTCAAAAGTTATTTATTGAGGACTTACTAAATTCTAGATGATGTTATAGGTGTGGAGGATGTAATGGTCAACGAAACAGGCAGATTCTTAACCTTCATGATGTAAATGCAGACTAGTGTCATCTGTTTTATTATTGTTTCTCAAAGAAAGATTTATTTGTCCAACTTTCCCCTTAATTTGTTAGTATGTATACTTGTCTTTGTTATTTCCTTTTTACTATTTTCTCATATTCGTTTTTTTTTTAAATTTTGTTCTAACATCCTTTCCTGAATGTTTACTGTTTTTATTTTCATTTTCCATAGTTGATCTTGAAGGAATTTAGGGCTATGAATTTAACCCTGGCTATGACATTAGTTCTGACCTGTAGGCTTTCTTTGCAGTCATCCTTTAAGTCATACATTTAACTTTGGCTGATTCTAAATGTATTGTTTTTATGTTTGAAAATTCTCCCATTGCATTTCTTCCTAGCAAGCTTCTCCAAGAAACTTCCAAGAATGTATTAGTTTTTCATGTTTATTTGTAAAACTCTTTAACTTGGCACTTTAATTAGAGTTTATTTTAGACGACATCAGGTAAGGATCGCATTTCATTTTTTTGTCTTTAACTTGCAAACCATGTTCTCCGCACTATTTATTAAGTAATTCTCCTTTCCCCACTAATTTATGATGTCACCATTTTTCTTTATATTAAGTTCTTATATATCTTCTGTCTATGACTGAGTAGTCTCCTTTATTTACATGTGTTTATATTTTAATTACTCTTGAGTTTATAACATGTTTTAAGGGCTTCCTCATTACTCATTTTTAAAAGAAATTATTAGCTCTTCTACCTATTTTTTTAAAGATTACCTTTCAATATAAAAACATACAAAAGAAAATTGGTGGACTGTCATTGACCCTATTGTTAATTTGGGGTAAAAATTTCATATTTAAACACTGATAAGTTTTTCCATCCAGGAACCTGACAAGTTTCTTCAAGCCTCTCAAGTTATTTGTCTTTAGGGGTCTCCCGTGAGAAACACACTCACTGGTCCAAATTCAACAAGTGGACATGGAGACAAAGAGAACAGTGGAGAGAGGCTTTAATGACGGTCTTGCAAGAGCGGGTGTCTGGTGGGCAGGCACCCCTGGGGAGATTGGCACCAGTAATTCACCTCCTAGTGCGCGAGTCCTGCCCCCGGTTCCTCATTGGCTGAGTACTACAGGGTTCACATTTTTTCCCGGACGTTGCCTAAGCCAGTTATAGCTTTCCCTTACATTTGTCTTAATTTTATTGGTAGGTTTAAAAAACTCAAATCAAACAGGTATAGCCAGGCCCTTACCAATCCCTCCCCCACCCCCACTCTCAGCCTGAGTAGCTTCCTGGCGTATTTTCCACCACGTGGCCCTTTGTTAATACCTTACCATGACAATGTTTAAACCTCCAGGTGGGAATACGTCACATTTAGGTTTTATGCTTTTTCTAACATCCTATAGTTATTTATTTCTTTTTCTTGATTGGATTCTTACATTTTTTGGCTAAATTTATTCCTGGGTATATGTTACACATATTTGCATGTATATACAAAATATACATATATACACACATACACACAGTGGGTGTTTCTCTTATGCGGTACTGCCATTGATAAGAAGGTTAATAATTGATAAGAAGAAGGTTAATAATCTGTTGATGTTTATTTAGTTATATCTCACAAGCAATTTCTTTTTCTTAAAGTTATTTCTCTTACATGTCTTACTGCCTTGGCTACAATTTCTAGAGCAATGTTAAAGAAGAGGGTGATGGTGGACACCCTTTCCTGGTCTTACCTCTAATGGGTCTTCCTAGAGCATTTCAGCTTTAATTATGATGCTAATTATTATTTTGACACTGATATTAAGTATTTTTCAAAGAAAATAGCCTTTCTCCCTCACAGTAAAATATTATTTCATACTTTGGACATACTAGCTGTTGAGTTTCTGCTATGTGTTAACACTATAACATAAGGAAGAAATCAGAAGGTCTGCAAAATGAAGTTATTTCCTCTTTTCAGGCTAGAGCTAACACCCTCATCTCCTGGCAAAATGAGGTCTGCACTTTGTTTCTCCAAATTTAAATGAACCGCACAGTAATTCTACCCTCTCTTGTTTTTGTTTTGCTAAATCTGTCACATATGTTCCCTCTTTATCCCCTCTCATTGACTGAGATTCTGAGTTTTCCACATCTTTGCCTATAAAGAGGAAAAAGACAAAAGAAGGAAAGTACAAGGTATTCTCTCTCCATTGTGTCCACTCTTGGCCCCATTCTCCAACCTGGAATCCATTGCTGCTGATATTACCACGTGTGATGTCTTGAGTCTCAGCAACTCAGTAGAATTTGCAAGTCACAGAAGGTCACAGTTTTTATTTTCTCATTCAATGAGACTTGCCATTTATTGAAAAGGGACCTTTTTTTTTCTGACGGTTGTGCAATTTCCTTTTGTAATTTGTAGACTAGAAATAAGCAGTTGTGCTGATTTTTATTTTGATTCTTGAGGACCCACAGAAAGCAGTTTTCATTTCTACATTGTGTTCTCTGGTGAGGCAATTATTTTGTGAGTGGAATGTATGGAATTTTGTTAACGTTTTGTGTTTTATGATGTCAGTGGCTACTCGCAAGTTTTCGGACAGCCATCTATCCTCCTGCTTTTCCCACGGTGGCATTTGTATGCTTTCCCACCTTCCCACATTTGTGCCAGCCATGGCTTGTAGGAGCTAGAGGGGCCCATTAGAGTCGTGTGGCCCAGTATTTTCCAGAACCTGTCCAGGAGACTCTAATTTTGAAAGATGACCTTTGCCAAAGCGATCTAGAGGTCAAATCCACCAATTTGTAATGAACAGAAAAGTCCTGCAATTAAGAAATGCACCTCACTCGTTTAACCCCGAGTTTTCCAAACATGTTATCATGGAACCCCTTCCTGGCCAAAGAACAGCGTCAGTTCTGCAAAACATGTTGAAAAAGACATTGCTCGCCCTTATCCATTCCTCACAGAAGAGTCTCGCCGGGTCCTTAGTGACTAGTGAACTGAAAATTATATCAAAGCATCATGTTGATCACCTAAGTTATTTATAATTGTGCCTAATTTCTGGTGCAATCTCTATGTAAATATAACCTCATAATATCAGTGGAGACACATCTCTCTTTAGTGTGAGTTCAGCCCACCTCTGCTCTGTGGCTCTCATAAACCATGAATCTTTCCGGGTTGTCTTGGATCTTTGAGCTCTTGTTGCTGTGGGCACCTGTACGGAGGACCTCACTCTCAGGCAGCGTCCTGGCGTCTGGTCAGCTACTCTTATTAAGGGCAGCTCTGGCACAGTGTGTTGCCATCTGGGGCCACTGCAGGCCCGTGCGGGTTACTAGCACCCAGTGATGCTGAGACCAGTGTCCTGAGGCATTTACCTAGAAGGACCCATTCCATCTTCTCCTCCCAAGGCCCAGGGCTGCACACCTGATCTCAGCAAGCCCTTCTGCCCAGAGGCTTGGAGCTGTTTTCCCAGGAAGGGGGAAAGGGCTCGGCTCCTCTTTTATCCTCCTTTGTTTGGTTCCCCTTTAAGGAGGGTGTTGCAGGGGGTGCGGGGGGGGGGGGGCAGGGGTTGAGCACTTAGCCTAGAGCTCTAGGTGGGGGTGGGGTTAGGAATCCAGAGCAAAGAAGTGGGAGTACAGAGAAAGTTAACAGCCGCCTGCGCCCAGCGGCAGGGCCCAGGACCTGAATCTCTCTGCATCAGGTGAGGTTTGTCAAGGATCCCCTGCACCACCTTTCCAGGGAATTCAGGTTACCGTGCAAATTCCTGCAGACCCAGTAAAGGAGCCATTCTACCTTAGGTGGATCCTGAGAATTCTATTTTTAAACAAGCCCCAGAGAAAGTGTGAGATGGTTTGTTTCCAGAAATGCAAACCATCTTTTCCTTTATCAAGCCTTTGAACTCAACTGGCAGATAATATCTCCTAGTCTAAGTGCAAGACCAGTGTTTTTCCTTCTTCCCTCCTCTAACTGCTGCTCCATGAGCAGTCCCCATCCGGCTCTTCCGCCCTTCAACTGTTTAGGACTCTGGTAACCTCCTCTTCTGTTCCCAGGAAAAACCCTCCAGCTTTGAGGTACTGGGAGGAAACCAAACAAACAATGAAGGGCTGCTTCAAGCTGTTTAAAATCAGCTGTGACAAAGGGACCTGTAAGTCTTCCTGGATCCATTAGCGCCCGCACCCTCCCCGGCCCTGGGATCCTCCAAACAGCGCCAAACAGCAGCCACACAACAAAGAGAAGGTCAGGCTCCTCTTCTGCCTCTGGAAAAGGCTGCCAACCGGACATACAGTCTGGCCTCCCACTGGCCTGGCCAGTTCACCTGCACTGGCCCATCCACAGCCCCTACTGTGCCGCACCATTGGCTCCCTCACTGGGCAGTGTGATCTTAAGGCATTCAGGGGATTCTATAAACAACAGAGCAAATAAACAACATCAAGTTAAATTCTGGCTTCTTGAGAAAAAATGTAGTTAGTATCGTTTCATCCATTCATAAACTGAATGCAAAAATATTTCCAGAAAAACAAACAAACAGGACTCTTTTGTGTGTAAATATATTAGTAAGATGGCTGCAGGAGGATTTTGGCTTGTGGTATCTTTCTTAAAGAATATGCATGTTCTCTTACTTATCAACACATGAAAACCAGCATTTTTTGAGCAGTCACTATGTGTCATATATGTCGTGTGTGCACAACACGTATACCACAGCGAACATTCATCAAACCCTTACTATGTGACAGGCACTGAGTAAAACAGTGTACATGCTTATCCTACTTAATCCTTGCCACAACCAGACGAGAAACCAGTGGAAGAGTACCCATTTTACAGCTGAGAAAATTGAGGCTTACCGTGCTTTGAGGTCACAGATTTATGAGCTTCTGAACTGGAAGTAAAACGCAGCCCAAGTTGAACTCCAGTCCTTTAATCCCATTTATTATATAATATTCATTATAATTTTACTAGTTAATACCTGTTTTCATAACCCAGATAGTCCATGGTCCTGGGAGAGGGAAGTGGTGCGAATAAATCACATTCTGGCGTTTCCCTCCAGAGCCGGCCTTCCAGGCAACTTCACTGGGGGTCTGTTCCCGGGTCAGAATGAGGCGCATTTCCCGTCTCAGCTCAGGCTACTGAGACACCCTGAGGCTTCAGGCCGCCAGTCAGGAGCTCCTGCCACCAAGGGCGTCTCCAGAGAGGGAGCCAGCAGCCCTCTCCTAGGTGTGTGGTGCCCTGTCTCTGCCTAGGTCTTTGAAAAGGAAGTTGGATAGACTCTCCGTATTTAAATTTTCTCTTCTCTTTTCAGAAAGAATCTACAATACCAATTGCTTTCAAATCAAAGTGTCACCATGTTGCTGACAACTGGTGTTCTGGCCTCTGATTTCCTGATCCTGATTTGAGATCCTGGCTCTGCCCCCAGACTTCCTATCATTCCCGAATGCCATTAGCCCACGGCCTCCCTGTGCGGATGCCCTGGTGGGACCATCCGTGCTCAGCTAAATTAGATTAAGCATGGCCTTAAAAGAGATAGCCGTCAGCAGCCCCCACTCTGCTCCCGGCCAGTGGCAGGGCCTGCTCAGTGGGGGCACTTTCACCAAAGAAAGGAAGGTGAAGGTCTGTGCAGCCTCCGGGCTGAGGGATGTTGGTTCTTCCTATCAACACCATGCGGGCTCCCTCCATAAACACGGAGAGGGCCTGGCCCCCACATGGCCACAACTGGCCCCCCTTGGAACATGCCACATTGAAAGTTGAGGGCTGAGAGCTCTTCGGTGCAGAAGAATGACGTAACATCTAAAGTCTGAAAACCAGACGCAAGTCCAAGAAGGCAGGCTGTTGTTTTTCACAGCAGACCCTTTCCTCCAAGGTTGTGTGGAAAGGGGGCGTGTGGCCCTTGCGCTGGGGTCATGCTGGGTAAGCAACGCCACAGAGGGTTCTTCGCAGCAGGACTTCCCAGAGCTTTTCCTGGGTGCTGGTAATCGAAGGCAGAGCCATGCTGGCATTTGCAGGATTTCCCAAACTTATTTGAGCTTTGAAACCTTATGTGTGGGAGATGGGTGGTATGGGAGTGTGGGTAGGGTGTGTGTGTGTGCATGTGTGTGAGTGTGAGTGTGGTGTGATCATGGGGGGCGGGTGTAGCGTCTCCCACTGGGCAATGCTCTACAATAGGGGTTCTCACCCTAGGCACTAAAGCCCACAGCTTAGTGACTTATTCTCTCTGGAGCCAGTTTCAACCTTTATGCCCCCATGAACCCCATCTCCACAACTCATGCCACTGACCCTCAGGAAATGACTCCAGTATCACAAATATCTCAGGTCAGTTTTTATGAGATTCATAGAATGCCCCTGGGAAGTTGGTAGCTTTGAGGAATTTGTTTTGACTCCAAACAGGCAGAGCGATGGTAAACCTCAGCATCTGAATGCGGAGAGCCTGCTCTGCCCTGAGGTGGGGAAAGCAAGAGACGGACGATAAAGTTTTGATGAAGGATCCGTAGTCTGTGCTTACAGAAGGAAGTGCAAACAGAGCCAGCTGAATAGTGATGTCGATAGAGGCTCTTCCCCAGGCCCTTCCAAGAGCCTTTAAAAAATACTTTTTTTTTCCAGAGCAGTTTTAAATGAAAATGATTGCTTTGATACTTCTGCAAGGAATTGTCTTCACATCCTAGCGCGTCCAGCCATCATCGAGTGTTTTTTGATCCTTGGGATACCCTCCACTCTCCCCCCTTAGATTTACCAGGGCACCAGGCTGGGTTGGGTTTGCTGTCCTCCCTCCCTCTGACCAGCCCAAATCAAGCTGCCTTTCTAACCTGTGGGATCGAAATCAAATTGCAAAGGGCTGGGGCTGAGCCCTCCTTAGCATCTGAGAATGCTGAGTAACCCAGCAACTTGAAAGGGAATCTCAGCAGCTCCCTGGAGAAACTGCCATTAATTCTGTAGCTCCTGGTCATGCCAGAAATGCCTCAAGGAGTTTTTTCACTTCTGCTTAGGTTTTAGCAAACATTGGAAACTGCCAAGGAGCTCTGCAACAGCATCTGGAAAAGTCTCTGCCATGAATGTTGAATTTTTTTCAAGCCAACACTTAGTTAAGGAAGAATCTGGGCCGATGCGGTAGGGGGCAACTCAGAAAAGTTCATCACCGTGAAAAATAATTAGGCTGAACTCTTGCAGAGTTGTGGGTGAAAATTAACGTTTCTTTTATTGACCAGGAAGGGCATCAGAAAACTTCAGGTCTAAATTATATTATCAGGTGAAGAATTGTTAAAGGGACAAACACTCAGATTTTCTGCATAATGGAAAACTGCATTTTAAACTCTCTCAACCTGAAAGTGGCTTTTCCTTTCACAAGAAAGACGTAGCTCTCCAGGATTCCAACCCTCCCCAACAACGTGAGGAGGCCCATCCAAGATCTCCAACCTTGCAGAGTGGAAACCTGCTGCCCAAGGCGCAGAACAAGCTCCCAGCCTGCTTTCTGCAGGAGGAGGCTGGCTTCCGTGGAATCATTCAAGACGATTCTGCTCTTTGAAGTCTCTGAAAAACTGGCGTTTGAAGCAATTGCAGATAACAGCCCAGCACAGTGAGAATGCCCTGCCCTTAGGGATAAGGCCTCCATTAGGAGAAGGCCCACCCCACCCCTGCCTGGCCGCTTGGGGTGTGGGTAAGTGCAGGACCAGCTGTGTTTACCTTTCCCCTATCTTGATGCAAATTCTTGTCCATGTGTGAAGATGACCAAAGGCTTGAAAGGGATTTGACCGTTTCAGGCAAACAGAACCTGTGTTTCAATGAGTGTGCCCGAAGTGTGGTGGGGTGGAGGCGTCCACGAAAGGGGCACCCAGACAGCAAGAACAGTCATCAGTCCTCCTACCCTCCGGTCCCCTCTGTGGCCAGGCAGGGGGTCAGGGCACCTACTGGAAAAAGGAGTACAAGCTGAGGTTCACAGAGTCCCCCTGAACTGAATGCAGCAACACTCGCCCAGCAGCTTAGGAGGTCCACGGAGGACCTCATAGTTTTTAATTTAAAATGCTACTCCCCACTTCTGGGTGCAATTTTAAAGATACAGTTTACTTTCTAAGAGGCTTTTATTTTTTCATTACATCTTTTGAAAAACCTATAAATTATCCCACCCAAATGGTTTCAGTCATGAATTCTAGTGATTGTTACTCTGGCATGGGACTGTAGTGTTATATTTATTATTATGCAATACAAACCAGAAAAAGAAATGCCTCTGAATTTCATTCCTTTGAGATAGCCACCATTAATCACTGGTATACTTCATGCCAAAAGTTTTTTCAATGCATATGAAATCTTTTCTGTTTGTGAAAATAGTCTAGGAAGTGGACTTTAGAATTGGCTTTAGGTAAGTAAAAGTAATACACATTAAAAAAATAGAGTGTCACAATCTAGATCATATACTACATATGTAAACTGCAATTCTCTTCTTGTTAACAACCTCACTGTATTTGAATGAATAAGTATCTCTTTATTGATTAAACTAATTCCCAAGATGGGCCTTTAAGTTGTTTCCAGATTTTTTATTAATTAAAAACAATAATGACATGAGAGGTTCTCAAACCAATACTCTTTCATATGTACTCTATTTTTCCACAAGATAAATTCTGAGGAGTAAAATTGCTGGACCAAAGAATGTGAACATCTTTCAATTCTGATAGCTTTACATTTTTTTTATTCCCACGTTGCCTTCCAATGCACATCCGACTCCCTGATAGTTTTAACTTCTCACTCCTCTGCCCCCTAAGGGTTATCATTCTTTTCTGTCCTTGTCAATCACGGGGGAAGAATGCGCTAAATAGCAACAGCGGTTATCTCCTGCGGTATGGTTAAGTTTCTGCTTTGTTGTTTTCTCCCTAATTTCCATTAATTTCCAGATTCCGTACCATGATTATAAATTATTTTATAACTGCTTTAAATGCGTGTAGCTGCTTTTAATGCTAAGCAGCTTTCCCAGTTGAGAGAAACTTCAACTGGGAATGATTAACGATTAGAAAAGGTTTCGTGCAGACTGGAATGCAAGATACCATCTGGCTCCCAGTGGATGGTAGAATTTCTACATGGGCAGGAAGGCGGTGAGATGGAAGAGAACAGCAGAGACCCAGGGAGGGAAGCGGAGGTGTTGATGAACAGCAGGGAGTGAACGAAGATTTCTGTCCAAAGAAACGTTAGTAGCACAAGGGTTTAGGAAGTAATAGCACTGTGTAGGAGAAATGGGCCTGGAAGACACCAGCCCTAAAACAATTTCCCAAGTGCAGGCATGAGAAAACGAAGACTTAGACAAAAAAAAAAAAACGGAAAGGGGCCAGAGAGGGAGTCCGTTGCAGCTAATGCTGTGAGGGCAGAAATGTTAGATCTTTGTGGGGCAGCCTTTTGTCCCACTCAGGCAAAGTCAGTGGCAGTTGCCCTTTGCAGAGGAGCTCTACAGGGCGTAAGCAGGTTCCTCCAGCTCAGCTATTTGTGAAAAATAAACCTGAGCTTGGGGGGCCTGGAACCTTGTGCAATTTCTTGTTTGAGAGCCATCACGCTCGAGCTAGTGAAAAGAGGGTGATTTCAACCACGAGTGCCTTTTCCTTCAGAAACACTGCATTTCTCCAGGAACATCCAAAAATGCATGTGTTTTTACAGTTTCATTTCTAGACTAGCATTTTCCGAGGAGGGAAAGAAATGACAGCTTTGGGGAACACACAACAGAAGCAGCTGAAACCCTCACCCCTGGCCTCTCCCTCACTCACCAGGACCTCGTGTCCCGGTGGCAGTGTGCCCCGTCATTTCTGCTTCATTTCTTTGGGCTGAATGCATTCCTCTCCTTACCCCAATCATTCCTCAAAAGAGCCACACAAAACGGCCCTATGAAATGCTCTGCCAGAGATTAAGTAACTGGCTTAAGGGGATGGCTTTCTAAGGTAAGTCTATGGTAATGAAAAACCAGCCAAATCACTCCCTCCCAACAGCGGAGGTGGTTCGTTTCTCACACAAGTTACATGCGGGCAGAAGGTTGGCTGTGGCTCCACGTGGTCTACGACGGGACTCTGAGGGGCGGCTGATTTGGGGGCCAAGGTGTTCTCACGGCAAAGAAGAAAGAGCAAGAAAGCTTAGCAAACCTGGCCTCAGAAGTTCCACCTGGGAACTAGGGTTTTGCTCACATCTCAAGGCCCAGAGCAAGTCTGACCCCCAAGTGCACTCTCAGGGTGTGGAATGGGAAGGAAACTCTATCAGCAAAGGTACAGGGGAGGGGACTGTGGTGCAGGCTGCCCCGTGGCCGGGGCTAAGGGGCTGGAGTGGAAGCCCCACCCCTCAGGAGCCAATGCTCTAGATTTGTCACCTGCACTCCCTTGCAATACTCCACCTGGGACCTTGGCGCACCTGATTGGAGCTCTGATCCCAGAACTGTGCCTCGTATTCCTAGCCTTTGGCTGTGATACTGTTCACATCATAAAAGGCCACTTGGGACCACCAGGCTCCCACCCACAAAACATTATCCCTGGACGGTGCCTCCAGGACCAGAATAACCCTAACCCACGGGTTCAAGTTCAACTTCTTTCTGGAGGCATTAATTTGGGTTGTTGACTCTCACCCTCCTGAGGATCTTACAAGTTTGTTCTCCCTTCCCATGATTCTCACTTTTTCCCAGCTTCTCCCAATTCTCCATCACTCCCTGTGAAGTCCTGACACACTTCGCAGTCAAGTGGCAAAGAAGGAAAAGGGAGGAGGGCAGGTCTCTGCCGCACAGGGCATGCCTGGGAGTCCTCTGTAAAAGGGCATGCGTTGCTGGAGGGGCCTCCCTCCTCAGTCTCCGGTGGACGGCAGGGGTGAGAGCATATCTCCAATTCTGCCTTGTTTCTGCACCTTCTTCCATGTCTTATTAGCAAGAGTCAGTTTTAAGAGTTGTAACCGTGAGGTCTGTGCAAACAAATTTTCTGCATAATGATGAGGGACCTAAATGGTTTCTCAAGAACAAACAGTGCTTTGCAAAATCAGCTTTCCACATTGGAGTCAGGCTTGTAGATGTCACCTGGAGATTATGAGAAGTCTGGGGTGGCTATCGAGGGGTCTGGCCATTTAACTCTTTGATGCAACAACCAATAGGTAACCAGAGAAAACAAACAAAAATAGGATTGCTTTAAACAAGAGAGGCAATGTAGGCAACCCAGAACCTAAAAGAACAGAAGGAGGAAAGCACACAGGGTCTCATTATTTGCCTATTATTATTTTTTAATTTGGCTTTGGTCCAAACTTCATTATCATGTACAATCCAAGTGCTAGTTTATATAAACTTCAGTGTCCAGTTTCTTTAAAAACTTAGCATCAATAAATGTTCTTCATGATGGTTGCTTTCGATAACTGAATAATTTGCCATTGCTGAAAAGAACTGCTTGCGTGTTCTGTAATTTGCTTTGCTAAGCCCCTAATGCTGAATATTTAGGTGATTTTTATTTTATACTTTTGCATTTGTAATTGTTATATATAATAAAAGTTATATTTTGCCATATCATAGAACACTCTTATGAATGTATTTATACATTCTTGTTTGGGCATAAACATGAGCCTGTGGCTGTTTTTTTTTTTTCAGGCAATGAAGCTAGATTCCCACCCCAAGAGTAGGGACAGAAAATGGTCCTGCATATTTACAAGAAACCTAAGAAAAACAATGCTAATTTTCTGGTATGGTTTGGAGTCTGTAGGAAAGGCCATCCCTTCAAGAGCTTATGACAATGCCCGTAGCCTACAATGGGGTATGTTATAAGAATGAAATGTGAGTGGAAGTGTCTTTCATATCTCTTGTATGCAAGTTTATTTGTGGGATAAATGAATTCTTCCTAAAAGGATTGTTAAAAAAAAAAATTCAACTGAGCAAATGTTAAAGATCTTACTGGCTTTATTCAATGACTCAGCACCCAATGTAGCAGACAGAAAGGAGCTCCGAGGAGCTGTAAATGAAGACTTATAGACAGAAGGGAGTAAGAACAAGGAAGTTATACTGGCAAAAAAGCAGGTTATGGCAAGATGACTTCCTTTTAGAGGAAGGCAAGGGTCTATCAGGCAGGTCACCAAACTAGGACTGATTACAAGGTTCTTGGTAACTGATTTAAGATTGTATTTCTGGGACAGTCAAAACTGTGCTTACATCTCAGTTTGGTGATGATAGGCTTAAAAACAGAATGATGTACACTTGATACAAAACAGCATTAAAAAAAGATTGGAAAGAAATGTGTCTGAGGTTAAAAGTGAGTGTCCTGGGGTAGCGGGATCATGGATCATATTTTCCAAGCCAGCTTTTGTGGAGTTTTTTGGAGCACTCTACATTTCCAATCATGAGCGTGCATTACTTTTATAAACCTCATGGGAAGAAACCATTAACTTTAGAAATCAGAAAGGAAATGTAAGTGAAGATCACACTGCACACGCGACCAGCACCTTAAATGGCGTCAGGAAATCGCAAACAGAAACCCAAGCACTTACACAATTTACTGATTTGCTGATCACCGCCACGCATTAGACTTGGACTATTTTGTACAAAGCATTAGTGCTCCTTCATGTAGTTAATGCAGCCACATTAAACATTTATAGGACGTCTGCATTCCCAGGGCCAGTTTGTTTGCATTTTTCACTTCAGGAGCTGATGAGGCAGCTCCACACCCTCCAGGTGAGGTGCAAAGCCCGCTCTGGGGGTGCCAAAAGCGGCTGAGAGCATGAAGGCAGAAAAGTCTGCTCCACTTGGGTTTTTTCCCTTTTCTTCTCTCTCCCCTTGGCGTTTGCATGGCTTGCCCTAGGTGTTAAGTTCTTTTCTTTTTGATTGTTGCTAATGCATTTTGAAGCTGCAGTGTCCCCAGGCTTCCTTAAAAACATACGTGGATGTTATGAGAGCAGTATTTCCAATTAATGCAACCCTTTTCACCCAATATTTTCAATACTTCTAGAATGGTTAATTCATGGAAATGAATTTAAAAAGACTTAGGAAACAGTTTCTCCGGGCACTGAAACACTACCAAGTTCTGAGTTTCTAAGTTGCCCTTCATGAAGAATAAATAGCGCCATGAAATCCAGCTACCCTTTTATGCTTTTGTTTACGATCGCCAGATAAAATATAGGATGTCTGGTTAAATTGCAGTTCCAGATAAACAACAATTTTTTAAATTTAAGCACGTCCCAAATATTGCATCCCACTTCCTCCACCAAATGAAGCAACCCTTGGCCTCCCATTAGAATGGCCGGTCTCCAGAACGAAACCTTGATCAGTGCCTCATTATAGTTGTGTGGATCGGATCAGATTTGGCAGTTTGGACAGATAACTCTGTAGGTGTTTTTCTTCATGGACAGGATGATTTTCAATCTTTGGAGGCTGTTTGCAACTCAGAGAGGGAAGGCCACTCTGTATCCCACAATTTATCTTTCTTTCGAGATGTGCTCCCAGCTCCTTGGTGGGAAAAGTGCCTGGGTCAGGAGCCTGGTGGATGCGCCGTGGAGCCGGGAAAGAGGAGAGCCAGCATGTAACTGCACCCCTAAACCTGACTGTCACTCAAGGGTAGGGACCAAGGGCAGGCTGCCCCGAGATGTGCCATTGTCACAGACAGATTATTTCAGAGTTGAGCACCATCAAGGCCCAAAAGACTCAGGAAGAAATTTTGACCTCCCACCCCTCAACTGCATAAAAACATTTTAGATGGAGCACCTGCAGAAGGAGAGCTATCGCCACAGACAGTTGTGTTATAATGTAAACTAGGGGTGGTAGACAAGGACGGAGGTGGCTAAGTCTGTGATGATTCCTCTTTGTGCCCCTTCATTGTTACTGTGTGGCCCAAAGAATATTCGATTATCAAACATTTACTCTTTTCATATTCATGTGAATTACTTCCCTTTTCCTTTGAAGTCCCGGACCCCTACCCCCTTCTCCCTGGCTTAGGATGACATCCATACCTCACTCTCCGTGGCGCTCTTTGGAGTCCGTGTCTTTGGCTTCCCCGTAGGTATGTAATTAAACCTTGGTTTTTTTTTT